>JAOSBN010000001.1:3350365-3367538 GCA_027563595.1 Erythroxylum suave
TATGCAGATATGGTGGTATATAACTGGAAAATCATTATACACCAGAATTATAAATTGATCAATTACTGTACGTAGGCTTAAGTAGTTTCTTCATTTTTTACTTTATTTTCTATTTTCTGTGGATTGAAGACATTAAATGGCAGAAAGAATATTCACCGTCCAAGAATATACAAGTATGGTATAGCTCTAAGAGTGGATTAAGCAATACATACTCGGCTACTCGCATTCAGGATCTAATTATTAATTTAATAATCCACCATTTAGAGCATGCCAGCCTGCAATTATTAGTTAAACCAAACCATAACAACTGGTTTAGAGACAATTTAAAGCAAAATTATTAAGTCCCCAGCAAACCTGATATCGAATGCTTACCAAATTCTAACTTGGAGGCGTGTAAGTTTAACATCCCTAGCATCATCAGCCTGAACAGTCATACAAGTCAGAGAAACAAGACTCAGTTTAATTTCTCTTCGGATCGTGGAGATATTGGACTAAATCTTATAATACTATGCCTGTCCAAAACCATTTTATTTCATCTCATAAAAGTTGGAAGCCCTAGATATCATCAGACCAAGTCAATGGTAAGAAAGAAAAGCAATTACTGATGTTGATTTAAGTTGGAAAACATGTCAAGTAGTCATAGGTTGAACATTAAGTGGCTAGGTATGTCCGCTTATTATGTTCCAATTAGCTAACAGAAGCCTACCTGACCCTATGCTAATGCTAGTATCTTAAAATAGAAGAAACTCCACCTTGCCTCACGAAAAGTGACAAAGCATGTTATTACGATGATTGAATGGAACACATGTGACGATCGTAACAAAACTGATAATGCTCAAGCCCAACATGGTAGAATGTACACGTAGTAAAGGACAAGGCAAGCAAATGGAAAGATGGGCAATAGACCCCTCGATCCATAGGCAATAGACCCCTCCCAAAAGATCTGGTTCATTATCTCAATGAAAAGAAAGTAAACAAAAATCCCGCTTGTCTTCGTTAGGTTAACCTGCAGAAAGAATAGTTTGATGGGTTGAAACCACATTTTCCTAGTTAGAGTTCCACAAGAGATGGAAAACATTCGTAGGTGCATGTTTGAAAATTTTTTAAAAAAAATAAAGACTTGCTAATCACTACTGTTCAATGATCATGATATAGAACTTGTTCGTAGCACTAGAAAATATTCAAAGAGAAATCGTGCTCCTTTTCTGTTTTTGCACATCATAAATGGAGGACATTTGGTGCTTTCCATGATTCCCAACAGTAAAATAGAACCGCAAAGCTTTGGCTCCATTCAATTTCAATGAGGTCCTATGCAGGCACATTAATTAGTAGGATGATATTACTTTTTATCAATAGGAGTTTTAAGATAAGGGAACAAATTCGTCCAACTACAAAAGTAAAATATAGTTCTATAAATGTAATGGGAAACTCTTTTTTGCAAAGAACTTGGAACTCAGTTTTGGTCTCTGGATTGTCTGCCTAAGGAGGGTCGATATAGATTCATTTATTTTAAAAAAATCATTGGCCATGACCATATGTTTTATGATATGGGGCAATAGAAGTTGAGATTGAGAGAGCTGGATAAGGAGAAGACGTACAGGTGCAGATAAAATGGGGCCAATAGGCCATATCTGTGTTGTTCGACTAAGACGTAAACTTTATCACCAAGCACTCTCCTTTGCATTTGTTTGGCCTTTCACATGGAGGATGACAAAAGAATTGTGACCAAAACCATCGCATTTCTCCTTTTCTTCCCATGTGTATATTCCCTTCTTACACGACATTATCATGTGTGAGATGAGAACAAGAAGGCCAGCTTTTAATTACTCGCCTATTGGGAAGTTCAACCATGTTACTGAGGCATGTCCGCACAAGACATTCTCTTAGTTTCCTCGACTAAACTCATGTCATTTCCAGGTATACAGAGTCTCCGCGTGAATGACTAGCGAGTACCATTTGGACAATAGCAATCCACGAGCTATTGCCCTTGTAACATTTGACATGTTTCTATGAGATTTCGCTATCAAAGGCATTGGATCTGGAGTTTACTGTTACTATCAAGAGTACACCCGGTAACAAGATGCTACAATAGGGTTCAGTCTTGTCATAAGAGCGACAACAACAAAGAAATACCACATGAATAAATCATGATTTTGTTTGGAGAACCGTGACAATGACTTGACATTCTCAGTCGTGAATCCTGAAACATCCAATGGTTGCAATTTCTAAACTGTTGCAGCTCAGGCTGACAATACATTGAATGTTGATGGAGAGATCAGTAGCGCTATAATTGCATTGAATTCCGATAAGCCGTACTCAACGTTGGTCGTAAACTTTGATGATTAAATCAAACACTATTGTTTAATTGTGATATGAAAGCCAAATATTACTCGAATACTAAAATTTGTAAAAATCTTAACATAGAAATTAGAGTGTTACTAGTACTATTTTAAAAATATTAAGGTATAATGTGGTACCATAGATAATGTTAAGGACTATATTAAATTTTTTAAGAAACATTTATAATATATCAATTAGGAATATATATATAATTTAAGTATTAAAGATCTCACCGAAAAAAGTGATAAATTATATTTAAATGATTAATATTCTTTAATTTTAAAATATTATTTTGTACAATTAATAATATTTAAAAAAAAAGAAAAAATAAATTCAACATGTCTGTATCTTAATTGCTTTGCGACGAACATTTTCAGCTTTTTAGGTTTCTTCGTCAAAAACTGATCTTTCCAGTTGCTTGTTTATTTATGTCGAACTCCGTTAAGAATTTTCAAAAGAACCATCTTTAGGTAATTAGTGTTACTAAAATTTAGTGTGAACATATTTTTGTGTGTAGTGCATTTTGATAAGTTAATTTCCCAATTTTACAGAATTAAATGGAAGAATGGTTCTCTGCTAGACAATTCGAAATTCCAATTTCTATTTGGAAAAATACTGAAACTCTCATACCTAAAATCAAAGGTTTAAAGAAATAAATATTTGGTGCAGTTTAAAATTTTCTTAATTTTTAAAATTCTTTAAAATACTTCTTATAATTTTTAATTATTTAGAAATTCTCTTCTCTTCGGTTTCAACTAATCAAATGTCATAAATATGATAATCTGATTAAGCTCTTCAACCCGACCCTAATATTAAATTCCTTTTAAATTAATAATTTAATATAATTATAATAAATTAGTGGTCTGGATAAAATTTAATTAATTTAGTTAAAATTTAAGAGTTAGGTTAAATTATTATATGAACAATATTTAATTAAAACAAATGTGATATTTATGTAGCATATATTTTATCAATATTTTTCAATTAAAAGTTAAAAGAAAAGATTTTTCTGAAAAATTGAAAACTGTAAAGAATTTTTTTCTAAAATTTTAAAGATAATAATGTTTTTTAAAAATTCTTAAACTATATGTCCTTTATACGGTTATACCTTAAAACAATGTTACAGAGAATAAGAATACAAAAGAGAGTGGATACGTTGAAGAAAATGATTCACCAAAATTCAATTTCAAGTGTTAGTATTAAACTTGTAAAGAGAATACGAGTCTTTCTAGCTTATTCAAATTATTTCAAGCCATGAGGTTATTAGTCGCTTTGTGACATCAAATAGTGATAGGTTCTTGTATGAAGTTTGAGTGAAGTGGAAGAGAAGCTAGACTTAGAATTTGAGCTTATTTTATAGCTATGATAAACTTTTAATAAGGATGACTATAATAATATACTGAAAGAGCTTAGAGCACTAGGAGAGGTCGATGTACAGCGGAACTTAGGCACTGAAGACTTGGGAGAGTTTGTGTGAGAATGATTTAAATGATAACAGGTGACCTTGAGAAGTTGAAAGTCACATCCGACCTGTTACCATCCCTAAATTTAATAATACGTGACGGTTGAATGGTGAATCATACTATCACTATTATTTCACATGAAGATGGTATTTGAAATAACTTGCTTATACATCAAATTATCTCCATCAATCAACCTCCTTATATAAACGATTCACTGATAATAGGGTTTGAGGCTAATCAATACTTAATTAAATCTCTTGAATTGATTTTGGAATAAAAGATATGCACTTATTTTGTAATTTAATTTATTCTTAAAAAAGTCTTTATAATTAGATTCTTATCATATAAAAAGGATGTCTACATTATTATTGTAAATTTTTATTAAAAATTATATAGAACTGATATGTGAAATATTTTAAAGTTAAAAATAATATGTATGTCCATTATTGAAGATTCTCTTAAATATATTGTCATAAGTTGCTCTGCAAAAAATGAGTTAAATTGGTTTCCCTTTTCTTTTTTTGGTCACTATGTAGAATTGCCGGATCCATCCTTTTTAGTCGAGGACTCGAGGCACTCTGTTGCTATTATAACCACTAGCTAGCTTAGCTGCATTTCATGCTTCGTTGCCACTATCTTCTGCCTCACAATTCCAGATGGACAGTGCAATCATTAGCTGGTTTTTGGCTTCATCTATGTGAGGGGGTTGATTTTTCTATTCATGCAAATTTTAAATAGCTCCTTTTAGCCAATAGTTGTTAGGTCTAATGAAAGCTATCAGCGCTGGCAGGATACTTAACAGACTGCAGACGCTTTAGGGTTGTTTAATTTCTGCAGAATTTTTTAAATGACCCCTAAGAAGCTTAACCATTATGTTAATTACATTTAACATCAAATTATTAGTTAGATTGAAGTCAAAGACAAGGCAAGCCATAATTGGAACAGCGTTACTTTCATTTAGATTCTTATAAGCTGGAAAATTAGGTAGGCAGACGAGATCACCAACTAATAAGAGATCTGAGGATTGCGACCTCTTGTTCCTTGAAATCTCCTGGTATAGAGATGAAAAGTTAAAGACAAACTAAGCAGAAGCTTAAGAGTTCTATGTGTTTTTTTAGGTCATAAATGTTGTATCTACATACTTGGAGGAGTCGTACGTCATGCCAAAGTGACCACGTGAACCAGTTATCCCACTCTGTCAGGAAAGGCTTTTGAAAATAAAAGAGTAATCTTTGGCAGAACTAGTAATTTGTCTCCTTTGAACAGATAAAAAGCACCAGATCCCATTCCATCCCAGAAATTTAAGCCTAAATTTGGGGTTACTGAGATTACACAGTTTTTTATTCTTTTGGAAGACCTCAAGAGACGGTAAAAGTATGGTTAAATTTTCTGATGAGCGGGCTGGCGGTGGCAGAACAGTAGACAGGAAGAATTAATAGTAAATGCCAGCTTCAAGGTCTAGACTCGTAAACCCATAATGGACGCTATGCTATAGCATATGTGAGGTTTACGAATAATCAGCCTAAATAATAGGAATCAGACCTAAGACGACTCCAAATGGCAATGATTGAAGTTTTTTCTATTTGGCATGTCAGAAGAGAAGACTGAACAGAACAGTGGCTGGACAAAGCCCCTA
This sequence comes from Erythroxylum suave, assembly GCA_027563595.1. Lineage (NCBI taxonomy): Eukaryota > Viridiplantae > Streptophyta > Magnoliopsida > Malpighiales > Erythroxylaceae > Erythroxylum > Erythroxylum suave. Next base: position 3,355,805 of record JAOSBN010000001.1, read on the forward strand.
CATGGTTAGCTGCGATTTAAAGCATACTTAATACGGGATCCTGTAAAGCTTTTCTTTTAGGACTGTTAACACGAGTTATTTTCTTTTAGAACTATTAATAACGAGTTATTTAATTATTCAGCCTTTAATAGTATTCAACTTTATAATAACAAAAATTCTTGCTATAGCTTTTCCATTTTATAGAAAATATTGTAAATTTTTATTTAAATTAAATTATAATTATAACTAATTATCTTATATTTGATACTAAATTTTCTTAATTTGAAAATTAAGTCAAACTTAATCTAAATTAAAATTTCTCTATAACTACTGTTTATATTTTACTATTAAATTCTTAATATATTTATAATGATTATAAATTATAATTATCATTTATAATTAGAATTAAATTAATTAATTCTTTTTAATTTATGTTTAATTATGTTATTTAGGGGAGTATGTCCTCTTGTGAGATGTCAGTTTCAATTTATGATTTTAAATTATTTAAATATTTCAAAATTATAAACCAAAATTGATGTCTAACAATAAGTCATAATTACCTAAATATTAGACATGTTACAATAGTTTGACTTGTCATGTCTGTGCATAGATATAGTATATAATTTAATTATTTTACCATCTAATATTTTAATTGGGACTTCGGAAACGAAACTGGTTCATATTCTATTTAAATTCAATCTTATTCTTTCTTGCTAATTAATATTTAAAATTCATTTTTCAAATCTCAATTTACTTTAGTTAGATACTCTTTAAATCACTACTAATCAAAAATAACATAACATTTTCTTTATTACTTTCTGAATCTTTTATTGAATTATATTATATTATATTCTGTTAGTGCTAATTCGTTTACTCTTATTAGAATGTCATAAGTAGCCTTAAAAGATAATAATTCATACATGATATATATTAGTAATCTTAAGTCTAAAGATTAATTATGCAATCATTATAATGAGAAAATCTGTAGACATTCAAGTAATATTCTATTTAGGATCTTCATAATTAGGCTAGTTCAATGAACATGTTATCCAATAAGTACCCATAAATTTGTTTAAATATGTTTATACTTTAGTCTATAAGATTGACTACTATCTTTACAAGAAAGAAGCATAATATATGATAGATTTTATGATTTATTAATATCCAGTCTTAATAAAATAATGCCTAAAAATAATTTAAAAATGATACATAAATATAATATGAATATCATAATTTTGATCTCATCATAATTTCTTTTACAAAATATGGTTATATCATGAACAAACATGTATAAGATAACAAATAACTTTAATTAATTAGGTCATAAAATCTATAACCAACCAAATGGTTATATGAAATAAATCAATAATCTCTCATTTGTGCTAAATCAATCGCTCAAGTATCTTATATCATATAACTATATGATAATTATACTATGTTTAAGATAATGTTCTAGTTGGAGAATTTTACAAGATTCTTTCTAATAAGTATTTGCTTAAATCTTTTAATTTTTATCTACTTGGATCTTTGATGAGACCTTAACTTCTTTCGCATGTCTAATGGCTCTAGTGCTTTTATTTTTAGAATTCAATAAATTAGACCAAGTTGTTAAAGAACTTCTTGGTCTTGATAATTATCATTATCAATAACAACAACACCTACTTTAAATAGAACTTACTTTTGTCAATCTAAAGTTTATATCTATATACATTTGAATTCAAAATATCAACTAATGTATAAAAATATAGATTTTGTTTAATATTTCTTAAGTATCAAATATCTCAAACATCAAACACCTTTAACACATTATCTATGCAATTGGATTAAAATAGGTAGAAAGTTTTGTATCTATCTCTATAGGAATATATTCCTAAAACTTTAGTTGTTACCTTTTTATATCTAATATCTGGACTGTAATATCTTCAATAATATGAATTGTTTTTCCTTTTAAATAATATGTCATCTACATGCCCCCATTAAAGAGAACAATGATGCTCCTATTAACCTTTTTGTAGACATGATAAATCCACATTTATCTCCAACACAAATTCTTTAAATTCATCATGAAAGTAACATCTTGTAACATTTAACTGTACATCAAATATTTTAACAAAGTCATTTATACTAACATGAAATTTGAACTTCTTCGAATTTTGTTTTTTTTATTACTTATCTTGTGAATCATTCTCCTATAAACATGTATTGAAACAATTATTTTTTTAGATTGGGTTTGTAAGATGATATCCATTATTTTGGATAAATCATAAGTTTCTATTATCTATTTTAGTTCAGAATTTATTGGATAATATATACTTCAACTAATATAGAGTCTTGTTAATTGGTATATAATTGGGATATAACCATTACAGCTCAAAATCATTAACTTTGACTTTTCTTAAAGTCTTACATTTCGTATCTAATAGAGAATCATACTACTTGATTGTATGCCAATTATACTAATTATTAAGATTTTATATATTAAAGTCTTCTCATTTCATATTTAAAATAAAATCTTACTAATTGGTTTAATTGAATTTACCAAAAGCAAGTTGTTGTAGTAAACATATATACATAAAAGAAATAAATATTGAATCATATATTATCTCATATTATATTTTTCTCCTTGCACGAAACCTTACTATTATAGAATTTAGTTATGGAAATATTCACTAGAAAATCTCATCCTATATAGATAATTAAGAAAATTTAAAACCCATAACATCAATCTTTTCAAAGTGCTTTGACATTCTCAGCATTGATTTCTGCTCATATTTAAATAGTATAAAGTTTTCATAATTTAAATTAATATTTTGTTTGGTACGTGTCATTATATCATATAAGAAATCTCACTAATTGAGGGCGTTTGCAATGACTAAGGGGGTAAAAAACCAAGAAGTGAGTTATTTATCAGCCAAGCATTCTTCTTACGGCTAAACCCTGATAAGAAAATCTTAAATCATGATTATATAGATATAGACTATCATAATCATCCTTCTAGTAAAGGTTAATTTGGTCATTCTTCAACCTAACAAGTTTTATAAGCTCCAGGCAATTCATAATGAAAGAGATACTTATGGCCTTGTACATAACTTTATAGTTCTTAGTGATTTAACCAATATGATATAAAAGGATAATCTCAGTTATCTAACTTTGTAGTTTTATCATTTATATAAATATAAGTCTCTTTTGATCCAACACATACAAACTGTTTGTATAAACTTAGATAAACTATGTTTACTCAATAATTGATTTCTTATCATGCTTTTGAAATTGTTGTAATGTTGAATCTATATTTAGTATTATATATCCAAAAACATAAACTAAAAATATAAATAATCTGTTAGCCCTGGTCCCCATACATGATTTATGGCGACTTTATGTCACCAATTGAAAAATTAATTTAAAAAATAATAAATAAATCACACTTGAATTTAAATAAAAGAAAACAATTTTAGTCACGGAAGATTTGTGGTGGGAACATACAAAAATTTTGGACATATAATTTAATTATTAAAAATAAAATGATTTAATAACCACAAGATATTTTCAATAAAAGAATTAGATGAAAGGTGGTGCGGGTTGTTCCAGAAACTAAATAAACTCGGAGTCGTCGTGATCGCGAACCGCGATTTTCTTGCCAGTATCGCGATCGCGATCGCAAAATGTGAGACTCTGTACTGTCACGATTGCACCGTCTTGCCATTGCGACTGTCGCGATTATGCCTCGTTACGATTGCGACTTGGTGACTTGGGGATGTCATGATCGTGACTTCCTTGGTGACTTGGGTATGTCACGATCGTACCTGGTCACGATCGTGACTTCCCAGTTTTAACCTCCTCACTTCAAATCAACATAACTTCCAATCCAGTAACCCAAAAATTACAATCTATATATCAATAGAAAGCTTAGACCATGCCCTACAACTTTCATGAAGACAACTTTGTCTAATTTTTCCTGTATCATTACAATTTTATCGAACCATTCATTTTAAGAGATTTTTCCTGTATCAATAGAAGGTTACCATTCATTCTAACTTATACCAAATTATGCTTAAGGGATTCAAACATAGTCATCTTACAAAGGCTCTAACTCTCACATCAGTCATCCAAAAATTTCAATCCTTATGGTGATTCTTACTTCAATTTAATCAGTTAAAGTTCGGTTCACTCCCATAAGTTCACGGCTACGCAAGACCATTTAGTGGAATTGTGATAGTACGTTCTGTTCACGGCTATACAGGACCCTTATGGGAAATGTGTAGTACATTCTGTTTTAGATCCACCTAAACCATTTTAATGGGCTTATATGCCAGTAAATTTGATGCGTACATGATTTATAATTTCTTATGAACTGTTTGATAAAATGAAAATTTTGAGAAATAAGTGTTTGGTGTTTTTCTACGAGAAATTATTATGGTTTCCAAATGTATAATGACAATGAGTTTCGAAAATGGTTTTGCTTGTTTCTCAGTTATAAAATTATTACCAAAGAGCTTTAAGCTCACCCCCATTCTCCTCTTCCCATTCAGGTGATGAGCAAGAGATTGAGTAAGTCAAGAGTCAAGGCATCACTCTAGTCTGCATATTTTGTTTTGATTGTTTTGAAGTTAGATCATGTAAACCAATGCTTTACTCACCTTTTGAGCGATTTTAGTTTTTATAAACTCTGTATTTTTGAATTATGATGCAAGGGGGCTCGAAATGCCCACTAAAGCGTTGTAAAACTCTTATTTGTTTTGAAGATTAAGGAAATATATCTATGTTTTGCTCATGATTTTTCTTTAAAGCCTCCGCATGGCATTTTCAAGCATCCATAGGGATAAAAAAATTGGTATCTTGACTTTAGGGGAAGATCCGTATTAATCTAGGCTGATTTGAATAAATTTGTCTTCTTGGAAGTGGTAGTTCATCCTCTTAGCTTTCCGACGGTATATAGTATGAAATTTTTGAACATTTGGATTGGAAGCTAGGGTCCTTAGAAAGGGGAATGTGTAGGAGTGTATAGACGCAAGGAATCGTCTGTGATGACATCATCAAAACACAAACGCAAGGAATCGTCTGTGATGATGTCACCAAAACACAAACGCAAAAAAAATACAGACGCAAGGAAAACACAGATATAAGGAATCGTCTGTGATGACATCACCAAAAGACAAACGCAAAGAAAACACAGACGCATGGAATCATCTATGATGACATCACCAAAACACAGACGCAAGGAAAAGATAGACGTAAGAAAAACATAGACGTAAGGAAAACATAGATGCAAGGAATCGTCTGTGATGACGTCACCAAAAGACAGACGTAAGGAAAACACAGATGTAAGGAAAACACGGATGAAGCGCAAAACACATATGAAGCACAAAACATAGACGAAGTTGAAAACACAGACGATACAAAGAAGAAGTTACGCCTGTACGTCGAATAGTTACTTGGTTAGAGTTAGTTACAGAACTCAACTAAATAACGGTTTTCATCAAGAAGGGGTTATCAAGGATCAAGAAGCAGTTAGAGAGTTAGGCTATAAATACTAGTCATAGGACAAAATGTTATGAAGAGGTCAAATTGAAATTCCACCTTGAGTTTTTCCACAAATGTATCCGGAAATGGGTAGAGTGAGTTCTTTTTGAGGATTGGCTAGTGTGGGCATGCCACCTTGGTGGGATACATGTCCAGATGTCATTTAGGACGTCGGGCTCGTGACTCGCAAGGGCGGGCTCCCCCCAACAATAAATCATTGGTTTGTTAGAAATCAAATTGAAAAAACAAAAGCTCAATGAGTTGAAGCTTGTAGGGAATTTTTTGATTTTATTTCTAATCATGGTTCTCATCATTATGGTTATATAGTACTTACTATTGACATAAGAGGAGTGAAGGTTAAATTAATCAATTTGAGCAAACAATACATGTATGGTAAAGCTTTTATAAGAGGGAATGACCCTTATGGTTAAATATGTAAATGGCTCCAATTATTAATTCAAAAGAAAAAATTTACCACAAAATTTACTAAACATACACTAAAATGTCAACTTCCTTTAGCTAATTTTTAGAGACTTCTACAGTACTACGCACATATCAAAACTAGTTTTGGAATTCTAACTTGAGGAGTTTCAACAATGACTTAAATTAATAAGTTGAACAGATGGAATAAACAAGCTTAAACAAGCATGAAACAATAAACAAGCTTCTTGTTGGCATATTTTCAGGAAATTAGATAGAGGTATAGTTAATAGTGAGTGGTTGGCAAGGTTTCCTCATAATAAAGCTTCATTCCTAACTTTATACATTTTACGAGACTTACATGACCACATACATGGCTGTGTATCTCCTAATTGCTTCGAATATTTGTTTCTTCCATAATTTTCCCTTATTTCCTCTCTTTTTGGTCTATAAAGGCAATTATTACCTATGAATGCACTTAGAGCGAATTAACTACCAAATATACAAGAAAACTATAAAATATCAAGCCAAATACATCGAATAGGGGTGTATAATTATAGTCAAATTAGCATTTATCAATTCCTATATCCAACAATATCATATCACACTATAATCTTGGTTTAAAACTTATTCATCATTACAAAATATGTTTTCCTTTTAGATTCAATAATTATTTGGCAGATCAAGCTAATTTTTGACAAGTTATTAAGAGGGATGTATCCGGATATATAAGGATATATAAAATCCAAATGCATAAGAAAAATTACTATAACCAAAGAGGATATCAATAAGCTTAAAGGGAGCAGAAACCTTAATACTTTTTGTAAGGTTGAGGAAGTTAAAGAAAAAGTGAAGGCCATTTATGTGCATATGTATAAACACCAAGGGGAGGAAATTTGGATAAATGAGGAGAGGGATGTAATAGTTACTTTTGTTCTTACGGAAAATAACCGATGTCCCTTGCTTAACCAAAGGGAAAGGATGAAATAGATTCTTGAAGGGGATATGAACACTAGTTATTTTGATAAAACTATCATAGCAAGGAAAAACCATAATATGTTATGGTTCCTAGTGACTTAGGAAGGTATTACAATATCTTCTTAGCAAGAACTCAATGAGGAAACCACTAAGTTCTTTATAAAATCCCATCAAACTCAGGCCATAAGTATATCTACTTTGTTGGCACTTGCCTCATTCATTAGTAACTAGTTTGGAGAAGAAGAGATTAGAGCATTGATATCCCCAACGAATTTTAGGGATATAAAGCAAATTATTTTTTATTTAATCCCTAATCAAGCATCAAGGCCAAACGGTTTGAATGGTGCATTCTTCCAAAAGCCCTAGCCTCAAGTCAGGAATAGTATCATATAAGCAATCTTAGAAGTTACTATAGATTAAATGTTTATTTCCAATGATTCTACTCTTCATTATAAGGATTATATTCCATTCATTTTAGGAATTACATTCTCTAAATTAATGTTATAACTTTGTATATATACCCTTACCTCTATATAATGTAAATTAACTAAATATAACCTTTAACATGACATTATAGCTAAGTTTAGTTATTTGAGTTTCAGTCTATGTTTTATCCAAGTGATCACAAACTCCAATTATGACTTAGTTCTGCCCAGGGAATAACGCATTGCATTTTTTAGGTCACCATTTCTAATAAACCCTTGTTTTTACCGTCGGCACTAGTAGGGGAACCTCTCGCCGTTGCCCTCTATAAATGTAAATGCCAATGTACCTTTGTTATTTCCTTATTTGTGTTTTATGATCATTTATCCTCTCTTTTATGTTTTTTTGTTACTTCACATAATTTTGTGTCTCTCGTGAAAACTGTTTGTGAAGATTTATCTCATCCTAGTTGGCATAATGTTATGATTGAGGAAATGCTTGCTTTAGAGGCTAATCATGAATTTAGTAATCCGACTAGTTAGAAAGAAATCCATTAGATGTAAATGTTTTTCTGGTTAAAGTTAACTCTGATGGCTTAATGGCTCGACTTAAAGCACAAATTATTGTAAAAGATTATGCTCAGACCTATAGTGTGGGTTATTTTAATACTTTCTCGCTTGTTGCAAAGCTTACATTTGTTCAAGAGGAAGTGCATGTGGAGCAACCCCCTAAGTTTATTACTTAGGGGGAGTATGGAAAATTTTATGCATATGGAGCAACCCCCTGAGTTTATTACTTAGGGGGAGTATGGAAAATTTTATCTTCTTTAATTTATGATTTGAAATAGAGTCTATATGTTTAGTTTGGAAAATTTATTCAAGCGCTAGAAATGTTTGGACTGAAGAAGAGCAAATTTAATCACTCAATCTTCTATAAACAATCTAAATCTGGGATTATTCTCTTTACTGTATATGTGGATGATATCGTTATTATAGGAATTGGCTTAATGGGTATCTCATCATTAAAAGCCTTTGTTCATGGTCAGTTTTACATAAAGGTTTGATGAGCTTTGAAATTTTTTCTAGAAGTGGAAGTCAAAAGAAGTAAGAAAGGCATTTTCCTATCCTAAAGAAAATATACTTGATATATTAACTGAAACGGGAAAGATGGGAGCTAAGCCATGTAGTACTCCAAAGCCCCCCATTATACAACTTACCAAAGATGTATGTTTGCTTAAAGATCATGAAAGATATAGAAGATTGTTGGAAAATTAAATTATCTTATAGTAAGTTGCCCTGATATTGCATATTTTGTCAATGCTATAAATCAATTCATGTCTTCTTCAACTATTCATCAATCAACAAACTTAAAATAAAATTTATGCTACCTACAGGAAGCTCTTAAATGACAGATACTATATGAAAATCATGGACACTCTCACATTAAATATTTTTCAGAAGCTAAATAGGCAATTTTAAGATCAACTGAACATCTACAAATGACTGTTGTATTCTAGGAAGAAAATTAGTCTTATAGAAAAGTAAGAAATAAAATGTTATATATAGAGCCAGAGTAAATTCTAAATATAGAGTTATGGCATGAGAATTATGAGAGATAATATAGAAATATCAAGTACTATCTAAAATTGGTTTTAAAATTTCAATGTTAGTAAAATGATGGTGTGATAATTTAACTCCTCTACATATCACTTCTAATCCAATATTTTATGAAACAAACAAATAAATTGAAATTGATTCACTTCATCCATAAAAAAGATTAATATAATTCGATTTTTACAAAATATGTCAAAACTGGAGAACAACTCAAAGATATTTTAACAAAAAGCCCTGAATGGTGCCAAAATCAATTACATTTATAACAAGTTGAGCATGATTAATATCTAAGCTCCAACTTTGTATGGAGTGCTACAGATTGAGCATTTATCTCTATTGATTTTACTCTTTGTTTCAAGGATTATAATCTCCTAATCTTAGGGATTACATTCTCTAAATAAATCTTATAACTGTGTATATATGCCCTTCCCTCTATAAGGTGTATATCAAGTAAACATAATCTTTTACAAAAGTGTTTGAAAAGGGTAGGTGCTGCTAGAGATCATCAAGACATTCCTATGTCTCATCAAAAAGGTAAAAAAACCCTAAGATCCCAAGTGAATATAAACTAGTTAGCTTTTTTAATTTCATCTCCAAAATCATTACTAAAATTCTTGTTAAGAGATTAAAGTTAGCTTTAAAGAATATAGTGGATCTAACCCAATGTTCCTTCTTAGATAGAAGACAAGCATGAAGTAAATCACTTGTTAATATAGAAATAACATACAATACACAAGAAGGGGGTTGAATTGTGTTAAATCATCTAAGATATTAATCTTTAAAATCTTCTTGACATTCTTGAGAAATTCAGACGATTACAAAACAACACGCTTAAATTGATCAGTAATGCAATAGTAGAAATTAGTATCTATTCTTCTAACAATAAGAAAATTAAAGAGGTAAGAGTTAGAGAATATGACACCGCGATTTATACCAGTTCACCCTTAACCTTGGGCTACATCCAGTTCTCAGAGTTTTTCTAAGATTTTGTTATCTCCTTCAATGTTACAAGTATTATTTCTACACTTGTAGAGCCTCTTCAGGTCTATTTCACAAAGTATTCTTTATCTGCTTTCTTAGCCTCTTCAGGCTCTAGCCTTCTTTTCAGTCAAAAAGCTATTGTTTGAGCTTCTCGTTTCAAATGTATTTGCTCTCTTTCTTTCTTTCTTTTCTTTTAGAATTTTCTTCATAGCATAAGCACTTGAGCATAGAATATCTCTAAATATGTTTTATATATTCAGAATTCTCTTCTTTTTGTTGTGTATATATGTTGTTGTTTTTATGACTACGACTGATATTTATAGTCTAAATCTCCAACAATCTTCTTGAGAAATCTACTTGTAAAATCTTCTAAAGTCTGTCATTAGTTGAGTCCTGTAACCAACTCCAACTAACTGACGTTCTAGCACATTCTTCAATTACATTGTCTTGCTTAGATTTGTATGCTTCGTCTGGTGTCTTTAAACTTAATCACTTCATCTGATCCATCTTAGATGCTTCATCTTAATCAGCTTTTACATAATATAGTCTTGATTTGATAATTTGTGCCACTTACATTTATTTGCACACTTAACAAATTCATCAAAACAGTTCACACACTTCTATTATTATTATTATTTTATTTTCATCAAAATCAATAGAAGAAGTAAAGTCTTCTTGACTTAACAATCTCCCTCTTTTTGATGATAACAAATAATCATAATATTCAAAGATAAAAATAATATTTAGATGAATAAAGCAAAATATACAATGATAACAAAAAAAGTCTAATTCTTTAATTCTCCTTTCTACTATTCTCTTGTTCTCCCCGTATTTATTATTAATCAAAAAGATCGTTCATTTTAGAAGCTACAAAATTTTAAAATACATTTATTGAATATCAGTGCGGATCGTCTTAAGGTCTTCTTCTATAAAAACATGTAGAAGTTTTATTTCCTCATGAAGATAACCCACTGCATCACCTAGTTCATCAACCTTAGTATCAAGTTTCTCAATATTTTTAGCTAAGGCTTCCTCAACTTCCATTTGCTTGTGATCAATTTTAGTCCAATCGATGAAATTCTTCAAGAGCTCTGAATTAACGATAGCATCTTGTAGCTTTTCACTAAGTGGACGAATATAATCAGTGCTCAAAAAGGAACCCTCAGTTCTGCCTCGGCCTTTGCCTCGGCTCCTCTACCCGGATCCACCACCTCGACTCTGCTGCACCGTGGTATTACTCCCAGATCGTCCACTGACAGTAGACTGAGCTCCCAAAATAACAGGGCAATCCCTGATCTGGTAGTCCATGGAGCTGCATTTAAGGCAAGCTCCAGTTAGGCGCCAACACTCCCCACTGTGCCTCTTCTCGCAGTGCTCACAAACTGGAGGCTGGGTGTGTCCTGAATCTCTTCCACTGCCACTACTAGTCTGTGCAAACCTCTGTCTCTACCCAAATCCAGACTACCTAGATCTACCAGCTGATCTGAAGGCTCTGTTCTGGCGTTTACTAAAACTCCTGCCAGAACCGCCCTGACTGTCACTTGGTCTCTTTCCTTCAGATCCCTGTCTAGACTCATCTTAAGTCACCCTCATCAGCTGTTCAATCCGTACTGCAGCAGCTCTCAGCCCAATAAAAGTGCCCATATCTGATCGGGCCAACCTGGTACGGATCTCCATATTCAGGCCATTCTCGAACCTCCGACATTTATCTGCCTCAGTAGGAATCAAAACAGTAGCATAACTCATGAGCTCATTGAATCTCACCTCATACTCAACCACTGACATCCTGTCCTGTTTCAATTCCAGAAATTCCTGCATCT
>JAOSBN010000001.1:3367638-3405587 GCA_027563595.1 Erythroxylum suave
CTCTTCTTCCTCTCTTTTGTCTTATGCAATTTAATGTAACTTTTTATGTTTTTACCATTTTGCCCTTCCTTAATCTAGGAAATTCCAAAACTACCCTCTTCTTTATTCTCCTTCTCTTCTTTATTTTCACTCCACCTCCTCCATTCACGTCTCCTCCCTCTTTGTCTTATTTCATTTAATGCAAATATTATGTGTTTTGACCTTTTTGCCCCTTCTTTTATTAGGAAATTCTTATTAACCCCTTTACTTCAATTTAATCTATACTACCTTATAAATTTTTTTTAAAAAAACCCTATTAGACTCCAAAAATTCATAATTCATAAATTCTAATATATTTTCATGCTAGATAATTTAATAAAATAAAATAAAATAAAATAATATAAAATAAATATAAAATCCTAAAAATTACGGGGTCCAACATAATCTCTGTCATAACTTGTATCGGTAAGAAAAGCCTTTTAATCTTCTTATAATGATAAATATTATCATTATATAACAAAATCTTCAATTATAGCCCTCATTTATGGTTTTAGTAGACTAATTGCATATTAAACATCTTTCAAAATTTAGGCACCATAAATTTTTCTTTTAAAACAACAAATAATTTTTAGAAATTAGAACCAATCACACGTACTTTTAGAAACACAAAAGGCATAGAAGGCTATAGGAAAATAAAACATGCAACTTTACATTAGCTTTTACATTTAGTCAAATCCCAAGCATTGAACTTAAGCTAAATAATTAGAAGAGACTATGATATTACTAATGGAAAATCAACCAAGATTCATAAATGCAAAAAAAAAAAAATTCCTAACTGGATCTTTTTAATTGAATAACTTGAAAAATATCTATTAGAAATAAAATGGTTGAAACTTACTTGGTTTAGAAACCTACAAATTTTTCTTTATAGAATTGTCAACCATGAGTTGCTTAAGTAGTTGGTCTTTAATGGTATCTACAAGGTAGGGGGAAGAGTTTTACATTATAAAGGAAAAGAAATGGTGTTATCTCCTTGATGAATTTTCCTTTATATTGAAAAAGAATTTAGATCTAGACTTTATATTATAATTATAATTAATAATTATTGTTATAATTATAATTATAATTAATATTATTAATTATAATTATAATTATAACAATAATTATAATTATTATAATAACTGTAATTATAATTATAATTATAATCTAATCTTAACAAAATTAAGTATTTCATATTTGATCCTAAAATTTCTCAAACTTCAAAATTTAGTCAAATTGAATTTAAATTATTTTTTCTTTAAATAACCACTCTTTATGTATAACCTATTAGGTTATATTTATAATGATTATTATCATATTAATTTATAATTAGAAATTCTCCTATTAAAAAAAATTATGATTATAGGATTAATGTCTAACAACATGTAATGATCGCCTAAATATTAAGAATATCTTGACTTAACCTATCCATTTATAGTTACAACATATAACTTAATCTTTTTGTCATCTAACATTCTATTTAGACTAGAGTACAGAATTATTGTTAACTGTATTTAAATCCAACTATGTTCTTTCTTGTTAATAAGTAATTGATTTTTATTTGATAATTGAAAATATCCGTTTCAAATCTCAAAACACTCTATCTAATTAATTCCTTAAATCATTAATAATCAAGAATAATGAAACTTTCTTCCTAATTACTTTAATGTGATAAATTCTTTATTGACTTACTCAATTATCTACTATAATTCATAATATATCCAATTACTATCATTTGAGCTACTCTAATTAGAATATGTCATAAGTTAATCTCAAAACATAATCCTTATGTAAGATGCCTTAGAAACATCAATGTTAAAGATCAATTGCACAACTATCTTAATGAGAAAATTCAAAGAGATACAATTAATATTCCATTTAGGGCCTCTATAATTAGGTCAGTTTTGTAAACTTATTCTATAATAAGTACTCATATGTTTGTTTAATATCCGTTTGATTTCACTTTTGTTCTTCTATTGTAATTTTTAATTTTATTTGGTTATTAAAGTTAATGTAGCTATATTTTTACTACTGATAATAATTATGTATTAGATAAAACCTAAAAATAAATTATTTTTAATTAATTCAATTTATTTTAATATCTTCTATAATATTTAGTGATATATTATTAGTAAAATTATTATATCTTATCAAAATAAATAATTTAATGATTAATTTTTGATTTATTTTTAATAATTATGATTTGAAATTTATATATTTAAAATTTATTTGATTTAATTTAATTACAAAAATAAAATAAAATAAAATATTAAATTAAGTTAAATTACTTATAATTATTATTAATAATTAAAATTAAATAATTAAAGAATATATATTAAATGATAGTAAACAAATTATGAAAATTGAAATATAAAACAAAAACCACTTTTAAAAATAGTTTTTATAAGTCATGAAGATTGAAAAAAACTAAAACGAAAAAGAAAAGCCAAAAACTCAAGCAAATATCTTCTTTTACTAAATTTAAAAATAAAAATAGAAAACTAAAGCATAAAAGTTGAAATGGACAAGCCCTCATTTATGTTTATACTTTTAGTTAGTCGGATCAATTATTTCTTTCGTAACAAAGAAGCTTAACATGTATTGATCCTTTTATTATATTAATGTCTAGTCTTAATACAATAATTCTTATGAACAATATAAATATAATTAATAAATGTAGTATAATTCTTATAATTATAATTTCATTGTAATTTTATATGTATAATATTGATTTCTTGAACTTTATCTCATATGTTAGTTAATTAAATAAGATAAATAATATTTTAATTGATTATATAATATTATAAGGTATAAACTAGCAATGACATCTTTGTTCACCATTTTTTTTTTCAAGAAAAAGAGAGAGAAACTACAACAGAGGAAAAGATACAGAGCACAACGTGGGAAGAGTTGATGGGCATGTATTTAGGTAGAGCTAGAGGTACAAAAAGCTATAGGTAACAGGCCCAGAACTCGTACACATTTGAGGCTTCAGATCTCCATAACGTCTGTAACAGAAATCAAGTAATACTTTCCCAAGAATGGCCTTTGGGCTTAGGTTCCAACTTAGTGGCCCAACCCAAGACTTAGTGGCTCAATGTTGGATATTGCTCAAATTGGGCTCATGCTCGGGCTACTTAAGCCCGATGCTCAATCTTCTTAAACAAAATAATAATATTTTATAATTATAATTAAAAAATGGTTTTAATCGGGTAGAGTCAGGTCGGACTCAAGTCTAAATCAGCAAATCGAATCTAGATTGAAGCTAGGTCCGGGCTCCAGCAAACAAGAGTCGGGCTAGACTATTGCCAACCCTAGCTCAAATTTTTTTCTTCAACTATCCAACATTATCAACTATAACCCACACTTTCAGATCTTTTGTTGTTAGCTAATTCATTTAGATTGTAAGCAAAATCAAAATAATCATCTTTTGGAAAATTAGCACTTCAATCTCCAATACAAACCCAACAAAACTTATCCAATCCCTAAAGTCACCAAGAAGCTTATACAGAACATAAATCTATTTCAGACTAAGAAGTTCCATGTAAAGTTAAATTGTGCATCGTCTCCCTCAATTTATCCCATCTCTAAGCCCTTCTTAATAACATCCTCCTCACCCAGTAGAAATAGAAAGAAAGGGACCTAATTTTGTAAGCAAAAGGAAGGAAATTCACTGCCTATAGCCGGTAACAAATCCAGAAGATGACCGCCTAACAGCCGTCTAAATTGCCTTTCCACTCTGCATTGAAAGAGGCTAGCGTTTGTGACTTTGTGTTGGTGTTTTAATCCCATTCTTCTTGACATCAACAACAAGACGACCGCATATAAATAAAATTGTATCATCGTCCTCTATTATCCCTCTGTTTCTATAAGACTACAAACTCCATTGAAAGACTGCTCCATTTATTACGTTCACAAGGTTGTTTAAAGTTCTTATGATTCCACATCTCCATTTGGAGAGTTTTATGTATTTTTTCTTTTTTGCATGAAGTTTCGTTTGGTAATTCATCCTGTACAGAATGATCTCTACCTGTTTTTTTGTCCTTAAAATTTCGATTTTATCTGCTTTGTTTATCTTTTTCTAACCTGATTGATGAAAATTCTCAAGCTTTGCTTCTGTTTCAAGTAATGCAATTTACTTCGTTAGAAAAATTGAAAAAAGATTTTTGTGGGAATTTTTCCTGTTTCCTAGTTGATCTGTCTGCGTAGAGTTGGATTAGTTTTTGGGTTTGAATTCTTGGTTTCTAGGTTTTGAAGTTTGTATCTTGTAGATCTGCTTGGTGTGTTTCTTGCTTATGTTTAAATGGGGCGGTATTATTGATTTCAGGTTCTCATCTTGGGGCTTAAATTTGGAGTTCGTGAAGCATGATATTTTCACCGTTGAAGATATAGAGAGAGGGAGAGAAAGTGTCTACGGTTTTTTTTTTCCTTTTCCTGTCTTGTAGGTCGTTTTGGCTTTTGTTATGAATATGAAGAGGTCAAGAGACGATGTGTATATGGCCTCTCAAGTTAAAAGGCCTGTGCTTTCTTCTAAAGGAGAAACGTAAGATATTCAAATTTCTTCATATCTTCGCTCATGATTCTCAATTCTGCCTTTTACCCGATTCGCTGGTCATCTAACTTATAGTCTTAATGTTTATTTGATTATTGAAGTTAACGTGCATTAACTCACGTCGGGATCTTGTAGTCACCGTTCTATCTGTTAACAGTTCAAGTACTTCTGATAATTTAATTAGTGGTTTTTATTATTTTGTTTAATGTATCTTTCAAATTTTGAGGTTTCTCTGCCATGTTTGACCTGTGAGGGAAGATCGAACACGCACGGTTGTCATGCTCAATAGAATTTGATTTGTTTTTTGAAGGACGTTTAAGAAACCTTAAGTACCAACAATGGTACTGGTCTTTTTAAAAAAAATTAATATATGTTAAAATAGATGCATGTAAAAGTATACTACAAAGGACAAGGCTTCACTTGAGCTGGGTATTAGTTGATGATGTTTGTCCTTAACTTGTTTTGCTCGTTTTTTCTAAAAATTACGTTTTTTTTTGGGGAAAATATATTATCATTTATCTTGTAATATTTTTCGTTTGTAATGAAGTTTGGGGCAAGCACAAGTGACAGGGGGAGGAACAAGTGCGCAGAAACTTACGACAAATGATGCCTTGTCATATCTTAAGGCTGTGAAAGACATATTTCAAGACAAAAGGGAGAAATATGATGACTTTCTGGAAGTCATGAAGGATTTCAAAGCCCAAAGGTTTGTATCCAAATGTGATCACAGTGGCTGTTTTCATTTTATAAGTGAATTCGGCAAGCAAAACGCTTTTTGATGAAACTTACGTCTGTTATCTTGGTCACAGAATTGACACTGCTGGTGTCATAGCAAGGGTGAAAGACTTGTTTAAAGGGCATCGCAACCTAATTCTGGGTTTCAATACCTTCTTACCAAAGGGATATGAGATCACTCTCCCTACAGAGGATGAAGAGCCTCTGCAGAAAAAGCCTGTTGAATTTGAAGAAGCTATTAATTTTGTGAACAAAATTAAGGTTGAACCACTATTTTGTACCTGAGTTATAGATTCACTTCAATTTCATTTTCCATGATTTGACATTTGAATTGTCTTTTCCAGACTAGGTTTCAAGGTGACGATCACGTTTATAAATCATTTTTAGACATTTTGAACATGTACAGAAAGGAAAATAAGTCTATCACTGAGGTTTACCAGGAGGTATTTACATGGCATCTTTTCACAACCTACTGCTCTGATTAGTTACTTCTGGTTTCTGTTTCCTAGTATCTGTAGACATTTACTTCTTGGACAACTGCGTTTGAAGTTGACTTGCTCCCTGTTGCAGGTTTCTGCACTTTTCCAAGGCCATGACGATCTTCTAAAAGAGTTCACACATTTCCTTCCTGATTATGCTCCATCTGGTCGGAATTTTATTTACCGTGATAGGAGCTCCCCCATGCCCACAATGCGTCAGATGCATGTTGACAAGGTTTTTCCTTTCTTTTCAGCTGCTTCTAATTTCGTATTGATCAACAAGCTTATGTAGTATTTCCTCATTAATTGTCAGAAGGAAAGAACTGCAGTGTCCCCTGCCGATCGTGACTATAGTGTTGATCGTCCAGATTCAGATCATGATAGAGTTATAAAGAGGTCCGAAAAGGAGCAGAGGAGACATGGTGAGAGGGAAAGGGATAGAAGAGATGATTGGAGAGAACATAGTGATAGAGATTATAAGCATGATGACAATAGAGGCTTCACCATGCAACGTCTTTCTCACAAACCGAAGTCTGAACACACTGCTGATTATCACAGCAGGGATGGAGATGAAAATTTTGGAATGCACCCTGCATCATCTCTTTATGATGATAAAAATTCTTTGAAAAGTGAGTTCTGTGTTGTCCTTACTTTTCATTACAGAAATAAATGGAATTGATCAACGCTGTTCACCATCTCACTGAATTAAAGTATTAGGAAAGGTCCTGCCTGTGGTGGTGGCTGTGAGACTTGTTTCATGTTTTTCCCCATACAGTTATTTAGAGTCTTGAGTGCATATATTTCCTCAAATTGATGCTAGGTTCATGTTATGGCAGGTGCAGTAAGCCAAGAGCTTGCTTTCTGTGAGAAAGTGAAAGAGAAATTGCATAAGCTTGAAGATTACCAAGAATTTTTAAGGTGTCTTCATCTCTATACTGAGGAAATTATCAAACGATCAGAGTTGCTGTCTTTGGTATGGTGATTGTGTTTACTATTCACGCAAACAAATAAATTAACAAAAGGAAATACTATACTAGTTAACACATTTGTTGATATTGAGAGTTAATTTGGTGATAAAATCTGGGTGATGTATGCAGACAAGAGTTTTGGGTTTTAGTATCTAGGCGTTTTTTTTAGGAAAACGACCCTTTTACCTTTAATGGTCTTGAGGTAATTAGACAAGGCATGTTAGAGTTTCATTGTTGGTAGGATCCTTTATTTAAGTAACAATGAGTGACAATAATTTCTCTACTTCTGGTGCGTAATCTAGAAATTCCTTCTCTATTTCATGGAAACAAATTAATTCCACCTCTTTCAGCACAAAATTTGAAATGCTTGTTAGATTCTCTTCCTTCTGACGAAATTTCAGAAAGTTAGTCGATGGGATTGAACCACCATTGGTTGTTGTATTATCTCAGGTTGGTGATTTACTTGGAAGGTATCCAGATCTTATTGATGGCTTCAATGAATTTTTCGCACACTGTGAGAAAAATGGTAATTTTCTGTCTATGTGGTTGAGTTTTTTTCTCTAATTAATCTAGCATCATCAACATTATCTAATCAACATTTGTTATGCAGAGGGTTTACTTGCCGACGTTGTGAGTAAAAGTAAGTGATTTTGTTTGTTATCTTTTTCTTAAATTTTGATTAGATCTATTATTGTATGACCATTGTTAATAGTAATCGTGTTTGACTACTAATCAACTTCGAACTAACTCTTTCCAAACAAGTGGTTCGATAAAAGCTTGAAAAGGGATTGTTATTTAGCTAGTTTAGACTTAGATTGTTACATAAACATATTTCTGTGAAGTTGTTGAAGCACCAAACAAGAAAATCTTGAATTTTTGTCATGAAGAGGGACAAACCTTTAGGCACCTTTTCCTTAGCTTGATTCTTTACAAACAAGTTGGATCCTGATATACACAATAATATACTTCACACCCATAAAGCATAAGAGCCCCAAATCCTCAAATCATCCTAGCAGGCACTCTTAGATTACACAGAGTGTATGGTATTCCTAGTTCCTTGTTCATGGTATGAAGGGAAGAGCACAATTCTGAAGCAAGGTACTCAGATCATGCATTCATTATCGATGGACTTACAAGCCTGTATTTGATTTAAGAGTCAAAGAATCTATGTTGGAGACCACTTCCAACATTGTTCTGTAGGTCTTAAATTCCCCATATTTTAAATTAAAGAAAGCCCACTCAAGTTCCAACCACAGCCCAATCCAGGCCATGTAGACCTGGAGGAAGATCATTCCTCTGATTTTATTGAAGCAAATTATGTTTTTCTTGCCACTATTGATTACTATAATAATTCTTAGGTTGTAGATTCTGGAGCAAATAGAGATATAATAGGTTTCTATCATAAATGTTTTAATCTATTCTCCATATTTGAATTAGATAGTATTTGTATAGCTGATGGATCTATAACCCTTATATTGGGTATAGGTTCTATTAAGTGTATACCTTCTATGAACCTATCTTTTGCCCTATATGTTCAAATTTTCACGTTAATTTTCTATCCATGAATTAGAGCACTTGGCTTTAATATTCAAAATTTCCCTACTCATTATGTCCTTCAGGATCTAAAATTAGGGAAAACTATTGGTAATTAGACAAGGTGGTGGAGATACTCTACACCTTGACATAACAAAAACCTTTTTTGGGAGTCTTTAAGAATGCAAGCAATTAGGACGTACATTTTTTTGTGTTACAAGGATCTATCCTTATTTTTTTTTACATTACAAGTTTGAGCATTTATTTGTGGTGCTTGTGAATTTCCTAAAAATATAATAAATATTTATGCTTTGATCAATAATAAGATCATTATTCCTTCGAGGACTATACATTGAGATGTGTTGGGCCTACTCAAACCTCTCATTATTAGATTTTATATGTTTTCTTGGGTTAACTTGGGTTTACGTGATGAAAACTGAGAATTAAGTGTTTTTATGTCTTTAACTATTCCATAAAAATTGTCCAATACACAAGGTCTCTTATAGTTTAGTCTTTTTTCATTTCAATCGTCATATTTACTTACCCTTAAGTATTATTTAGTTATCATACAACCTCGTCTGTCATATTATGTTTAGTTATCTATTCTTTACCCAAAACGTCGTAGTATTGGATTCTTAAGTTTCACTACGATATCATTCTAGAGATATGAATGGATGGAAAACTAATGGAATATGGTTGTGTGATAGCTAAACAATGTCCCATGGAGTAAGTGATAATGTTCAAAAATATAAGTATCGAATTGAAAATTTTCAATCTGCAGGAGGTCGAATGTAATTAACTCTTCATAAAATGATAGGTACTTAAATTGATGCCAAGGTTAAAATTTTGAGGATTGACAATGGTATGATGACTTTCACACCTTCCTAGACTCCAATTGGATATTGCATTAAATTGCTTGTATAAACACTAGTGCATAGATTGTTGTTCGTGAGGAAAAAAAAAAAAGAGTTAAGGTAGCTAAGTCTATAATGTTTACTATAAAGGTTCGAAGGCTTATTAAAGAGATGAAAGATTATGCAAACAGTGAGACATGGAAGCTTGTTACCTTTATAACAGAAAAGAAAATGGTTGGATATAAATGGGTCTTTGTTGTAAAACACAAGGTAGATGATTGAATTGAAAGATACAAGGCTAATGAATAGCTCAAGGTCAAACTGGCTCAATAACAGCTCAATTTTGGGCTTAATAGAACCACATGCCCAAAATTAGCTAGTTGAGAATTGATTAGTTGTAATTTCCTATAGGCTTATATACCCTTCACCTATTTTTTTCTTTATAATAGGAGGTTTGACTCTTACCCATTTGTGAGATGTCACAAGATTTCCTCCTCAAATCCTTCTGTCCTCATCAAGGCATCCAAATTCATATCCAAAATCTTCTCTTTTTTTGTTGTAGGCCTGATCAATTCTTATACGATTCAACTAAAAGGCTACAGGAGCTGCTCCTTTTTCATGGCCTTATTGTCGATACTATCTCTTACCTTTGTCATTCCTGGGTATTATATGCCCACTGGCTGCTCCTTGTTCATGGCCTTATTGTTGATACTGTCTCTTACCTTTGTCAATCCTGGGTGTTTTATGCCCACTAACTTCTGCTTGATTTGTCCACAATTGAAAATTGTATTAGTGGAGGTTTGCTCTGGAGGTATTTGTAACAACCTAAATGCATGTTGACCAACAACTTAATTTCGAGCGTGATAGAAGTAAATGCCCAAAAATAGATATATAGGAGTTTAGTAGTCATTTCTTATAGGATTATATACGCTATCACCTCTTCTTTTCTATCTAATATGAGATTTGAAATTCACCACTTTATGGAATAAACGAAAAAACAGAACTGGCAAGTTAATCTTCTGGTTTCTGAAACAAGCTAGTTTACTTTGTCTTTTTCGTAATGACCAAGTTTGTTTGATTTCTCATTTTCGGGCTTTGATAAGGTATTTGAAGGATATTACATTTGGTTGTATATGTATGTCCTGCAATGTAGGGCACTCATGGTATAAATATATGTCATTACATACTTGCACATTCATACACACAAGCACATGAATTTACTTACGGAGATATCACCTGAACCACGATTCTGTCATTCCAACTTGCACGGAGTTTGATGTGGTTCAAATGGTTCTTAACTCATGTTTCAAATTATTGAACCACCTAGAGTGTTTTTGAATTTGAAATATTGCATCCTGGTTATTGCTGGCCAAGTTCTTATTCCAGTTTCCTTTTGCAAGCAGGTAATTTACTCAGACCAGTGAACGGAAGTGATAGAGATGGGGATCGTGAAAGGACTGAAATAACTAAAGATAGAGACAACGAAACTCGTGAAAGGCCCCTTGACAATAAAGATACAGGAAGTCATAAAATGACTTTGTTTCCCAGCAAGGACAAGTATCTGTCAAAGCCCATTAATGAACTTGACTTATCCAATTGTGAGCGTTGTACACCTAGTTATAGGCTTCTGCCAAAGAATGTATGTAACTCTTTACTTGTCCATTAATGTTGATACAATCCCTAAACTGATCCCTTTACTAATATCTGGATGCATGTGACTGTTATGATTGTTTCATGACAGTATCCCATACTGTCAGCAAGTCAAAGAACAGACCTTGGTGTTGAAGTATTGAATGATTATTGGGTGTCTGTCACATCAGGAAGTGAAGATTACTCGTTTAAGCACATGCGTAAAAACCAGTATGAAGAAAGCTTGTTCCGATGTGAAGATGACAGGTTGAAGCTTGCCTTCGATTTTCATACTTTATTTTGGTTCTTCATTTTAGCTCATATGTTCATGCTAATACTTAATATTTTAACTTTAAATGTTAAAGATTTTCTTCCTTTGGTTTGCTTTCTGTCATAAGATTCCTCTTTTAGGAAGATGACATGATGAATTTGTTACAAAATATACCATTTCTTTACAAAAATTGCCTCCGTGTTAATTTTTCAATCATTTAGTACTGTCTTTGACAAGATTTAATGGTCTTTTGGTTGTCAGGTTTGAGCTGGACATGTTGTTAGAATCGGCAAATGTAGCAACAAAGCGTGTGGAAGAATTATTAGAAAAGATAAACAACAATACTATAGAAACAGATGGCCCCATTTGTATTGAGGAACACTTAACAGGTTAGAAGAGAAATGATGTCTTGGTATTATTAGTATATGCATTTTTGTTAGCTTCTGATCAGAATCTTTTTCTTCTCTGTAGCTCTGAATCTGAGGTGTATTGAACGCTTATATGGTGATCATGGGCTTGATGTGATAGATGTATTGAGGAAAAATACTTCGCTTGCTTTACCAGTTATCTTAACTCGCTTGAAGCAGAAACAAGAAGAATGGGCTAGGTGTCGTGCTGATTTCAACAAAGTTTGGGCCGAAATTTATTCTAAAAACTATCACAAGTCACTGGACCATCGTAGTTTTTATTTCAAACAACAAGATAGTAAGAGTCTGAGCATGAAAGGTAAGTTGATTCTTGAATTTGGTTTCATAAATACCTGTATGAGACTCTACTATGGCATTTATATTTTGGAAAGCACAAGGGTAATTAATGCCTGGTTAATTTGTTTGCATGAAGGTCATAATGTGTAACATATTATCCTTGGTATTAAATCGTATCCCTTAACTGTATTCTATTTAGTAAAAGTTAATTTTTGTGTGTGCTCATTTTTTTTACCTCAAAAAAGGAACGGACTGACGCAGATATGCATTATAGATATGGTTGCCTTGTGCAACTGGACTTTTTATTGCACTATATTTTGTTTTCTCAGATTGCTTGCAATGCTTTGTGTATTACAGCTTTGTTAGCAGAGATTAAGGAGATAAGTGAAAAGAAGCGCAAGGAAGATGATGCACTTCTAGCTTTTGCTGCTGGAAATAGACGGCCCATTATACCAAATTTGGAATTTGATTACCCAGATGGTGACACTAACGAGAATATATATCAGCTCATTAAATATTCATGTGGAGAAGTGTGTTCAACCGAACAGTTAAATAAAGTGATGAAGATTTGGACTACATTTTTGGAGCCCATGCTTGGTGTTCCTCCTCGGCCTCAGGGTGCTGAGGACACTGAAGATGTTCTGAAGGCTAAGAATCACTCTTCTAAAAGTGGAGAGAGTGAAGGAAGCCCTAGTGCTGACAATGCTACAAATTTAAACTCCAAACATACTAATCCTTGTAGAAGTACAGATGAAAGTATCCTACCTGAGCAATCACGTTCTTCCAAAGCTTGGTTGATAAATGGTGATCATGGTGTTAAAGAAAATGGTTCTCATGCAGATCGAGGAGTTTGTAAGAGTGAGACTTTCTACAGGACACTGCAGCAGGATAAGGTACAGAGTAATGTAGCTGTGGCTGATGAAATGTCAGGTGTTGGTAAACTATCTACTTCCAGTGAACGGTTAGTCAATTCAAATGTATCACTTGTCTCTGGTGCAGAGCTAAGTAATGGAAGAACAAACATAGAATCAGGTTTGATGAGTGCTTTTGACATAAAATCACATGTTTCATTTTTCTCTAATCTAGTTCCCTGTCATTCAGCTGTTATTTCAATTTGTGGTATTGATTTGGTCTTAAAAAACCTATGGCTATAGTCCTGAGATTCAACTTTTGGTTGGAAGGGCTTGGTGCAACTCCTTCAAGACCGTGTAATGGCTCTGTCAATGGTGGGTTTGGATTAGGATCTATTAATGAAATCCTGCCTTCAGTAGAGGTATAGCACTGTCATTTATGTTACTTAGCTGTAACTTATTCTTCCTTAAAATTCAAAAAATGGAGGAAACTAAAGAAGCCAACGGACCATGATAACATATATCCTAAGGTTTTAGACTGAAATGTTTGTGAATTGTATTTTGTTCT
The DNA here is from genome assembly GCA_027563595.1 of Erythroxylum suave. NCBI lineage: Eukaryota > Viridiplantae > Streptophyta > Magnoliopsida > Malpighiales > Erythroxylaceae > Erythroxylum > Erythroxylum suave. Next base: position 3,380,801 of record JAOSBN010000001.1, read on the forward strand.
TAAGTTAGTTTTCTTGCTAGCATCTTGAATCAATAGTGAAACTGCAATTGCAAAGAAATACTCCCTTTTATCAGACAAGACTCAACTTCTCAGGAAAGAAAGTGTTAGGTTTTGGATTCAATCTTACTAAGTACAGATGGAACATGACAAAATTGATCTAACAGGTTGGTGATGCTTCAAGACCAGTTATATGCGCTAATGGAGTGACACAAGATGGTTTGAAGATTAACAGATATAATGATGATTCTGCTCCACAATTTAAGATTGAAAGAGAAGAAGGTGAATTATCTCCTAATGGAGATTTCGAGGACAATTTTGCAGTTCATGGAGAAACTGGATTGGAGGCAGTGCATAAAACAAAGGATCATATAATTACTAGGCAATATCAAACATCACATGCAGAAGAAGAAACATGTGTTGAGGTGGGAGGAGAAAATGATGCTGATGCTGATGATGAAGGTGATGAAAGTGCTCAAAGGTCATCAGAGGAGAGTGAGAATGCATCTGAGAATGGTGATGTTTCCGGAAGCAAGTCTGGTGATGGAGAAGATTGCTCTAGGGAAGAGCACGAGGAAGATGGAGACCATGATGAGCACGATAATAAAGCTGAGAGTGAAGGTGAGGATGAGGGAATGGCAGATGCCCATGATGTAGAAGGAGAAGGGGCAGTTTTACCATTTTCTGAACGCTTTCTGCTAAATGTTAAGCCTCTAGCGAAGCATGTCCCAGCATTACATGAAAAAGATAAGGGATCACGAGTTTTCTATGGAAATGATTCTTTCTATGTCCTTTTTAGGCTTCATCAAGTAAGATTTCCTATATTGTTTTCCATTTTAAACATGAAGTATGTGCATCACCTTCGGCGTGGTTATTTTCATTAACTTGATAACTTTTCTTTGTCAAATTTGCTTAGACATTGTATGAGAGAATACAATCAGCCAGGATTAACTCATCATCTACTGAAGGGAAATGGCGATCTTCAAATGATACAGGTCCTACTGATCGTTATGCTAGGTGATCTATCTTTGGAAACTTTGCTTTTATAATATAGACATGATCAATATAGTCCATATTAACTTTTAGTGGTCTTTACAGGTTCATGAGTGCACTTTACAGTTTACTTGATGGTTCTTCTGATAATATGAAATTTGAGGATGATTGTCGGGCTCTTATTGGTACGCAGTCATATGTTCTCTTCACATTGGACAAGCTGATATTTAAACTTGTCAAACAGGTAAAGCATTCAAGAGTTAATTTAGCATTTTAATCATTCAGCATCCTGCAGGCGTACCATTTTCTCTAACCTTAAAGTTATTTTGGGAAATTTTCTCAGCTCCAAACAGTGGCAGCTGATGAGATGGACAATAAACTGCTTCAACTATATGCTTATGAAAACTCAAGAAAACCAGGAAGATTTATCGATATTGTTTATCATGAAAATGCTCGTGTTCTTCTTCATGATGAGAATATTTATCGTATAGAATGTGTATGTTTCTCGTGCTTTGCTTCCATTTATTTTCCCCAAGGAAATTTTCTCTGAATTTAGCCTGGTCACTGTGACTTGTGCTGCAAACACAATAATATCATCTCTGTTGCAGTCTTCTGCGCCTACCCGCTTATCCATTCAGCTAATGGACTTTGGGCATGACAAGCCTGAAGTTGCTGCTGTTTCAATGGATCCCTATTTTGCGGCTTATCTGTACAACGACTTCCTCTCTGTTGTCCATGAAAGAAACGAGACGCCAAGGGTTTTCATGAAAAGGTGCAGACTCAATGACAAATATATGCTATTATGTTAAGGAGCTATCGCTAATAAATCATGTTGTTTGCAGGAACAAATGCAGACATTTGAGTGGTGATGAATATCAAGCCATGGAAAATTTTCAAGTTTTTAATGGTTTGGAATGCAAGATTGCTTGTAATTCATCCAAGGTATCTGGAATTGAAATTTGTCATCTCAATAAACTAGAATATGCTTTTGGTGTCGATTGAGCACATCTAATGCTCTATTTCAAGCCATTTTTAATTGATTCATGATTTGAACATGACAGGTATCCTACGTTTTAGATACAGAAGACTTCCTCTTTCTCCAGAAAAGGAAAGATTTGCCAAAGAGTAGCTCATGCCACGACCTGGCAAGAGCTTCTAAAAGAGTACAGCGGTTTCAAAGATGGCTGTCTAGTCCATAATGTGCCTCTACGCCGGACATGGAGTATTTGGTATTCCTTGGCATTGGTATATAATTTCTTCCTAGCCTCAACACCCCCAAAATCCTAATCGCTGTATTTTTGTTGCATATAGCTTAGGCCTACTCTCGGGTTCCATTATTCTAATATTGAGTTATTTGCAAGAAAGCAGGAAAGGGCAAGCTACATTGAGATGCCTGTAAGGTCTTGCATTGCATTGCATAGCCATAGAAGAAGGTGAGTTGAAATGGTTTTGTATGTAAAACCATTTATAGTTCTCTCCAACAAAGGAAAGAAGAAGAGACTCCCCTGACAGTAATACAGTGCAGCTAGTATTTGTTTGTCATGTAAATAGAGGTGAGGTGACATGACATCAGATGTAATACAAACTTGTTAATTCAATTGATCAATATCTTAATAATCATTTTTCATTTTCCACTCATTTACTTTGGTAATATATGTTGATGAGTCGTAAGCGCTTGGTCAGTGACTTGAATAAATTTACAAAAATTTGACAGGAGAGCGAGATATATACTATTTTTTTTGGCTAAAAAATGCATTTTATCAAAATATAAATTAAAATTTTATATTTTAAAGCATTTATAATAAATCTTAATATTTGAAAAACATTGAGATTAAATTTTGAGTGGATAAAAAATTAGAAAGAGTTAAATATTTATTTGTTATGTTTAACATTATTATTTATACGATGTGTACATTATTTTTTTATTGAGAGCGTGAGTTTTAAGGTGTCTGGCACAATGTCATTTATTTTAATCAATTTTTAAAATTTGATCTTATTCATTTAATAGTAATTAATATTAATAAACATAAAGAAATTTATGTAATTTTATTTAATTTTAATTAATTTAAATATGATTGAGATTTTAATACTTAAATTACTAATATCAAATATACAACCTTAATTCTAAATTCAATAAACAAATTGGGTTAATTTGAATTTTTTATTTTTCTTGTTATAAGAAAAGATAGTTTTGTACCTGAAACATTATGAAAAAAGATAGTTTTGCATCTCACACATATTCATAGTGGTTTAGGAGTAATTAATTTACAAATTCTTTCTTATAATCAAGTATAATATTATCTTAACTAATATAATCATATTTAAATAGTTTTTTTTTTTGCTTTATGAAAATATCCTTAAGTTGTTCTCCAGTTTTGACATATGCTATAGAGATCAAATTTTCTCATACTTTTTTTATGAAAAAAGTGAGAATCTAGCTGATTCTTTCATAGAACATAGGATTAAAAGTAATATATGGTGTTAACTTTGCTGTGAGGTTTCAAAACTAATTGCCATTAAAAGCTGATATATTTGTAATATCTCACATGATAGATGAGTCCTAACTTTATATTCAGGCTCGCTCTTGTCCATATAAGATCTGGACACGACATGTTGGTTCTTGTCCATGAGACTTAGTTTCCTCCAACGACGGCACAATAACCATTAGTTAATCTTCGGTCAATTTAAAGACTGTCTAATCAACATTGGAGAAGCACTCAATATGAGTATGTCCACGATTTGTAAATAAAATCCCTAGTCTCCTTCAGGTAACATAATATTTGTTCTCGAGTAGCCCAATGGTGAATGATAGCAGAAGACATAAATTGACTCACAACACTAATAGAATATGCAATATCAAGGTGAATTACAATGAGATAATTTGATTTTTCAACTAATCTCCTACATTTCTCAGGCTCTTCAAACAATTCTCCATATTTGGTGAGTTGTAGATTAGGGATCATTGGAGCACTACATGGCTTAGCCTCCATTTTTCCAGTCTACTTAGCAAATCAAGTAAATACTTCCTTTATAATGAGAAAATGTCTTTTTGGCTTCTTGTCACTTCTATCCCTGAAAGATATTTCAAAACCACTGAATCTTTAGTATGCAATTGGCTGTGAAAGAAGGATTTCAATAATGAAATGCCCATATTATCACTTCCATTAGTAACAATATCATTTATATATATAATAAGGAGAATGATATCGAATGTAGAATGTTTATAGAACACCAAGTAATCATAATTACTCTTATTGATGCTAAAAATTTTTATTGCCTAACTAAATTTTCCAAATCAAGTACTAGACTTTGTTTTAAATCGTATATAGAATTTTAAAGATGATAAACTTTCTTGTTCTCCCTCTAAGCAACAAATTTAGGTGTTTGCTCCATATCCACTTCCTTTAGGAGGTAGTCATGAAAGAAAGCATTCTTGATGTCTAATTGTTATAGAGTTTAATCATGAACAGCTGCCAAAGAAATAAATAGATGAATAGAGGGCATTCTGGCAACATAGAAGAAATTATCAAATAATCCACACCATGGATCCAAGCATTGCCTTTTACTATAATTGGTGCTCTAAGTTAAGAAATAAATCCATTGAAGTTGATTTTAATAAAAAGCACTCATTTATATTCAATGACCTTCTTTCCGATATGTAAGTTCCCTAAGTCCCACGTACTATTAGCATCCAAAGCATTCACCTCCTTTATCATTGCATTACGCCAACTAGGATGAGAAAAAGCTTAATGAACATTTTTTGGGAGGGTTACATAATCAATTGAGACAAGAAAGGAACAAGACGAGTAAGATAAATGATGATAAGAAACAAAAGAGGAAGTAGGATAAGTGTATTGATGTTTACCTTTAAAAGTTCTTGATCATGTGGTGTGGGATCTGATGATGAAGGAGACACATGTAACGAACTCGTATCAAGTCGATCTCTTCTTCTATAACGTACCAAGCGAGTAGGTAGGAGGTGTGATTATGTAGGAAGATCATGTGTAGAGATTTCATTTATGGTTTGATAGGTGATCTTATAAACTAATAGGTCATTATCCATATTATCATAAATCAAAGAATTAGGAAAAAGAGAATGTGTTCCATAAAGGAAACATCAGCTGATACAAGATATTTGTTTGAAGTAAGACAATAACACGACATCCTTTTTGTAGGCAAGAGTAGTCCAAAAAGACAAAATTTAAAATTTATTATCTAATTAAGTAACTTGAAGACGAAAATCGTGTACTAAACAAGTATTACCAAAAATTTATGGATTAATATGAAATAAGGGTTTAGTGGGAAAAAGAACATTATTAGGAATCTTACCACAAAGAATAGATGAAGTTATATGTTTAATAAAAAACAAGTTATGGAGATAACATTGGCCCTAAAAGGTTTAGGAACTTGTTTTTGAAATAAGAGTACTCTAGTAGTTTCAAAGAGATGTCAATTTTTTCTTTCAATGCCACCATTTTGAGACGACATATCAACGTATGATGATTAATGAAGAATGCCATTATAGATCATGTAGGTATGGAAAGATGTGCAACACTATTCTTTGACAATATTACTTATCAACATATGAATGAAGACAATATATTTTTGATCTTAACACAAAAGGCAGTGAAATGTGAAAATAACTTAGAACAAGTTTTAAATAAATAAAGCCAAGTTATACTAGTGAAATCATTAACAAAAGTGTAAAATATTGAAACCTCTAAAATAGGACAAAAACCTTAACCATTATAATGTACTAGTTCAAATAAAAAGTTGGCTCTTTTTGCGACTCGGTAGAATGAAGATAGACGATGATGTTTGGAAAACTAACAGGATTCACAATCTAAGCAAGATACATTATGAAATTGAGGACATACCTTCTTCAATAAAGGTAAAGAGAGATGTCCTAACTAACAATGAGCTTCAAAAGGGGTTAAGACATAGGAATAAGTAATGAGTCTTGGCACATTTGTATCCAGAATATATAGACCTCCTGATTTATGACCTTTACCAATAGTCTTCTTCGTCATAAGATCCTAAAAAGATGGTGATCAAGAAAGAATAAGATATAATAATTTAGAACACAGGTGAGTTTACTCGTATATAATAAATTAAAGGAGAATTTTTAGTAGGTTTAAGACAAATGATAAAGACATGAATGGATCGAGATTAACAAAGTCAGATCTAATAATGGAAGAAATAGATCCATCAGTTAAGGTAACACAGGAAGGAGAAGAATGTTTTTGGAAAGTAGATAAAAGACCAAAATTACCTATCATATGATTTAGGGCATAACTAAGGTTGTTACGTGACTTACTAAAGGCAACGATAGGATGGGAAGAACTTTTTAAAGCTTCTTAGTACTGTGTAACCTTACTAAACTCATCTTTAAAAACTATAATTGTTTTATACACAAATTAGATAGGTGTAGTACTAACTAAAACATGAGCGGAATGAGATTTAAAAGATTTATTCATTAGTTTCCAACATGTATGTTTAGTATGCTTGACTTCTGACTATATTGACAGACAATTTTTTCAACATCTTGATTTTTATAATTCTATTTGCCTGTCCCTCCTTTGTTATGAGTTGACTTTCCTATGTCAAATCCATTATTTCAAATTACAAAAACATTAGATTTGGAATGTTGGGAGGAATATATATGCAATGATATCTGTGCAAAGTATTTGTGTAAAAACCTTATGTAAGAAAGAGATTTTACCACTAAAAGGATATGAGTCTTCGTGATTTCAAATTAAGAACTAAGGCTAGTAAAAAAACTCATTACTACCATTTGCTCCCGTTAAGCTTGTTGAACTTTAACATCAGGATTAAAAGGTAATAAGATATTTAATTCTTTATAAATCTTTTGAAATTCATAAAATATGTTTGAAGTGATTGATATTATTGCTCAGTTCGGTAAAATCCTTTACATATATCGTAAATATATAAAATATTTCCTTTTCTTGAATATAAAAATTCCAAACAATTCATTAATTTGTTAATATATGAATTGTTTATATACACCTCCTGATTTATGACCTTTACCAATAATCTTCTTCATCATAAGAGCCTAAAAAGATGGTGATCAAGAAAGAATAAGATATAATAATTTAGAACACGGATGAGTTTACTCATATATAATAAATTAAAGGGGAATTTTGGTAGGTTTAAGACAAATGATAAAGACATTAATGGGCTGAGATTAACAATGTCAAATCTAATAATGGAAGAAGTAGATCCATCAGTTAAGGTAACATAGGAAGGAGAAGAATGTTTTTAGAAAGCAGAAAAAGACTAAAATTACTTGTCATGATTTAGGGCATAGCTAAGGTTGTTACCTGACTTACTAAAGGCAATGATGGGATGGGATGAACTTTTTAAAGCTTCTTAGTACTGTGTAACCTTACCAAACTCATCTTTAGAAACTATAATTGTTTTATACACGAATTAGCTAGGTGTAGTACTAACTGCAACACGAGCGGAATGAGATTTAAACTTATTCAGTAGCTTCCAACACGTGTGTTTAGTATGCTTGACTTCTGACAATATTGACAGACAATTTTTTCGACATCTTGATTCTTATAATCCTATTTCCCTGTCCCTCCTTTGTTATGAGTTGACTTTCCTATATCAAATCCATTATTTCAAATTACAAAAACATTAGATTTGGAATGTTGGAGGAATATATGCATTGATATCTGTGCAAAGTATTTACGTAAAAACCTTATGTAAGAAAGTTTTGAGCATTAGAAAGAATCTAAGTCTTCATGATTTCGAATTAAGAACTAAGGCTAGTTAAAAAACTCACTACTCCCATTAAGCTTGTTGAACGTTAACGTCAGGATTAAAAGATAATAAGATATTTAATTCTTTATAAATCTTTTAAAATTCATAAAGTATGCTTGAAGTGATTGATCTTATTGTTCAGTTTAGTCAAATCCTGGGCGTATATCGTAAATATATAAAATATTTCCTTTTCTTGAATAAAAAACTCCAAACAATTCATTAATTTGTTAATATACTAACGGTGACAGTCAACTCATTATCAATAGAATTTCGTATTTGTAAAAATTGTCAGACATCATCTTGTAGTCATTCCTTCTGAGTATGGTCGAGTAGAGGATCACTAGTGAGGTGATAATCTATAGAAAAGCTCTTTAAATAAAATTGAACTATGTTACACCAATCAAAATAATTAGGGCTTGTTAATTTAGTTTCTGTGATCTTAGATATCACAGGGGATGACATCCTTCACAACTTAGAGTCCTTTGGTTCTATATACATTTTTTGTTGTAGTTTTTATTTTTATTTTTCTTTCTCTTTCAAATAAAAACAAATATAATTATATTTCCATTATAGATAAAACTTAAAGATGATTTTTTAATTAATTAAAATTATTTTAATCTCTTATATAATACTTATTAATAAATTACCAATAAAAATTATTTATTTAATTAAAATAAATAATTAGTAAATTAATATTTATTTTAAATATATTTTAATTATTAAATCAAAATTTATTTGAAATGTATATATTTTGAAGATATTTTAAATTTAATAATATTTATTAATAATTATCAAATAATTGATAATTTTTATTAATAATTAATATATTAAATAATTAGATAATATATATTTAGTTAAAAGTAAATTAGATCATAAAACCATAAATAAAAAATAAAAACGAACTTTTGTAGTTTTCATATATTTTAAAAATTGAAAGAAATTAAAAAATAAAAATTCAAACTTTATTTTACTAAATTTGAAAATAAGTTCAGAAAACTAAACACATAAATAAAAATAAATAACCCTTTAACTATTAAAGTTGAATAAATATGAAATAAAATGGCCAAAATAAATCAAGTGGGTTAGATGCCAATCCACGGAAAAATACTTCAAAAAATGGTGTCTAGTAGAGTGGACCTTCTAGGTTATTAAAAAAAAAATGATATCCCACACCAAAAATGAAAGTAACAAGTAGCCAATAACAAACGCAAATAGCCAAGAAGACCATTTGGGAATAGCAAGCATTAGCAAACAACAACTAAAAGTATTCCTAACAATTGGTCATATAATATCAGTAGCAAGAAGCACCCAGAAAAGAAAGACAATCAGTAAGAAATGCTGAAGATCTGAAGATAGTCACTCAACAGCGTTGCACAAAAGAGACGACACTGGAAAGGCCACAAGGGAGGCATAACTCTCTTGGAGGGGTTGCCATGGCCCAGTGTTAGAAATTTTCCCGATATTGGACATTAATTACGATTTTATTGTTTTAAAAAATTTACGATTAAGTGAATCAAATTTGATCTAATTAAAAGATGATAAAATAGCCTAATAAAGGATCTGTTTTAATGGGCTAAAGTCTAACGAAGAAAATAGGCCTTTATCAGTATAGGTCAAACCTATATTGGGCCTATGATAGTGAAGTCCAATATAGATACTATATATATAAGGTTAAGGTTTCCTACAGCTGTTTAAGCAAATTGTGAACGCTTGGATTCTTTGACTCGTCTAAAGGTTTATGAGTTACGAAAATTGTAGAAAGACATTAACGACATCCTAGTCGATTTTCATAAAGATCGTCACGAAAAGATGAAGGTTTCGGCATAAAAAGTTGGTTTAAAGTTATAGAAAGAAAAATATTTCTTGTTTTTTATTTCAATTATTCACTTTCATATTTGATCCTAGGCGTATAACCAAGGCTCGTGTTATACTCTACATGTAGTATAGGAGCAGTTACGTGATTATGTGAACAAAAATGGAAAATTTTAAAATTTCCCCATAAATACCTCAAAGAAAACTAATATATTTTTAATTGCGTATGGTTGCTTGAATTCATATTGAATTTGTTTAACATTGAAAAGTGGGTTGAAAATGACCTATAGAGGCAAAAAATGACACCGAAATGTTGTCAAAAATTGTCATTTTTGGTGATAGGAAAGAGAGAGGTGGGAGAAAGGCAAGCACATGTGGCAAACAAGCCCAACAGGATCCCAGCGCCTCCCAGAAATAGTGACATGCTCCAAACAACTATTCGAGATATGGCAAAATAGGGTCAGGAAACATATCAAGCGTGTGCGTTACACATGTTATAAAGGGTCTAAACGAGTGGGTGCGCCAAACTTTTCATATGCATCTAAAAGCACGTTAGGCACTCGCCCTACTGCCACACTCAATGCTAACGTCAGTAGCAGTAAAAGATAAAAACTCAAAATTTTAGAATTCACAAAATTGTCCCTCAAGTTATTTTAGTTTGGTTTCGGGGTTCAGTAAATTTGTAAAGTGAGTTTTTTAATTTTTCTAAATTTATTACATTAGTAATAATTAAGGTTTAACTTTAGAAAAATCAAATTAAGGTTATTAAAGCTAGTTTTGAGTGAAATTTTATGCTATGAACTAGAAATAAAAGATCTACATATGATTTTGGTATCTCATATAGTGTATTTATTGTTTGGAATTGCATGATTATCACTTTGATCGAGATTTTTTTGATGATAGAGTCTCAAATAAAGTTAACTGATGATGTTTTTATCATTAGTATGTGAAAATGAGAGTGTGCATAAGGATTTGCATTTATTGATGGAGGAAAGTTCAGAGTTTTAACAAAGGGTGTGTTTGCTTGAGGGAAGTTTGGAGCTTTCTAGGTTTGTGTGGTTCTACTAAGGGGTGGGAACTGCTTTTATGGGCTTTTTCATGTTTAGGAAAGTAGTGGGATTTTTAGGTTTGTTTTTTATTCAGAGGAAGGAAGTAAAAGAGGGAAACCTTGGTGTTCAAGACGGAGAAGGTTACACTTGCCAATCACGATGAGGTAAATATGATATTTGGATGTGTTTGCTTGAGAAACGTTTGGAGCTTTTTGGGTCTGAGTGGTTCTACTCGGCTATGTGAATTGCTTTTATATGCTTATTCATGTCGAACTGATAATCCTTTCTATTCCTCTCATTTGTTATTCTCCTTTACTCCCAACGTCTCCTGAATTTTACAACAATTAGGTTACGAAGGCTTTACTGGGGTTCAGACTCTACTTTCGCTTGACTATGAACTATTTCCCGGCGAGCTAGATTATGGCCCCCCTTTCTTCTTCCTCTTCACGATCTACCCCATCTTTTTATCTAAAGGACTTACAATGTCTTTATGTCTCTAAAACCTCGAGTCTTTTCCTTTTTTTCCCCCATAAGAAATAGAGAGAGACACAAATCTTTTTCACCATTAACACTCAACTCACTTATCTCTTTTTTTTCCATGCAATTTGTTGTTTTTCTTTTGGAATAATGGTTTTTGTTGTTATCAGTTTGCCTGCTGGAAGAGTAATATTTTGTAGGGATCCCAACTTCTAGTCAGTTGCTGTCACCTGCAGAGAGTCTACATTCAAAATATTATGAGGTGTTCAACCACTTCTAGCATTGACATCAAAAAACATTTTCGAGGTCAGCTTGTTCTCTGCTTGAAAATGGGTGCAGATAACAATAACCATGGATGCAAATTTGTCTTGAACAATCAAGGGTATGTCAGTGAATAAGCGTTTTCTTTTCCCGTGAAGCAAGTAAACGTTCTTCTCTCTCTCCACTCACTTTCTACATATTTCCCATTACATCTTTTATTTTCTATTTGTATCCTTGTAATTTTTGGGGTTAGTTTAGAGCTTTCCAAATCTAGTTTTTGTGTTTTTTTAAAGTAGATTGGGAGGTCAAGATTCATTGGATATGCTGAGTTTATTTATGTTGTTGGCATTATACGTTGTTTTTGCTGCTCATCGTAAGTTTCTCTTTAATTATATGTTTATTGTTTTAAGAGGGTCTGAGTTTGTTTCTCTTGGGTTTGCCTTTTTAATTTCTAGTAATCAAACAACAACATTCTTTACAACTAGACTTAGACTTAGTCTTTTTGAGTTAAAGCGCATGTTTGTTTCAGAAATAGTTATTTTGTTGTCCTTATCAAGGTATTTAATAACCTTTGCAAACAAGTTCTTCCTGTTACATCTTACGCTTACCCTTCATAGGAAATATCACCTATCTTGTGCCCCTACTAATAGGCCAGTCCTTTACTTGTCTATTTATTACTTTTCATATAGTATTTAGAGTTAGGTGGTCCACAATACCCTTTTCTTAGAAATAGAAACTCATGTCTTATTAAATGATTAGGTTATACCTGTGTCACTTGTCCAGGCAGTTTGTAGCATATCATATTGTAGATTATGACATTACAGTATCTCCCACATATATTATTTGGCTCTCCCTTTTTCTTTTCTCTCGCTACACGGATATTTCAACACAGATATGTTGTTAAGTATTCTAAATCCAAATCAAATCCTACAACTTCTGTTACTTTGACCAAGGTGTTGTGATTAGTATTATTTTATTTTAATTTTGATTATTAAGTATTTATTATTATTATTATCATTATCATTATTATTATTATTTATTTGTTTTTATGCACTTATGTATTTAATGACTTTGTCTTCTAAACTTGCATCTCCTCATGAAAGTCACCTTTTTAAAGCTGTTATTATTTTATTATTTTATTCTATTTTAAAAATATATTTAGTTATTTTATTACGTCTCACATTTGCATATGGGTCTACCGGAAACAACTTCTCTACTATGTAGGGGTAAAGCTGCGTACTATCAGACCTCCCTAGACCCCTTGTTGGTGCGGAATTGAAATTGAGTGTTGATGATGATGTTGGTGACATTATCATATATTATATGCCCATACAAAATGTGAGGATAACATAAAGGTGTATTCCTTATATTTGTAGATTTATTTGAGTACTGATGAGAATGTAGTCAACACAATGACCTTTTAAGTTAGCATTTAGATTGCTTTGCTTGCATGTTTGGGAATGTCTCTGATCTTGTATTTGGCTATTCTACCTATAGCTGCTGGCGTTATATGAGATTTTGAGAAGTGCACAAAAGTATTAGATGAAAAAATCCATTACTTGAGTTATCTATTCACCTATAGGTGGTAGAATGATAAGAGCTAGTGATGTGTAATGTGATCACTTTTATGTGGAGATTTTATTTACATGTATTATGTATTCATTCCATAGATATTTTATAATATGTGTGATGAGATTCTTAATACAGATACTATTTATGACTTTAAGTATCGCTGTTATCCTACATTTACGTTGCTCATTATATTGTCAAATTTGCAGTCACCTTTTCGATTAACAATAGCAGTGTCACGATTGAAATATTAACTGGTTTCAATTTCAAGAAGTGGAAATAAGATGTAGATTTTGATTTGGATGGAAGACATTAACATGGCCATGGTGAGAGATAGGCCATCTATACCCACATCATACAGTTCAGATGGTGCTAAAGCTGCATTTGTAGCCTGGGATAAGTTAAACAGGATGTGCTGTTTGACCATCAAGTGATCAATCCCAGATTATCTATTAAATGGAATTGTGGAAACAAACATAGCTAAGGATTTTCTGAACAATGTCTCCCATAGGTGCAGGGTATCTTCCAATGTAGTGATAAGTAACTTGATGAAAGAATTATTCTCTATGAGGTACACTGGAGAAGGGGGAGTGAGGGAGTACATTATCAGGATGGTCCACCTCAGGTGTAAGTTAAAGGCATTAAACATCATCATTCCTTATGCGTGCATTGTATACCAAGCTCTGAATACACTTCCCTCAAAGTTTGGTATTTTGGTTACAACGCACAATTCGCAAGATGAGGCTTGGGACATCAATACTTTGACTTATTAATGCATTGTTGAGGACGAGAATCTAAAGAAAATTGCCCCATACGACCTTGATAACAACCAAGAGAAAAGAAAACATAAAGCCTCAGAGGTTTAAAGGTAAGAAATCTAAATTTTCTCTTCATGTGAATATTGATCAGTCGAGCATTGCCAAAGGTCCTCTAGATGTTAAAAGTGTAAGATGTTTTTTTTGTAAGAAGAAGGGACACAAAAAGTCTGATTGGTACAAATATATGTCCTGGAATGAAAAATAGGAACTGTTAGGTAACCCATTGGCTTGAATGATCCATGAATGTAATCTTGTTATAGCCACTAAGAACTAGCTACATCAAGTTTTAGTGGTTAGATAGTGGAGTTTTTAATTATATTGCCTCCACAATGTAGGAGTTCATACGCAAGAGAAAGTCAAATAAAAGGGAGGAAAAACTGATGGTTGACAACAAGGAAGAAGTTTTTGTAATGTTTGTACAGGATATATGTTTGAACCTTGATACAGGGTTTGTACTTATTTTACATGAAACATTTTATATACCATCTTTCAGGCAGAACTTAATCTCTGTATTAGTTTAGGATAAAGAAAGTTATAGTTTTACCATTAATGCATCCATTGTACAGTTATCTTTCAATGCAAAACATATTGGTAATGCTTTCTTGTCATATGGATTATGGAGAATGTATCTTGCTCCTTATGAGATATATGTTTCTGCATATATTTTTGATCATGTTACTAGAAAGAGACCTATGATAAAAGATAAGTCATACATGATGTGACATAAAAGGTTGAGCCACATTTCCAGAGATAGAGTTAAGAGACTAATCAAAGAAAACATTCTCCTAACTTTAGATTTTGATGATCTGGAACATGTGTTGATTGTTGAAGGGATAAGTTGAACAAAATAAAGAAAAAAAAGGGTCAACTTGTGCTTCTAACTTGTTAGATCTCATACATACAGATATTTGTGAACCTTATACTATTACATTGTGTAATTCTAGATATTTTTGGCTTTTATTGATGACTATTCCTATTATAGTTATGTGCTCTTACTTAAAGAAAAGTCTGAAGTTTTTAAGAAATTCAAGATCTTTAAAGTTGAGGTTGAGAACCATTTGGAAAGGTCTATCATGATCGTCAAATCTGATCGTGGAGGAGAATATTATGGCAAACATGGGATTTTAGGACAAGAAAAGGGGTTTGTTTTTTTTCAGATATTTAAAATCATGAGGAATAATGGCTTAGTTCATTAAGCTATATATGGTAGTCTTGAGCAAAATTTTACAACTAAAAAGCACAATTGTACCCTCAAAGACATGATGAGGTCGATGCAGAGTAGGACTAACCTACCTAATTACCTTTGGGGTGAAGCCATAAAGACCCTACATACTCAACAGAGTTCCATGTAAATTAGTATCATGGACACCATTTGAACTCTATAAAAGGTGGAAGCCTGGCCTTGCTCACATTCGTGTCTGGGGCTGCCCTGTTGAGGTACTTATATAATCCTTATGAAAATAAGTTGCATTGTAGTTCTCCTAGTTGCTATTTTGTAGGATATTCTGACCATTCTGAAGGATAAATATTTTACTATAGAGAAGGAGGGTTTAGAATTTTAGAGTCACAAATAGCTAAGTTTTTAGAATATGATGTCTATGACGAGGGTGGTCCTTCTTACCCTTTAAATGAAAACATGAAAAATATTATCGTTATTTCGTATGCATCACTTACACAGTTAGAACCAGTGGATCGTGGTCTTGGTAACGTACCAATACAGGAACAGGAACCTATAACTGAGCAAATTGAGGTTCCTTAGGTACAAGATCTAGTTTCGTTAAGAAGATCGACTAGAGTGAGAAGACCTGTTATTTCATTTGATTATATCGTTGATTTGGGTGAACAAGACTATGATGTTAGATATGTTGTCAATCTAGTTACTTTTTTAGAAGTTGCTTATGGACCCCATATAACACCCCTATACGAAACCTCAAACAGTCATGACATACATTTGTATTCATTTTTAGGGACTATCATTACACATTTGTCTATTCAATACTCTACCTAAAATTTCATATCACTTTTATCATTTAAGATTAGTATTACATCTTTGCATTTACATGATAACCCAAAATAAATATTACATATAACTTAAATTCTTAGTTACAAACTGTTACATATATAATCATCTTTAACCAAAAAGATATAATCTAAAAGTACATTTACTACTAATGGTTGGGCTTGGTCCCTGTGGATGATCGATGTACCACACTCCTATCAGTTGGACCTACACGGATTAATACCTGTGCTAAGATTGAAAGCTCAGTGGGGGAACATTTAGTTTGGATGACCACTCACAGCAGTCATCCACTAAGCACACACATTCATAAATATCACAAAATATATAAATAGTGATGGCACAATTAATCAAGGTACATAATACAAATATGCTTCAATGTATTATTTATGTATCGTAAATTCACATTTATAAGCCAAACATTGATATTCAATGTTCATTAATACAAATTATCAATAAAATTACTCATCAATACAATAAATACAAATGCTCATCAATACCAATTATTCATCATGTCATATGTATTTCTTATTTATAACTATTTAATTTACTTTCTGTGTTAGGCCTGCACATTCTTGTGGGTGTGGATAATAAGAACTGTAGATATCTAAAGACATCAAACTGTAAATATTTGAAAGTATTGAACTATAGATACCTGAAGGTATCAAACTGTAGAGATAATATAGTCTTGAAATGAAGATGCCATTGGTGCCAGACTGTAACAATTACATTGTAAGCCTATAGGAATGCCTATCTATCTACCATTAAGACAATAAAATAGGTACTATAATATTTTCCTTTAACTATTTACCAATTTCATAATTCGCATATTGACAAATCATATTATATTCATTTAAAATCATAAAATCTATATTTAGTTTCATACATGCAAGTCATAACTTACCACCATTAGAAGGGTATCAAAATTACACTTGTATAATTGTAATCATACTGTACACATGTAAGTAATAAATATGCATATAAATCATCCATACACATGTAAATTTCCTTTAGCATATATTATGATCAATTTTAAATTTCAACGTTCAATCACCCACTTTACATATGGTAAGTCATATTTCATTTATTTCTAAGTGTTTGCAAAGTTTTATAAACATCCGAAAAGGTTTGTATATGATTCGGTAAAAATCGAAAACAAAAACAAACTCAAAATAGTGTAATTTCTTTCCTATTGTGTCCCCTGCCTATAATTCATAGCTCCATTTGTTCTATAATTTTCGCATAGAAAAAGTTCAAATTAGGTTTTGAGGTCTTCTAAAAGTTTGTTCCCCTATGTCTTTAGTTTTCATAGCATCAAAAATCAAATCATTTGTAGATATAAATCATGAAACATGCACCAAAAGTCATACGATGCTCCAACACATGAGCAACATCAAGTTACAATTATCAATTTCAAATTCCAATGTCATTAAGCCAAAATTAGGTTGGGGTCTCTTCTAGAAATTTTTAGTGCTATGTCAATTAAAATCACCCAATTTAGAGGTCTTTAGGCAGAGCTATAATGAAAACAATGTGACTGGTTCAAATAAACCTAAAACAAAATTCCACTACATGTTACTCTTTTGTCATATTTAGCCAATTCCATGCAAAGTAACAAGAAAGTAACACCAAGACACCATTCTTGTAACCATTCAATATCCAAATGAATCTTTGTATCAATTCAAATATGCACAAATAAAAATTAACCTAAGTGTAATCCCAAACCTTAAAATCGACCAACTAGCTCTTCTAATAGTTTTTTTTCTCTTCTCCTTTAGCTTTTTTTTGATTCAACAACTAGAAAAACCACAAATACATATCTCAATCCCAATTCCAAGCTTATAATTCTGGCTCTTCATGTGAAAAGCAAGGAAAGATAAAGTTGAAGAGTGTCAATTAGACACTAGTGATTTTCTTAACCATGTATGCAGAGTTTGTGGCATGCTATGAGGCTACTACACATGCGGTTTGGCTTAAGAACTTGATTCTTGAGTTGTTTGTGGTAGATTTAGTGGCTAGACCCATTTAGTTATATTTTGATAATCTTTTTGCTACATTATTTAGAAACAATAATAAGAACATCACAAGCATTTTGACAATCTCAGAATTGATACAAAAAGGTGACATTGAGGTGGAGCATTTGAGGACTAAAGATATGCTTATTGATCCGTTGACTAAAAGACTTCGCCCATGTGTTTTTGAGAGAAATGTATATAATATGAGTATGTTGAAGTCCTTAGACACTGTTAATTAGGGATCAGTGTGTTTGCTCCTTATACATTGGTATGTTTCTCATATACTATGACAATATGTTTTATGAATAAAGATGATCACCATTTTGCCCTCAATCATACATGTTGTTATATATATTGTCATGATATAGGTGAAAGTTTTAAGGTTTATGTTGATCTTAAGCATTTTAAAAAGTCATTGGGCATATGTATACAAATTGACCTTGAGCCTATGTTGTTAGGACACATACGAATACGGGTAAATCTATGGATTTTGATATGATATAGGAAGATATAAGTGTGCATATGTATAAAAATTGACCTTGAGCCTATATCATTAGAACACATACAAATACGTGTAAATCCATTGATTTTGATATGACATAGGAGAATATAAGTGTTTAAGCTCATAAGAGTTTTCTCTAATGCAGTTTCATATTCAATAAGAAAAAACAAATTTCTCTAATAATGCTTAGCATAAAGTTTAGAAAAATTGAGACCTACAAATGGAAAGATGATACATTTCAGATCATACGGGTATTATCTTAGTTTGCCACATTCTATTTTCTTGTTTATGTTAGTGTAGCATTAGATATGCATGATTGTATTGGATTTGTGTCACATATGATAAATGTATTTGATATTTTTCAGATATCAAAAGCTTTATAGGAAGGAATGATAGACTTTCATTATCTTAGGATCAAATATTTTGTTAAACTTGGTCGACCTATACATTGATTTGGCTTAACCATTTTTTGTACTTTTTTTTATAATTATTACAACTACTATAATTAATTATTATCCAAAGTGGAGAATGTTAGAATTTTTTAGATATTGGACAACAATTAATTACAATTTTATGGTTTTAAAAAATTTACGATTAAGCAAATCGAATTTGATTCAATTAAAAGAAAATAAAAGTAGTCCAATAAAGAATTTGGTTTAATGAGTTGAAGTTCAGCCGAAAAAAGGGTCATAATCAGTGTAGGCCGAATATATATTGAGCCTGCGATAGAGAAGTCCAATATAGATATATAATCTTAAGGTCCAGTGACTCATCAAAAGGCTAATTGTTAAAAGTTGCAGAAAAATGTTAACGAAATCCCAGGGTCGACTTTCATAAAGCTCATCGTGAAAGCACGAAAAGTTTGGCATCGAAAAACTTGCTTGAAGCTATGGAAATTAAAACAACAATTTCTCAGTTTTTTTTCGTTTATTTATTTTCACATGGACGCGTAAATAAGACTTTAGAGAAAGACGAAAGAGGAGACAGGTGGTGCGTAAGACTTTAGGCGCTCAGCTTCTAATGGTCAGTCTCAAGGAGGAAGTTGGTCGATGGGTAGCGCTTCGAATGGCCGACTGTGAAGTTAAATACTTAGGATGAGTAATCCGAAAGAAATATGTAATGTTTTAATCTGGGCAGAGCGTGAAGCTGAAGGTGACACCCAGAAATTTTGCTCACTTAGGTAGAATAGTACCTCAAATGAACCCAGATGACTCTGTTGCCATGTCATGAAGGGAGATAGTTTTGTATGTCGCACATTATACATGGTACCGGTACATAGTTACATCTCTTCATATGGCGACTTCTCTTCTTTGATCTAAAAATGGAGCAAATGAATGGTTTGAATTGTTAATCATAATTGGTCTAGAACTAGTTTTGAAGAGCTTGTTGATGAGTCGGCTTGTAATGAACTTGAAACAGTGCTCTCAAAGTGTGTATAATTAAGAATGTTGATAACAGGAAGGAGTTCGTAGTTAAAGAGATAAGAGAAGATAGCATATGAAATAAGTTAACAGAAGCAGGAAGGAACTGGAGGTCGAAGACGACGGGAGAAGTTTGAAATAGTCATTCATTGGTTGTGCAAGAGCTGAAGAGGACGCAAAGGATGACAAGACTTTAAGAATACAATATTAAAAATAAAAAATTAGAAATTTTCTAATTAAAAAAAAAAACAAAAGCATCCAGATTACTAGTGCCAAATGTAAAGAACCCAAGCTAACCGGAGTAACGAAAACGGTTAGTAACGAGAATGATACGAACCAAGTGAACCACTAGTAAGTAGTAGCTACACCTAACCCCTTCAAAATTAACCAAGTGAACGACAAGTCGTAGGCTTTAAAAGGCCGTCACCAGCCGCGCCTCACTCGCCTCCTGTCAACATGGCTCTCTCGCACCTCACTTCTTCCAGATCCAGACTCCTCAAAACCCTCCCCTCCGCCGGGATCCTCCGCCGTCTGGTCTCCACCTCAACCGATCCGCTTAGCATCGAGACCTCCGTTCCGTTCACTTCCCACAAATGCGAGCCTCCGTCACGCACCGTTGAGACCAACCCGCAGGAGCTTCTCTCGTTCTTCCGCGACATGGCGACAATGCGTCGTATGGAGATCGCGGCGGATTCTCTCTACAAGGCCAAGCTCATTCGCGGTTTCTGCCATCTCTACGACGGCCAAGAGGCGGTCGCCGTCGGAATGGAAGCGGCTATCACCAGGAAGGATGGTATCATAACCGCTTACAGAGACCACTGTACGTTTTTAGCTCGTGGAGGGACGTTATTGGAGGTTTTTGGAGAGCTTATGGGACGACAAGTAGGATGCTCCAAAGGGAAAGGTGGGTCGATGCATTTTTACAAGAAGGAGTCGAGGTTTTATGGAGGTCATGGGATTGTTGGAGCTCAAGTACCGTTGGGATGTGGAATTGCTTTCGCCCAGAAGTATAATAAGGAGGAAACGGTGACGTTTGCTTTGTATGGTGATGGCGCTGCCAATCAGGGACAGTTGTTTGAGGCTCTCAATATCTCGGCTCTTTGGGATCTGCCTGTCATTTTGGTCTGCGAGAACAATCACTGTAATAGTTAGAGTGAAAGTTTGAATCCTTTGTCTACTCTTTTTGTGTCTTGTTGGTCTGTGTGAATGGACTTTGAGTGTACTGTTTGGACAGATGGGATGGGAACGGCTGAGTGGAGAGCTGCTAAGAATCCAGCCTATTATCAGCGTGGAGATTATGTTCCTGGATTAAAGGTGAGCTTTTTTTCGTTTTTTCTTTTTGGCCATTCATATTGTTCAATGTTGGTTGTTTGGTTATCGGGAAGGTATAAGTTCTCAAGATTTTACTCTAATTCTGTTATTCCAAGGCTTTTGTAGTTTCCATGTTGACAGAGAGGTTTAAGCTATGGTTTGTTCTGCCATCTATTTTTTAGGTTGGTATGAGACTAGCTGCAAGGTCATCGTGATCATAAATTAGTGAGAAAAATATAACTGATAGTTTAATGTAAAGAGATGAAAATATGACTATGATGAACGTTCTGATTTGGTTATGGGATTCTAATCCTTGCTTGCTTAATCTGCTCTTAGTGAAAAAAACTTTGAAGTTTGCTTGTAATAGCAATATGGCAGACTAAGCATGTGATTTCTTCTTATAGTAGTTATTTGCTACTTCTGTCTCTGTTAGTTCATCTTGAAGTTCTCACTTGAGGTCTTTCCAATTCTTTTCCCTCTAGTAGATAGCAAGTAAACCATGAAGAAAGGTATTTTTCTCATTTTGTAGTTATTTTTTCGTCTGGTTGTACTTGTACGCTTCTGATCCAATAGATCATCCGATATGATATACCCTACCTTGGAACATTGAACTTGGGACTAAACGGTTATATTAGTATGTAAAGTCTATGCATGGACTTCATTTCTTTTCTCTGTAACAGGTAGATGGCATGGATGCCCTTGCTGTAAAACAAGCATGCAAATTTGCCAAGGAGCATGTTCTAAAACACGGACCCATTGTGAGTTTTGAGTTCTCTGCTTGATATGTTTGTGCAAGTTTAAACTCTCCCCTCGAGCATGTTGGTTTTGTGATTTGGATCTTACCTCTTGGTACACAGATTGGCTTTGAGACCTTGAACTTTACTTTCTTCTTTGCATAGATGGAGTCCTAGCATTCCTTGAACTTATATTTCTTCTGCATATTATTTGAGTTTGGTCTTTCATTGCCTAGCTAATATGTTCATGTCCTGGAACTGAGATCTTTGAGATGGTTAATTTTGTTTCATATGAGTAATCTCAAGCTCGAACTCATTCAGTGTGTGTTATAGATTCGTTATTATATGCATTACTGTCTGATATGTTGAAAGATCAATAATGTCTTATGAAGGTAAGCTAATTACTTAATATCTCCCAGTCATTCTTTTTCATTCACTTCATTGAACATAATACATAAGGATACTTATCAGTATTGATGAATATGGCGCAACTTGAATACTACTTTTGCATCTTTAGCTGGTAGATTCTGACATGCTCCATTTGTTGATTTGCATATTGACTAGGTCAACCAGGGGCGCTTTAGAGTTCTTGATCTGATGTTGCTTGAATTTTATTTCATAATTTGGGATTGGTTTGTGTATAGAAGTTATCAAAAGAGGCTCTAACCATATATTTTTCTAGATTACAGAAGATACTAAGGAGTTTGGGATGTTATGAAACCAAATTTGTTTTTATTCAATACGATGCTTCATCTTTTATCTGCCTCTTTCTTTTTTTCATCTAATAGACATAAGACAAACTTGTGTCCTTAAGAAAACTTCAAGAACTCCTCTCTTGGTTGAAAATTGTGTCGTCGCATAAATATGCGTATATATAATACATACAAAATCACTTAAATATGTATGTATGTGATACATGTGTCAACTCCTTAAGGCATCAAGGAGAAGGTTATCCTTTAGTAGAGGCATGTTAAGGGTAACATAGTTTAGCAAGTTGTCTGTTTATTGCATTCAGTAGGATTATGGAATTATACATTCCTTGATCAAATTTTCGTGGGCTGTTTTTGTTATTTGTGTGCTTGACATCCTTCTGTGCTATTGTTTATCACACAGTTGAAATGTTTTTGGCTTGTGTCTGATTGAATATATGCACTTATTTCCACTTTATCAAAGTTTCTTCTTGAATTATATGAGGACTTCATTATCATAATCTTTGATGCTTGAGTCAGATACTTGAAATGGATACCTATAGGTATCATGGTCACTCTATGTCAGATCCTGGGAGCACCTATCGCACACGAGATGAGATTAGTGGTGTGAGACAGGTTATTGGATTTTCCCATGCCTCTCTGCTCTTAAAAGGCAAACCTTTCACTATTTAGGATCTTCCATATGAATATGTGCATTTTTCTGTATCCTCAGGAGCGTGATCCAATTGAGAGAGTAAGAAAGTTGTTGTTGGTCCATGATCTAGCCACTGAGAAAGAGCTGAAGGTAACTCAGTTAACCTGGAATTTAAAGATGGCTTCTGGACATTTTCTACTTTTTGCTTTGTGGCACATCTTTTGTTGGTTGCTGTAACCTATAGTAGATAAGTAACTTTCTGTTACATGGGGAAGAAAGTTGGTTGACGATGGGAAATTTAAGCGAAGTAAGTTTACGAAATTGTGGTTGTCATATTGTTCAGGATATGGAGAAAGAAATAAGAAAAGAAGTAGATGATGCCATTGCTCAAGCGAAGGTAGGAAATATCTTTCATAAAAGTTCTGAATGGTTGGCATTCTTGTTTCTTGAATCAACTTTTAAGCACGTCACTTGCAAACTATTTGGTGTTGATTGATCTTTATGTCTGGACTCCCTTTTGACCATGTACAAATTTCGTTTATTTTTACAGGAAAGTCCAATGCCAGATCCTTCTGGACTGTTCACGAACGTGTATGTTAAAGGCCTAGGGGTTGAGGTAATAAATGTCATCTCTTGCTCAATGCATCTGTTTTGTTCGCATCTTCCAAATTGTGGCCCATCCTACATATGAACATCAATGACATGTTTACGTTTTTTGTTGAACATTATATCATAATTTAAGCCTGTTATCTTCCTACTGATGGTTGTCATTCATGATATTTTCATTTGCAGGCGTTTGGACCCGATAGGAAAGAAGTTAGGGCTGTGCTTCCATGACTATAAGTTTGTGCTGAAATTTTTTGACATCCAATTATCTGGAAACAATAATTCAATAAATTTTGTGAAGATGGTATCTCTTCCTGACCATTATCTGGTTTTGAAGTTTCGATTGTGTAGAAATCTGATTCCTTTCAAGCAAACGGGGCAGATTATTACATTCGATTCTTTTGTAGTTTTCTTCAGAGAAACGGAGATTGTAATATTGTATGGCTGTCATTAAATATTAAATGATTCCCATTGTCTTGTGGAATACAGGGTTAATTAGTTTCTTGATCTACCTTCGTCAGTTTATCACCACAATACGAATTGCAGTTTGCAAGACATCGGCCCCATGGAATGGAAATTATGTCCGTCAGTATCGTTTGTTGCCGAATTTGTGCTGAATTGAATCGGCTATTAATGAACATTGATCATCTGGCAGATTGTGCGGGGAGCTTCTTTGACCGTAGACCTTAGATTTTTGGCACTTGAAGGTTTCTCTGACGTATTATTAACTAACGGTACTTGTTTCTTCTTTATTACATGGTTAACATAAACCTGTATTAGAATTTTCAATATGGCCAAAGTGTATATAATTCACTAATAATAATTAGCTTTGGGTCAATCATTAGTCATTTGAATAGTTGATTTTTACTATTTATAAATTTTTTAACATTTTCATGTTTAGTCAATATGGAATATTCTAATACTCTTTCTCAACTGCAATTGAGATAGGATATTCAGTTATCACTTGAAATAAATGCAGTGGTAACTGGATCGAGCTGTTAGGATTGAACATCCAGACGAATAATTGGAAAATTAATAATTCGGATTAAACTTACTCTAACGTCATATTAGA
>JAOSBN010000001.1:3414112-3425865 GCA_027563595.1 Erythroxylum suave
GGAATAATATATAAATGCAATTTGAATCTCATAAAGAAATTACAAACACATTCACCGCCATCGGTTATTCACTAAAGGTATGGGAGACTCTTTTATTTCAATTGTCATATATGTTGCTGGTTTCCCCTGATGGGAGTATCATTACTGTCGTTAAAGCTTACTTGTATAAACAGTTTACGCTTTAAGATCTTGGTAGTGCAAAGTTCTTTGTGGGTGTTGAAATTGCTAGGTTCGAAGGAGGCATGCTCTTGTCCCAATCTCGTTACATTTCGGACATCATTCGAGAGGCTGGACTTGATAATCTCAAGCCTGTGGGGGTACTTATACCTCAAGGTACAAAATTAGCAGCAGATGAAGAGGCTTTGTTATTAAACCCGAAAAAATATAGACGAATCATCAGCCAACTCCTCTATTTGAACTTTACCCGACCAAACATCACATATGCAGCACAACAATTGAGCCAATTCACTTCGGCACCAAGGCAGCCTCACTGGAAAGTATTAACTCGTGTCTTGCGGTATTTATACACTATATCTCACAAACAGCTTTTTTACCCAACGCAAGACAAACCTCATCTTCATGCCTATTGAGATTCTGATTAGGCGGGATGTGTCTTCTCAAGAAAGTCTTTAACAGGCTACTGCATTTTTTATGGGAATGCCCCAATATCATGGAAAACCAAGAAGCAGTAAACTGTTAGCAAATCATCGGCTGAAGCGGAATATCGGAGTATGGCTAGTACCGTATATGAATTACGATGGGATTCTTACTTGCTGCGTAATTTACAAATCCCAGCACACACACCTATACCTCTCTATTGCGATAACACTGCTACAATTCATATTTCGAAAAATCTCGTGTTTCACTAGAGAACAAAACATGTGGAGATTGATTGCCATTTGGTCCATCATGAAGTCAAAGAAGGCTTCATTCATACTTCCCAGCTATCTTCCACACATCAACTCGCAGATGGCTTCACAAAATCCTTACCAATACACACATTTTCAGCCACAATTGCCAAGTTGGGACTCGTCAATGAGTCCTCAACTTAAGGAGGGGATGTTAGAGTATGGGAAAATAGATAATCAGTTCTTACGCATGCATGCCGCATGCACCCCTGAACCAAAGAACTACGTACAGACGGTGGCGACAAGCTGTACAGATGGTGACGACAAGTAGAACAGATGGTGGCGGAAAGCAAGGCAGAAATCAGATGGCATGAATAATGCACAGCTAGCAAACGAATAAAAGGAGGACACGCATCCCACAGTACATTTGTCTTTTTTTGCTTTTTTGATGTATATATATCACAAACGCTTGTACAGAACAGCAGGTTTTCTTTTATCAATGAAACAAAGTATGTTTCTCCTTTATTAAACCTCCAAAACAGGAGCTCATTTTTTCACATTCTCCCTAATTACTTTAAGGTAATGAATCATATCTTGATCACTCAACTATTTTCATATAGTTCATGCTATATCCAATGACTACCGATTAAATGACCCATGATTAAATAGATCATAAGTGGTAACAAAATATAACAATCTCTATATAAGATAAATTTGATGACCTCAAGTCAAAGGATCGCTTATAAAACCATCACAATGAGAATTTCATAGAAATATAAGTAATATTCTAACGGATTTCTCATATCAGGTCTATTCCGTGAACTTGTTCTCTAACAAACACTCACACGTTTATTTAAGTATCTTTATGCTTTAGCCTATGAGATCGACTACTTCCTTCATAAGGAAAAAATACAAAATCTGTTAGTCTTTTTGCTTTCTATTAATGTCCAATCTTAATAGAACAATGAATATGAACATTTAGGAATAATACATAATGCAATCTGAATCTCATAATTATAATCTCGTTATAATTTCATTTGCAATGTACAATTATTCCATCGAATTTATCATATACATCTAAAAATGTATAAGATCAATAATGCCTTTAAATAATTTATCATTAAACTACAACCAAAGTAATTGACTGTAGAGCATAAACCAACAAATTTAGAGTATAAGTTAAGGGAAAGAATACAAGAAATGTGTATGGTAAGGGAAAGACATGGACTCTATCTCTATGTGAGTCCAACGATGTTGAGAAATTATTTGTAAATATAGTTTTGCAACGAAGAAAGAATCAATGGGAAGATTAGTGAAAAAAAAAGATAAATCACTATAATTATTCTATATCTGGCAGCATATTCGGTTTTGACTTGTCTTCACCGAAGAGAGACATACGGTGTTAGTACCAAAAGTTGACCATTTTTGGCAATTGGAAAAACGAAAGCAAGTTATTTACATTGAAAAGAAGGAAAAAGACTTATTCATTTGGTTTGTGGTAAACGAGATCTTTGAACTCATAAAAATAGGGTTTAGTGATTATTTATGGGGTGTCTTATGTTTATTGGTTCTCATACTCTCGATCTAACAAATTCATTGATTAGAGCAAATCTCCTCCTAATTTGTATATAAACCAAAGACTAGTAGCCAAGACCACGCATCATTGATTTTCAACAAGATTCTTGGATCCCCTTAAAACCTTGCTTCCAGCACCTTTTAAGATAACCTAGCTTTGTAAACTAGTCCAAATGCCCAAGTTTGGAATTATTTTAAACAATAAACATACTAAATTGCAAGAATTGTCAAATTTTGTTAGCGTTCCCTTGTACAAATAATGCCATGGACATAATCTAAGAAGTTGCTTCAACAAATACTTATTTTGCCCATTTGGGTTGATGAAATTTTGAAGTCTTATTATTCTTATGCAAGTGCTCAAGTACAGTGACATTGTAATTGGTTTTGTAGAGTTTTTGTAGGTCTTTAGAAAGGTTCCGCCGTTTTTCTTTTTGGTTTATGTGCTTTATTAATAAACATCCAGTACTTTTAATGCTTGTATGTTAGAAGATTTTCTTAGACAACATGTAGCATTCGATTAGCTTATAATACTTTTTTATTTTTTAAACGGAGGAGTTCATATTCGTCATCTTTTGGATGTACATTAGGTAAATTTCTAGATTGACTTAATAACCTGCAAATCACGTCAACTGAGTAATTTGTATTAGGTAAATCCTGTATAATAGGTTCGATCGAGAGTGTGTAAGTAATAGAATTCTAACATAAGGCCTTTTAGCTCCATATTTCTCACTCCATCAACTCGATCACTCCCTAGGGACAGCTTATAATACTTGTTAGCTATTATCTAATAATATATGTTAATTATTGTGTAATACTACGTTTCAAGTAACAATAGTTGCTATCTTTAACAAAGAAGCCATGACTATGATAATTACTAGGAAATGATGTTTCTTACTTCCAAATTATGGGATCAATCATTCGATTTAAAAGTGTAATTTCAAAAAGTGATTGTCCGCTATTTTTATGTTACAACGAATTCGAATTCAAGTTTAGGGATGATTTAATTTCAAGTGAAAATAAATTTCAATGACCGTAAATACAAATATTATGATAAAATAATATTAGACATTTCTTTTATGTATACATATATTTCTTCATAGATTGATTAATAAACAAATATATTTAATTAAAATTGTTCTTCAATTATATAGAAATTTTAAATTTTTTAAAAATGAAAAAAATATATACATAAATTTAATTCATCAACTTAAATTTAAGGTCTTTTAATAATAAAAAATATGTAATTATTTCAAAATATATTAAATATAATTTTAAGTACAAAAATATAATTCTCTTTAATTATATATTTAAATAAATTATACAATAAATTAGCATTTTACAATTAAATGATAGATTTGATTTAATTTAATTTATTATCAATAAATTCAAACTTAATGCGGCTTTGTGCCTATCTACCATGCCCTTGGAAAAATGGAAGCCTCCAACTCAAAACCTCACATGCTAAAATTACTTATCAAGTGTTTAGTTGACCGGAATCACTATTTCATTCTTAATTTGTTCTTAGTAATAAGTTATTTCTTTATTTGATTGAAGAAAATATATAAAATATATAATTCAAAAGTTTACTTATTCCTTAAGTTTGAAGAATAAGTAAATTCATTCTCCTCTTATATTCCAAATGGGTTGTGAATAAAAATGAGGGCTTGGTGGACAAAACTATGTTTAAGAAATCTACATAATTACGTAGCCATAAAAATAGAATAATGATGATGATGATGATGATGATGATGATAATAATAATTAAAAAATTAATACTAATAATGATAACGGTGATGATAGTGGGGACTAATGGATATTTTGGTCATTTTTTTAGTTATTCTTTTATTATTTCAAATTTATATTTTCAAATAAAACATTGACATTACATCATCATTAGAAAAATTTTACGAATAAACCAGAAACTAAAGAATACATATTATATTCTATTCCTTATCTGTTCTATTCTTAAAGAATCATTATTTCATTCTTTATCTATTCTTGCACTGTTACAAGGGTAAGTTCACTAAAATAAGAAAATAGGGGCTAACTCTTGTTAAGTCTAATACATACAAATATCAATAGGCTTTGTATAGTCGCATTGAGCATTTTTAGATATGTTCTGACATTTGTTGATGATTATTTCCGTTATAGTTTATGTTTTCTTATTTCTTGTTGCATTAAAAAAATCGAAAAATAAAACTTTATTCTCTGAGAATGTTATGGAGGATATTTGAAAAATATTCGTTTTTAACCATCTAATCATATAATTGCTCTGATATCACGTGTAATACATATTATAAGATTTTAACGCACCCCAATGAGCAGATCCCATAAAGATGTCTATAGATTCGCATTTGTTTCACTTTTAAATTTGAATAACTTTTTAAGAGGCAACTTATATCTAAGATGACTTAACATCTTATTGTTGAAAAGCGACATTTAAAAAGTAGCGTAATGTTTATGTTCTAAGACATTGTTGTGAATCAAACAATGTGGAAAAGTAAGTGTTATGATCAGTGTTGTATTGGACACGAAATCTGTGCTTGATAGTTAATATGTGATCAATCAAAAGCACGGTCACGACAAGGAAAGAAAACAAACTCCAAATATCTCACGCCCCCTTCAATGATGTAAATTTACGTATGATACATGAGTTCTTTTGTTTGTTTTAGGGAGTTATTAAAATTATTAAGTTTCATTTAATTTATTAATAATTTTTTATTGTCAAAATACTAATGATAGTATAAAACGTCTGCTTTTGAGTCTTTCAAATCATATGCATTAGGTTTGAGACGTTGACCAAGTAACGGTGAAGACTTACGCTTCTAAGGTCAAGTGAGACATTATAATTGCTATTGCCAAAAGGACAATATTCCATATTTTCTGGCGGAAACAATAGAGGAATAGGAAAAAAAGAAGTTTACAATTATCAAGAGTTTGACCTATAGTGGGAAGATAAGTGTATTAAGAATCAAAATTTGACGTGTAAGAGCGATAATTATTATTATTTATATGCTTTAAAATTAATTGTTATAAAGACAACATCAAGAAAATAACTAACATATTACTTGTTGTTCAAATTGGTATAACTAAAATGTAATAAAAATCTGGAAATAAAATCTTAAATAACAAATAAGCGACAATTGAAAAAAATAAGCATTGAATTTTTAAAAATTAAAATTATAAAGTACATAAACCATTGCAGGAGTGGGACAGCTTGGGAATAGTGCACCGCACCCGATGAACGTGAATTCGGTGTAGCATATTCCAGCTGCTTACGCAGAAGACTGCAATTTAAGGCACAATTGATGACTGGCACGTGATAAAGGATCCAACAGGCGTCGATATAGGGCCCACTAACAGACTTGATCTTAGCCGTCCATGTCAACATCAAAGGTCAGTCAGCATCTGACAGCTACATGCCTCGCACAGCTGGCTTCGCATGTGTAGTAGAAGGCAAGAATATTACTAGATTCCTTTGTCTGTCACATTTCGTATTCCTTCCTTTGGAAGACAGAAACAAAAATTAACTATGCCTCTCTTTCCTTGTCCCTTTTTCTATATTTAGTTACTTGAGACATTAAAACAAGTTAACCATCGAAAATCTCAATTGCATGAATAAATAGTCTGATTAGCTCAAGTGTATGTTCTATTCTCCACTGAATATTTAATTCATCGCATGTGTTAACAATAACTATAAGGCACTCCAATATGGTCTTCCCCACATATTAAATTGTACAGCGCGCATTAAAATGTACATATATATTATATTCAAACTATACTCTTTTAATTTCTGGTATTCATCTTAGCTTAAAAGTTAAGGTTTTATAAAATATTTTAGATAAATAAACATTTCTATTCGCGAAAATCACAAATAATAAAATAGTAATAGCAATTATTATAAGAGATAGTCATCCTAATATTTTTTTTTTTGACTTACTAATATCTCTCTATTTTTTCTTCCTTTTTTTATATGGGCCATTCTTTAACGTTACTAATATCTTACTGATAATTAACTTGAATATCATTTCAAATTGTGTATCTAACCTAAATTCTATTAATGCTTATAGAAGATTTCAAATAAGAATATGATTGAAAGTTCTAACATAAAATAAAAACTAAATTTAAGAATTAAACTAAAATTTTTAATAATTAATATAATCGTTCCATAAAGACAGTAAAAAAACAGATTCTCTAAAATACGTTTTGATCACAGCCTCCACCTGCAAGCATAAGCCACGCTAGATCCGCGCGCGTCCGTTGCACCCACCAACCCGTTGGAAGCAAAACTGCAGAAGATCCAAAGATCCCTCACTTAAACATTTCTGTCTAATACACTTTTTGAAACTTTGATTGCAAGGAGAAACGGGGAATGGAGTGAACTGAACAATAAGAGAGACGGATAGGTGAAGAATAATTCCCACAGAGAGAGTGCTTATATATGCACTATGTAGTAACCACTCGTCGATCTTTCGTTCTCAAGAACAAGAAGAAAGGAAAAAGAAAAAATGGTGGCGGGGTGTAACCAGTTGGGATACACCGCCATTCTGTTCGTAGTGGTACTATCGGTTATTTTTCCTCCGTTCTGTGTCGGGATTCGATCGGTTCGGGGTAAGAATGTTAACGGCAACCGCCGGTTTAGGTTTTCGTTCAATGAGGCGCCGGAGTACCGCAACGGCGTAGGCTGTATGGCTTCGTCTAGCAAACACTTTGTCTCCTCATGTGACCCATCTCTGGTTCACATAGCAATGACTCTTGATTCCGACTACCTACGTGGTTCAATCGCAGCCGTCCATTCCGTTCTCAAGCACAGTTCCTGCCCCGAAAACGTCTTTTTCCATTTCGTGACGGCGGAGTTCGACCCGACTAGTCCTCGGGTCCTCTCGCAACTGGTTCGCTCCACTTTTCCTTCGCTAAACTTTAAGGCCTACATTTTCAGAGAGGACAAAGTGATCAACCTGATATCTTCGTCGGTCAGACAAGCGTTGGAGAACCCGTTAAACTATGCAAGAAACTATCTTGGTGATATCTTGGATTCTTGTGTTGACCGGGTCATTTACCTGGACTCGGATATCGTCGTCGTCGACGATATACACAAGCTATGGGACAAGAAGCTATCTGGGTCTCGCGTGATCGGGGCTCCCGAATACTGTCACGCGAATTTCACCGCGTATTTCACCGACGGGTTCTGGTCCGACCCGGCTCTGTATCGGGTCTTTTCGACCCGGAACCCGTGTTATTTCAACACTGGGGTGATGGTGATGGACTTGGTGAAGTGGCGAGAAGGAAATTACCGCAAAAGGATTGAAAATTGGATGGAGGTGCAAAGAAAGCGTAGGATTTACGAATTGGGTTCTCTGCCTCCGTTTTTGTTGGTGTTCGCCGGAAATGTGGAAGCGATTGATCACCGGTGGAACCAGCACGGTCTCGGCGGCGACAATTTGAGAGGAGATTGCCGGAAGTTGCATCCGGGTGCGGTGAGCTTGTTGCATTGGAGTGGAAAAGGGAAGCCATGGGCTAGGCTCGATGCTGGTAAGCCTTGTCCACTCGATCGATTATGGGAACCATATGATCTTTACAGAGGGTTTGATAATACTAGAGTAAAGGTTCAAAGTGTTGGAGTTTTGGGGTCTTCAAAGCCTTCTTTGGAGCTGCATTCGAGTTACTTGTAATTGTTGGTCGGTCGGTTCTTATTGTATGCTGTTGGTTCACACACGGTTATTCTTTCGATTGATAGATGATTTGTACAGATTTAGATAGCTCTGGTTTCTGGTAGAATTCTTTGTTTTGCATTTTTTTTCTTCTGGTTTCGTCGAATTCGTCTGCTTTCTTTTACTCTGAACTTGTGTTGTTAGAATTTATGTGGGTACTTTTACATACGAGGATGATTTCAGTTCGATGTAATTCAGGTTCCGATACTCGGGAACAATTTTGGAGGATTCATTTTTTTGTATGTAAAAATTGATCTTAAAGGGGAGGCATGACATGGAACAATAACATACAAGTTCATATGGTTTCCAAGTTCTGTCTTTTCTTCTATTTCTTGTGGCTGTCTACCTGTAAGCTTTCCGGGTAATATTATTGAATGATACAGAGAAAAGAGGATCTGAAATGAATTATAGCTGACAGCCCTGAGAAATGAATAAAGGTGTCTTTACTTTGGCCTAAATTCTAACAGCTGGACGCTGCATTATGTTTCAACTGCTTCGGGGTCCCACAAAAAGCATAATCGATTACATATCTGGCAACTTATGTAATTGGTGTAAACGTACATAGCTAGCTGAAGCATGGAGAAGACTCGATCCTTTCCACTGGTAAAGTTGGGAGAAAACAAGAAACTCATTAAATCAATGACACTCCTGACATTTGACGCTGAAAGGAGTTGATTGTTGTAGTTCCAGGTGTAGGAAGAGACCTGGCGTTACTTTTCTCACAGAACTATCGAAAATTGATTATGAACTATGATTCCACGCGTTGCGGTGCGTTGGAAACAAACATGTGTCTTTTGTGTTTTTTTATTTATTTTTATCACCTATTAATCAATTCTTATTTAATTTTATTACCGTATAAACGTACGGATAATATTAAATAATACAAACATCCGAACAGAGTAACCCAACCCTTGTTTTTGTACGTAAAGAAACGGAATTATTCTATGATCATCACGGAATTACTAATCCGGATGTTAGATCTACAAGTGACGATTGGATCAACTGACTGGAACATTTCTTTGCTTAAAAGATGCGGTGCCTTTTTGTTTTACCTACCAGGTCAAAGCTGGGTTATTCTTTCCCCTGTTGGGTTATTGGGTCAGTGAGTAAAAATAATATAATTTTAATTTCAGTATTGTATGCCTTTTTTCAGTTTACTTTTTACTTTACCTTTATATTTGACTCATTTTAGAACAACTTTTTATTATCTAATATTATAAAGTAAAGTAGAAGAATAAAATATACTAAAGTCCTGGTCTTTTACCGTAACAAGGTTCAACGTTAATTAAGGGAAACATCTTATAAATAATTAAAGCAGATATACAAATTCAACTGGATTAATTACAAATTGAGTAGTTAATCATAAAAACCCATTCAATTCCAAACGATTTTATTAAACTTTAAACCATTCCTTTCAGTTAAAGCGAGTCTTCCTATTTCAGTGTACTCATTCTTTCACCATCTTTCTTTATGCTTTAAGTTTTAAGCAAGACTTATTCAATGTTTTGGCCCTTTCAAAAGCTTGAGTTTTCTTTCTTTAACTTTGAATCATTCAATTTTTACTTCTCATTTAAATCTTAATTAGAGAGTTGGCGTGTTTGGTGAAGCTAGATGGCAAGTAAAAACATCAATCAAAATAACATTTTATATATTGAAGCTCTAAATAATGTCAACATAGGAATTTCATCATAATGTACGTTAAAAGTATTTCTTATTGAAATTATGGCTTTCTAAAACTTAAATAAAAAAATTTCGTGTTTGTGTCTAAAGCTACATGGATAAACATGTTTTAAAAAGTCATCAAATTTTTACTATTTTGGAATCAAAGCTTGCTAGTTTTTACTTATAAATTATTTATTTGTTTGATTTTTTCTATCTTTGAACTTCAAAGCCATCTTTTCAATATTAGGCATCCAAAATGAACTAATCCCATTTAATTATATAAATAACACGTCTATAGTTGTAGCAAATCATGTATAGAAGTAGATTGGAAATCTTCTTGTCTAGGATACTAATAATTGTTTGAATTGATTTTTATTTTCTTGTATATTTTTAGGTTGAATTATAAAGCTGAATTCTCAAATAGCAAAAAAAAAAAAAAAGAAGAAGAAGAAGAAAAAGGTGAATTTAACATATTCTACTCGTAATAAAGTTGATCTAACGCTTGATTATTTTTCCTCAAATACCTATTGGAAGCATTCAATATAATAGTATGTTTTGTATTGAAATGTTTAAAGGAAGAGAAATTTATAGAATGAAAAAATTATGAGGGTTTGACTAGTTCTTTTGTTTAAGAGAATTTGTAATTAAGTCTATTATTTTCTTTTTGATAGTGACACTTCATTTGGCTAGTTCTATTTGTCCCCTCATTGTTAAGGAAGCTTGGTGTTGAAGCGGACCTTTCAAGCTAACTTTGTGCGATAGGAAAATTATTTTACAATATTAATAGCATCTTTTCTTTTTGATCCTTATCAAATTGGTATTAAGTCAGTTAGTCTTTTCTAATAAACAATGCAATAGGGACTTGAGGATCTTAAGAAAACTAAGCTGTTGATAGGGAACAAAGGGATCAGACATACAAAATTGAGTTGGCTAGAACATTATCTTCACCCCTTGTGTTGTATTCTTGTCTCACATTGGTAGGTATGGACCTTTTTTTTGTCTTTAAATTGTGAGGAGTGTTTGCCAAGGCTTAAGTTGCTTATCCCTTAGTATTTTGGTGAGAGGATAGACCTGGGCCAACTTTATAAGTGCACTCTACCCACCTAATATGGGCCAGATGTAAGCAATGATGTGGTTCATTGATTCGAGCTTGGTCATTTCAAATCTTTTCTAAGTGAAATTCGTTAAAATTTTCCCACTGTAGAGTTATTCTTTGACTAGTTTATGCACATTTCTATTTTCCTT
Organism: Erythroxylum suave; assembly: GCA_027563595.1. NCBI lineage: Eukaryota > Viridiplantae > Streptophyta > Magnoliopsida > Malpighiales > Erythroxylaceae > Erythroxylum > Erythroxylum suave. The sequence continues at coordinate 3,425,154 of JAOSBN010000001.1, forward strand.
AACTACTTCAAACATTATTAATGCTCTCCAAATTGTTTCTACGATATCTGGTCTTACCCATAGATCCATCTATAATGTTTGATTTTGTTTTATATATTAGTTTGCCAACCATTATTTTGAGAGATAAAACTTCTTCTTAATCTAAAATTTCTCTCACTATTACTTTTATCTTCTCGATCTAAAATTTCCCTCACTATTACTTTTATGTTATGGGCAATTGTATTATATGAGTTCTAAGTCTTTGTCCTTAAGTGCACAAGTTCGAGACTAGTTGTGTTAACATTGGGGATCAGACAAAATCTTCGATTACACCGTGATTGTGCCAAGTTTTGCTTTCAAGAGAGTAGTTATATCATGACATAACCATTTGATAAGTTCTTTATTATCACTTCTTTTGCCCTACTGTAACCTTATTTTCCTTACAATTTAAAATTGAAATTATCACAACAGAGACCACCTATGGTCGTATCATTAAACAAAGTCTTATAAGACCTTTCTAAACTGGAACCTTTGGATGGAACTAACTACAAACGTTGGTCCCAAAATCTGCTTATTTTCTTTGAACAACTAGAAGTGGGTTATGTTTTATTCATTAATCTTCCCTCTAAAGCCACACGCATACCGCCCCCTGCGATCTTGGGGCTTTCTATTTGATTGTATCGAAAGGCCCAATGAATTGGGATTTCCCTATTGGGCCAGGTCATTTCGGTGC
>JAOSBN010000001.1:3429989-3445638 GCA_027563595.1 Erythroxylum suave
AATATTCTTAATATTCTATTAATTAATATAGAAAAAACTCCCCAACCCCAACCCCAACCCCAAGTCACAAGCCTAAAAAGGCAAAAGAAGAAGCTAGGAAGAAGTACGAAAAAGATAATAAAACAATAAGAGGATATATGTTAAACCATATGACCATCCATTTGTTGGATCTCTTAGCGAATCAAAATTTTGTCAAGTTCATTTGGGACACTTTGGAGAAGAAGTACAAGGTAGATGATGATAGAAAGAAAAAACATGTAATGGGAAAATGGTTATAGTTTTAAATGGATGACAAATTAGTGATGGAGTAAGTTTATGAATAAAAGAACCTCATGGCTAATGTGCTAAGTGAGGGCATGAAGATGTGTGAATCAATGTAGGAAAATTTTTTATTAGAGAAGTTTCCACCATCTTGCAGAGATTACAGAAATAAATTGAAGCACAAGAAGAAAGACATGGACCTCTAGGAGCTGATCAGTCATACGAAAATTGAGGAGGCTAATTTTCTCAAAGATAAGCTCAATTCTATTCTTCTATTTCTATTAAGTCTAACTTGGTTCAGTCTTTAACTAGTACTTCTAAGGATAAGTTCCAAGACAAGGGCAAGAAGAATCAAAAGGATGGGCATAAGAGAAAGCAAAACTAGTTCAAGAAGGGTCATAAAGGAATTCAAAAGAAGCAGGTGGACTGCTTTGTCTATGTCAAACCAATCTATAAGGCATATTAATTCCATCTTATAAAGGCCAACAAAAACAAGATTAGAAGCCTATTGCTTATTATGCACCTCAAGACAATCATATTGAAAAGTATGCAATTGTGTTCATGGAGGCTAACCTAGTGGAGAACAAAATTACCTAGGTGCTGGATATTGGTGCTTCAAAATATCTTTATGCCAATAAAGAGTTATTCCATTAGTTTGAGGAAGTTGCAGATGAAGAATGTGTCTTCATCAGAAACTCCTCAACTGTTGGAGTGCTCGTTAAAGTAAAGATCTTCCTCAAGCTTACTTCCGAAAAGACTTTAGCTTTGAATGATGTTTTGTATGTCTCCTCCAATGTTATGAATATCGTACCGATATTGGTACTAGATTTGGTTTTGGTATGGTATTATATCGATATCGATCAATAGCGGGTACTATTTTAGATAATTTTTTAATTTTATAAAATGGTCTTTGAATTCTTTATTATTTCAAAATATTCCTTTAATATATTGTTCTATATAATTGCTAATTTTACATCAAATTGTTTCCAAAAGTCATAATAATTGAAATTTAAAATAACAATAATTTATTTACTTTTACGAATATTATTTTTCACATATTTGTAAACTTACATGTTTAGTTTAATAAAAAGTTAAACTTAAATTCATATACATTGTAAAAATAATGTTTTTTTCTTAATTACCATCATATATAGTTTTTTTTGAAAAATTAAATTATATTAATGAAGTTGGAAATTTGTACATGCTTTAAAAAGCAAGCAAACTAGCCTTACATCCCTCCACAACCCAAAAACATTTAACATCTCAATAACCCACCCATAAGTCTACATTTTGGTTTCTCTAGAACTTTCAAAAAGAAGAATCATTTGGTTGTTTTGGTTTCTCTAGATTTTGCTTTGCTTTCTCCTCAAATATCTCTTATTCCTACCATTTTTTCTTTCTTCTGATCAAGGGTTCGGTAAGTAAAAAAACAACCACACGTTTTGACTGTTGTATAACGGTCAACACTCACTAACCTACTTTATTACAGTCATGTATCCCACTCTCTATTTGCCTGTCTCCATTGCTAACTTGGCAAATGGAGATAGAGAAGAGCTCATGGGACTAGTGGGTAGAGGAAGCATTGACAAGGCTTGATTCACTTAGAATTATTCATTCTCTTAGACCCATTTACCTCTCTAACGACCCATACCAGTGAGAATTAGAAACTCTTGAAGGATATTATGAGGTTTTTGATGAAATGTAGCTATGGGATCAGTAATCAGTAGAAAACTTTGGGTAATTTTAACTTTTTTCCCTTTTGTTCTTTTGCGTGTAAGTTTGCCTGTGTATTGTCGGTGGGTGTTGCACTAGTTTCTTATGCCTCACACAAGAGAGTGGAGAGTAGCCGGAAAGAGAGAGAGATAAAATTGGAGGCAGAGATGATGGTGGAGAGTTGTCGGAGAGGAGAACCAAAAGATTGGGGGTAGCAAAGTGGCATTGGGATAAGGGTGTTTTTTAAAAAATTTACAGAACAATCCTTCATACTTTTAAGATTTCCGAATAACATACCTGTCAGTACCATGCGAAATCACCGATATTGATGACTGGTACATATATACCCAGTTTCATACTGCTTTCTAGTCGGTATGGTACCTTCCGGCTGATACCATCGGTTCAATATGAAACTCATAATATTGGTCTCCTCCTTACATAGGAACTTAGTTTTCGGTAGTCTACTTAATAAGGCTGGATTGAAAATTATTTTTGAGGCTTTTTACCATCAACTATTTAGAAGTCATATAAACTAGTTTCTCAATGGATAAATTCCAAGCTAATTTGTCTTCTTACTATAACAAGGTTCTTTATTGAAATCTAGAGAGGTTACTTACTAATGCACTTGAACCATTTGCTTGATGATATTGATTAAACTAAGAAGTTTAGATGATATCTCCACCCGAAATTATATCTATTTCTATAAGGATTGTTCTAAGGTTGTTGGTAGTTCCCAAGTAGTTATTGTATTTTGTTGGCTTAGAGAAACGATTGTCAACTTCATAGTCATCATTTTTATGTCCTCCCCCACATAACTTACAACATAATGCTTGACCTAATCTCATTACTCGATTTAGATTATCAATTTTTCTTTTTAATGATTCCACCTAAGCAACCAAAGTGATAATTGCATCCATTGTATATGTCCTTGTTAGTTTGGTTGCCCTTGTATTATTTGATTGTCACTAATAATTTTTCATCTTCGTCTCATTTATTAGCTTTAAGGTAGCTTTTAGAGTTTTGTTATTCAAAGTTATCCCAACTATTGATCTCCATCTATTTTATTACATAGTTTAAATTATTTTAGAAAAATTGAACTTGAAACCATGTATGCAAATCATAGTGTGGGCACCTCCTTATTAGAACCATGTATCTCTCCCATGATTCATATAATTTCTTATTGTCAAAGTTTATATAGGTAGAGATGTCATTTTTTTAGTTTTGTAGTCTTCACTAGTGAGGAGTACTTCATCAAGAAATTATTCACTAAATTATCCCATATAATGATTAAAGTCTTAGTTAAAACTTCAACTGCTACTTTGCTTAATTTTTTAATGGGAATGAATACAGCCTTAATTGTATAATGTCAATAGTTGCTCTACTAACCTTAAAAATATCATATACTTGTAAAAATTGGCTATATGCACATTGGGATCTCCACCAAGTAAATCATCAATTTGTACAAATTATTGAAGTATCTTTATAATATTTGACTTTATCTCAAAATTGATTGCTACAACTACTAGTCTTTCTATAATGGACTATGTCCCTATATGATGGATTCATATAGTCCAACATGGTTCTGTGCTCTACCTATATATTAATAGGTTAGTTAAACTTGAAAATAAAATAATATCAAACACATAAACAAAGAATTAAAATTAAATAAAAGAAACACAAAAAGCAACAAAAGAATATACAAAAAGAAATAAAAGAAAAAGACTAGATTAATAATAATTAAGTCTCTTTAATATTACAAATATCCTTAAAAACTAAACCAAAAACTTGATTATAGTTTTCTCTACCATTATATTTCTTAACTCTAGAAAAATGAACCTAAAAAAATATAATGATAGGTAGAGTGTCAATCCTATGAGGATAAAGTAATTACTAAGTCTAACTCTTCTATTATTATCAAGTCACTAATAAAGAGTGTGATTTCGTATAATATTAACCTAAATTGAAATTAGATCAATACAACACTAGAAACAACAGGAAGACAATGATAACAAATAAAACATGATATAACATCTAGAATAGAATTCTTCCTAGCATCATCTAACACTTATGGTTAATTTATTTAAAGATTTTATGATTTATATCCATGAAATCTCGTAATGTAATGAATTTTCACCTTTTAATTTGCAGTTCTCTTAATTGATTAATTGTTTACCAATATTTCTATTTGATTAACACATTTAAGAATTCCACAAGTTATGTGAAGTTTCGTAAAAGATCTAAATACCATAAACATTATCTAGGTCTATTTCTAAGTACCTTATTCAGTCCATAATATTAATGCATAGGTCAATCTACGATTAGGTTCCTTTAAATATCTATATATAAATTAAGATATGACTATTCTTTTTAATATATTTGACCACCATTAATATCAAATACAAATATTTCACAAATATAGAACTCTTTTGTAAAAATATTGAAATCAATCCATATAAGATAAAAGCTAAGGTTCCATCTAATCTAGATGTCAAATAAAACTATCCATAAATCATCCTTAAAATGATAACAAAAAAAAAATTAAACAATTCATAGAAAAGGTTTTCTTAGTGAAGACTTTAAACTCATTATGTGATCCACGTCCTTGGAATGATTGTGATCTCTCTCAACATTAGAGACAACTATGAGATATGTTTTAGGGCTTCTTTTTTTCTTATAACTACTAAACCTAAATAAAATTTTAAAAGAATTAAAAAGTAATCAAAGCAAGACTCTGCAATTAAGGTTTATCCACCTTTTATATAAGTTGTTTGACATAAACATAGAACATAGTCTAGGACACAACCTTATTCTAATCCTTATTCTAGGATGCGCTAGTTAAATGTTTCTCTAATTCCACTTCTATAGAAGAGCATAAGTACATATATGCCTATGTTCTTGGTCATGTACTCCTTTATATCTCTTTTGTCATATAACACAACTTTTAGGTTGTCAGTTTGTCAAACTATGTATGTCCTTATTTGTGCAAAGAAACATGCCCAATCTAGTGTTTTTATCTTTTTACCATAAGCTTTTGTCCAGAGAGGGAAAATGGCTATAATACACCTGTGTCTAAGACCATGTTCAACTAAAGACGAATTTCTTCTTGATTTGACTTGTAAAACTCTTTATCATTGGTCAAACTCATTTCCAAGTAAAATTGCCTAAAATAATATAAAACCATTCAAATTAAGGTAATTTAGATTTAAAAGATTATCAATTACTAATTAAAATATATGTAAATTACATATACATCAATATTCTTTTTTAATAAGGTTAAGTAACATTGCCTTGAAGCTTGATGGTTTCAGAAGACCCCCATATTCACTTCTCTTTAGGAAATTTGATGAGAAATTAATACGACAATAGGATGACCCTTATAGTATACAACAAAGTCATATCAAATATGGTGATATATGTTAAATATTTGCCTATGACATGAAATTCTACCATCTTAGTATATTACTTCAAATATTCCGAAATCATAATAGGGAGATCCACTTTCTTTTAAAAGAAGAACTAGTTTCCATAAAATTTTATTGATATAAAGGCCTTGTTTGGTGAATGACTGATCAACTTTTTTTGACGGAATGAGAGGTATTTGGTTGTTTGACTATATTAAAACGTTGATAATCATGTTTGGTAATCATTTGATTAGGTTGTCAATTCGCTGTTTTTGAAAATGCTTCTCATAGGAGCATTTGTTCCAGCGGCTGAGAAATTAAAGGAAGAAAAGACGATTGTATCCAAAAGTTATCGCAAATTATTCAATCTGCCATCTTTTATTATTGTTTTCCCTTCACCAAAAGTTATTTATTTATTATTATTATTATTAGTCTATGTTCTATATTTTTTAGAGTTATAAAATTAATTTTTATGAAATTAAATATCTAAAATCTAAATTCTTATGAGAATACCCAAATAAAACACTAAGATATAATTCTTATATCCTTATAAATCTTTTTTTTAGGTCATGTCCCTATAAGTCATTTTACACATAAACAACTAATACTAAACATCTAATTTTATAAAACTTCTTAAATAAGTAGTTGATGTTATCCACTGGTCAAATTAGTTGTAATAATCTACTGTCAACTAATCGTTAATAGAATCGACTAACAACTAATGTAATTCTTTAACTGTCAAACAGGGCCAAAGGAAGCTAGTGTAAGTTACTGTGGTATAAGCCTTAATACTTTAAAAGCATCATAAAAAAGAATAACCATATAGTTACCATTATCAACTAAAATTTGCTTTGATGTTCACATGACTGACCATCGAGTCTTTATATAGGTTATACAAACCTAAAATTCCTCTTTGTCAAATATTACATGTCTCTCTGTATTTTGTCTTTTACCACTAATGTTTTTATGGTGTTGATATGATTATATCGCAATTTACTCTTCAATTCAAACATATTCCAACTATTGTCTCTACCAACAATCATATTGAACACCTACTTATCCCTACCATTTTCACTGTTTTTAGTTTTGGGTATGTTACCTTTGTTTGTTAGTTGGTCAACCATGCCTACGTGTTTAAGGTCTTTTTTGACAAACACCTTTGTCCTTACTAAAAAATTACTCCAAATTTGCCTACATAAAAGTTCCTTTATAGTATGTCTTAAAGTTTATGAATTTCTCAGTGTCATGTAAGTCCTCGAAAGATCTCATCTAAATTTTAAATGAATTTAAATATAGCTACCGAGTCGTTAGGTCTACATTTATTACACAAAGTGGGTCTTAAAATAGTTCTTCATTTTCTTAAAAACTTGCTATTATGCATACAAGAAGGTTTTGGTATTGTTCTCTCGCTGTCTTATTAAAATGGATTAGAAGACATGACATTTAAATACTTTTGTCACTTATGCATATCCATCATTTCTATAAATCACATAGTGTGGTCACTTAGATTTGTCATTCCATTGTAAAAGTTTAGTAATGACAATTTATATTTTAGTGGTAATGACTCCATCAATATTCCTATAGGCTATTTAGTTTGACTTAAATATGTTCATGATATTACTCTTATGACAAGTTAGATGATGTTCATCTATGTTGATACTTGATAGTCGAACTATTGTGATTTGCACATCTTCTACGATGGGTTAGAACAATATGGTAAGCTTTATCTTATACGAGTTTGGCCTACTATATATTGTAAGGTGGTTCAAACTTGACCTTGTAAGTGTTTGTTGGTGTAGGTTTAGATTGAAAGGCAGCGTTCAAAGGCTATAGTTGTTGAATATCATCAAGCGTTACTAGAAGGCTTGTATAATCAAAGTTTAGGGGAATTTTTTTTAGAAAGGAAGTTTAAAGGAAGTTACATAAAGCAATGAGGTGAGTCTAGAGCTAGTCCTATACTTTGTTAAGAGAAAAGATGTGAGTATGTGACCATTACCTATTAGATTCTTAACATCAACTTATCATAGTCCCACAATGGCCACCAAAGTATATTGTATGAAAATTTATATTGGCCCGAAATTTTTAGGTTTAGGTTTAGGCTTAACTATTTAATTTTACAACAAATATAATGGCTTGGATTAAAGTTTTAAGTTGGTTTATGGGCTTCCTGTTCATAGGCCTATATAATTAAACGTTATAGTGTTTTCTAGCATTCGACCTCTAGTAACCTTTTTTTTTTAAATTCAACGTATTCAATATACAAGGCTCTTTATTTTATGGAGATTTAGAGAGGCTATGATATACTCAGTCTTCTCTTTATATTTTTTCAAAGAGGTTGTTTCTATGATTTGAACTTATGATCTTATGATTACCATGGAGCAACTAGTAGCTCACCCTCCGGTTGCCAACTTAATAAAGCTTAAAAAATGTAATAACTTAATGAGAGAGAATTAGTCATACCTTAATTCAATAGTCAGACTCTTGACGTTACCCGTTAAGAGAGTAGGCAAGAAGGAGACACACAGTTCTTTGATCAAACGTATTTGTCAAGAGGTTGATAATGCTAATTATCTGATAAAAATCTTGCTTAATCGACAGATGGGTGAAGAATTTGTGCATATGTGGGCAGCTCAGGAAAAACTACTTGAATGACATTGAGCTTGCAACCCCCATAGTCAAATATAAGCTCAATCAGATTTCTGCAATCTTGTTCATTGCAACGAGAACCAAATAATTGTAGCCTGGCACATAAACGAGAACAAGCTTCCTCCAGACATGATTTTACCCAATGTTACTAGACTTTGGTTGGTTGTAGAGACGCAAGAAAGGGTTCGATACGAAAATACTAGAAGAAGCCAAGGGTCTACTCTTCTTACCGTTCCACTAAAGCAGTAATATATGCTATTTATGGAATGGTTTCATAGTTTTTCCAAGTCTGGAAATGAATGCCCCAATCTCAGCAAAGTCTTCTAGATTTAGTGGCACTGATCATTTTTATAAGGACCAAAAACAAGTGCTATTGAATCTAAAGTAATTTTAGGGTTCTTTTTTATTTTAGAGTAGACTAATTTTAGGATTTTTTTAAAATTGACATATATTTAATTTATTAATAATTAATTTCATACGTGACATAACTACAATATGTGACAATCTCGTAAAAAAACTAATTTGATATAATTTTTTACGTTATTCAAGTTAAAAGAGAACTTAACATTATGTTATTTTTGTTAAAAAAATAAAAGTTGAAGTATTTTAGTGCCAAAATTTAAAGTCTAGGTTTTTATTGCAAAATTGAGTAATTTTTTGAATTTTTTTAGGGTTAATTAAAAAAATCAAAAATTTCGTCAAATTTTCAATTATAGCCCAACCTTTAAAAAGTAACAATAAAATACCCAAACTTTCAATATTTTTCAGTTCTAGCCCGATGTTAGTGCCTTTGTTATCTTTGTTGACGTGGCAGTGTCACGTGTCTAAGGACCCTCGTTAATCAGGCATGTCAACATAATTAGTAGAAGTGAGTTAGATTATTAAAACGACGTCGTTTCAAGAAGATTAAATCATAACTCTTTACCTCGCCTCAAGCTTTCTGTTTGAGAATGAAAATCAAAGGAGCTAAAGCTTCGTGCTTCATAGTAATGTCCGATATGAGATGTAGTTCTCTTTTGGTTTCATTTACCGATCGTCGGACTAATGGGTATCACCGACTTGATTCTGACTTTGAGAGACCAGAATTTTGGAAGTGTCAATGGTTTACCTTGGTTGGCTAAAAAAGAAAGTCACTTGGAAAAATTGTTGTTTATTTTTGCGTAGTAGAATCTTGGCAATAATTGCTTTTTGAATGTTATATTACAAGTTTGGTTAACTTTTGTAACTTGGGTGTTATCATTTAAAGTCTAAATTAGTATAGGTTGTTCGGTTCTGCTTGTTTTTAGAGAAATTTATAGGAAAATATGAAGGGAAGATATCGACAATGATAACAACTTGACAGAAAAGATGGAGCACATAGGTGACAATCGGCTTAAAAGTTTTATTGAATTGAAGCAGCCTTATATAGGCTCAAAGTACAAGAGATACTAAGTTTGTTGTAACAAAATTTTTAATAGGAAGAAAAATAAAACAAACAATAAGAAAGGAAATGATATGAAAAGATATTTAGGCAAGGCATAAATAAAGGACAGATTGAAAGGAGAAAATACAAACAAAGAACATAAGCCCAAAATTAGTTAAACAAAATTAGGCTAGGGTTTCATCTCATAATACCCCGTTGCAAGCTAGGTGGTATAGCTCTGAGACAACGCCGAGCTTCAACAAGAGTGTTTGAAAGTCAAAACGAGGGAAAGCCTTTGTAAAAATATCTACAAGCTGAGCCTTTAAAGTGACAGGGAGTAGATGAAGGATGCCTTGTTGAAGTTTTCATGAATGACATGGCAATCTATGTCGATGTGCTTTGTCTGTTCATGAAAAATGGGATTCTCAACAATATGGATGGCGGAGCAGTTGTCACAGTATAGATAAGTCGGTTGAGGGTGAGGCATGCCAAAGTCATGAAGAAGATATAACAACCACTGTAGCTTACAAGTTGTGGTTGCAAGAGCACGATATTCATCATCAGAAGAACTTTTGGAAACAGTGGCTTATTTCTTTGATTTCCAAGAGATCAAAGAAGCGTCGAGGAAGATGTAATATCCTACAACGGACTTGTGAGAGCCAGGGCAAGTTCCCCAATTAGAGTCGAAGAAGTCATAAAGTTGGGTTGGGAAATCGCTACGAAAATAACCGGAGAGCCTTTAAGGTAACGTAAAATGCGATGGGTTATTTATAGATGTGTCGTGGTAGGTCAATTCATGAATTGGGAAAGTTGTTGGACGACGAAGGAGATATCAGGGTGGGTGGTGGTGAGATAGATTAATTTGCCAATGAGACAACAGAAATAGGTTTCATCCGGGAAGGGTTCACCATCAGAGCTCAATGTGGTGTTAGATGCTAGAGGAGTTAATGTAGGCTTGGAAAGCAAAAAACCTGTGTCATGGAGGAGATCGATGGTGTATTTGAATTGACAGAGGTTAATCCGAGGAGAAGAGCGAGCTAATTCCAGAACTAAGAAATATTTAGCAGGGCGTAAATTTTTTATTCGGAAGGAATTATTGAGAAGTTGTTTGGTGGCTTCGATGGGTGGAAAAGTATTACTGGCGAGGAGAATATCATCAACATACACCAGTAGGATGATGAAAGTTTCCTTGGAGATCCTTTTTAAACATAAAGTGGTCAGTTGTAGATTGGACAAAACCGTTAGAGAGCAAGGTAGAGGTGCATTTGGAGTGCCATCGACGATTGACTTGCTTGAGGCCATAGATGCTCTTCTTGAGGCGACAAACCATATCTGGATGTGGAAGGACCAGACCTTGTGGAGGTAGCATGTAGACTTCTTCATGTAAGTCACCATGTAAGAAGGTGTTATTTATGTCTAATTGGTGTAAGAACCAATTTGTGTTACGGTGAGAGCTAATGGAAGTTTGATGGTTGTTATCTTGACAATAGGGGAGAATGTGTCAGTATAGTATTGATTATAGCCTTTGGTGACGACCCTACTCTTGCATCATTGAAGAGTGCCATCCAAATTAAATTTATATTTGTGAACCCACTTGGAGGCAATGACAACCTTTCCTGGAGGTAAGAAAGTGAGATCTCAAGTGTCATTTTCTTGTAGAGCTTTTATTTATGCATGCATAGCATCTCGCCACTTTTGATGTTGAATAACTTTCTTGTAAGTACTAGGCTCCTTACGAGAAGAAACCTTAGCTGAAAAAAACAGAATGTTATGGATTGAGATGGTCATAAGAAAGGACAGAAGAGAGGACATGAGGGGAGGTGCGGGGAATGGTGGGGCAGTCATAATCAGCAAGATGAGATGGAGCTTTATAAGACTGCCAGATGAGATGGAGGTTTAGAAGACCTTGTAGAGCAACGGAGAGGGGGAGGTGAAAGTGGTGTGGAGAAGGGGTTAGGAGAGAAAGAAGAAGAAGGACAAAAAGGTAAAGAATCAAAGGGGGGTAGGGATCAATAAAAGGTGGGTTAGTACAAGTAGGGAGAATAGGAGAGGGGAGGTTTATTATTGATGTGGAGGCAAGATATGGAAACTTGTTTTCATAGATGATAACATCCTTAATTAGGATGTAGAGTCTAGAAGTGATGTTAAAAACTTTGCGACCTTTACTACCTGGAGAAAAACCAACAAAAACACATTTTCTTGCTCTAAGATCAAATTTACCTCAGTTTGCTTCTTTGGTGGAAGCAAAGCAAAGACATCCAAATACTTTGAGATTTGATAAAACAGGGTTAGTACCAAAAAGGATAGAGTAAGGAAATTTATTAGATAAAAAGGGGTGGGAATTCTGTTAATTAAATAAACTACATGAAGTACACAATCTGCCCAGAATTCTATAGGTAGGTTGACCTAAATTTTCAAGGCTTGGGCTACATTAAGTATATGCTGATGTTTTCTTTCGACTCTTCCGTTTTGTTGTGGTGTTTCTACACATGTTGTTTCATGCACAATGCCTTTTTCTTTGTAAATGTTGTCCATTGAAAATTCTACATCATTATCACTATGAATTCTTTTAACTTGTTTGGCAAACTGTCTTTCCACATAAGAGCAAAAGGATTTAATCAATTCTCTGGTTTTAGATTTTAGTTTCATTATATATATCTACGTCATTTTGCTATGGTCATCCACAATAGTAAGAAAAAATTTGTAACCAAGGATAAAAGAGTATGATAAGGTTCCTAAATATCAATGTGTATGAAGTCAAAACAAGAAACTGTAATAGAATCACTAAGATAAAATGGTATTCGTTTTTGTTTAGAAAATTGACAAAAACCATATTGATCCATACACTGAAATGGAATTGAAGAGTCTATTTTAGATAGAAATTATATTCTTTGATTGGATATGTGTCCTAATCTAGTGTGCCATAACTGGTTGTGTAGAGAAGAAACGTTGTAAATTGTGGTGGTGTGATTTGAATATGGAGGAAATAAGTAGTAGAGATCATTGATATGTTTACCAAAACCAATCATCTTTATAGACTTGATATCCTGAACTTGACAAGAATCAGAGGTAAAAGTTAATGTATAATGGCAAGAGCTGGTAAGCTTACTGACTGAAATAAGGTTGAAAGAAAATATAGGTACACAAAGAGCATTGGTGAGAATGAGAGAAGAAATGTTAACTGTTCCTATGTGAGGGACAGAAAAACGGTGACCATTTGGCAATTTAACTATAAGGCAGTCTACTGTTTATAGGTGGAAAAAAAATCTAAGGAATAGATGATGTGATCCATTGCACCAATGTCTAAAATCCAAGTGGATGACTATAAAGCAGAAGAAGAAGCATGGTGGAATGTACCTTTGCTGACAAAAATGGTATTGATTTGAGGTGAGTTAAGAGATTTTCCTCTTCAATTTATGTCTTTGTAAGAGTTGCAATAACTGAGCATATTGGTTTGCAGTGAGATTGTAGTTGGTAGATTCCTTAAATGATTTTTTGTGGAAGGAAACAGTATCAACTTCTGAGGGAGAGTGGTCTAGGTTAGTCTCTATTTAATTGATTGTGTTGAATTTATTCTGGTTGCTGTCTTTAGTTGGGTAGGATTGTTTACCACTAAAGGAAAGGTTAAGTGGATATCCATGCTTACGATAACATTTTGTTTCTGTTTGACCTGAATTCCTATAAAAAGTGCATATAGGTTTCTTATTTTGTAGATAGCCTTTCTTTGGATCTGTTTTACTGTAAAAAAAAACTTGTGGATCAATGTTTGAAGAGTGTTAAGAAGCATTGTTTAGCTATCGTTAATGTTGTGCAACTATAGCAAAGACTATTTTAATATCAGGTAGAGGATCTATGAGCATGATATAAGACTTCACAGTAGAGTACGAGTCATTTAGACCTTTAAGAAATCTTATGACACAATCTCCATCTTGGTCGTTTTTTATGATGGTCAAAACATCACAAGTGCAGTGAGGTTCACATTTGCATTTAGGCATAGGTCTAAGGTTAAAAAACTAATCCCATGGCATTTTAAGATGGGTATAGTAATCTGAAACAGACAATGTATCTTGTCAAAAGCTAAAAATTTCCTTTTGAAAGTCTGTTATTCTGAAAGAATCTGTTTGGGAAAATCTACCTTCTAGATCATTCCACATTTCCATTGTAGAATCAAACCAATTTATACTTTATGTAATAGAGTTTGTTACCGATCTCAACAACCATGAAAGAACCATTGTGTTACATATTTCCTGGTAGACAAATAAAGGATCTTCCTTATGATAAATTAAGATGGAACCATCAATAAATTTAAGCTTATTTTTAGAAAGCAAGGCCATTTGAATAGATCTAGCCCAAGAATGATAGTTTGTTCTAGTTAAAAGAGAGGAGACAAGGATTAGTGAGGGAATTTCATTGGGATGAAGATAGTAGGGACTAGCTGGGTGGTCGTCTTGTCTAAGAAAATGTTAATTATTTGTCTGATTTGAATATGCAGTGACAATGGCATAGGAAGGTCCTGATCTTAACATAATGAAGGCATAAAAGAGCATAAAGATAAGCTGAGAAGATTTAGAAAAGACAAGTGAACAATCAGAATAATTTGATGATAGAAAAAAAAAGTAGCAGAGTACTACTGCTCTAATACCATGACAAAAGATGGAGCACAAAGATGACAATCGGCTTAAAAGTTTTATTGAACAGAAGTAGCCTTATATAAGCTCAAAGTACAAGAGACAGTAAGTTTGTTGTAACAAACTTCTTAACAAAAAGAAAAATAAAATAAACAATAAGAAAGGAAATGATATGAAAAGATATTCGGGCAAGGCCCAAATAAGGGACAGATTGAAAGGAGAAAATACAAATAAAGAACATAAGCCCAAAATCAATTAAACGAAATTAGGCTAGGGTTTCATCTCGTAATACACTCACTTACCAATTCAAGTATAAATTCAAATTCAATTAATAACCATTTTTCGACAAACCCAAGTTGTTTGGTTCTATTTGTTTTACGAGAAATTTCATGAAAAACGTAAAGGGAAGATTTGAGCAATGAGAACAACTTACCCACCAATTCAAGTATAAGTTCAAATTCAATTAATAACAATTTTTTTGACAAACCCACCAATTCAATTGGATCAGCCAATTGTTAGAAATTGGTTGAGATATGGGCAATGACAGCAACTTACCCACTCACAATATCTATAAACACCCACCGAAGAGTTAGACTTCACACACCCAACTAAGGAAAATCGATTATTCCTTCTGTAATTACCTCAAAACATTAAACCATTGTGTAATTTCCTTCAAAAAGCGGTATGAGCAATCCAGAAAAAGAAGAGGAACCACATACAAGGAGGACGGTACTTATGGAAGTCACCGTTGTCAAGTCGAACCCAATCGGCATCAAAGTCGGGGAAGATGGGTTGATGAGGTTTTTGGATTGGAGATGGAGAGTAGATTGTAGGAGGTACATCATGTTTGGAGGCCATTTCCTATCAGTAAAGGTAAGGTTTCGATACAACCCCTCTTGTCAAAAAAAGAATACGATCAGTAGTCCCTTCGTAAGATGATGATGTTTTAGTATCATTATGAAACAATGTCGTTTCAATAATCTGATTCACCTCTGCTAATTAAGCTAACGTGTCTGATTAATGAGAGTCCTTAGATACGTGATATTGTCAAGTCATCAAAGATAATGGAAGTACTAATGTCGGCTAGAATTGAAAAAATTAAAAATTTGAGTATTTTATTGCTAGTTTTTAAAGTTCAAACTATAATTGAAAAGTTGACCAAATTTTGAGAATTTTTTAATAATTAACCCAAGTCTTTATGAATAATCTTTGAAATAGTTCTCAAATATTAAAGTTTCTTGACTTTTAGGAGTTTATGTCCTTAAATTATTACTTGAATCGAACTCGTTATTTGTTCTTCAATTATTGACTCGCCAAAAAGTTTACGTAATGTATATAATTTGAAAGTTAGTATATGTATTATAAAATTATGGGTTGCATATTCCTATTACATATCTAATTCATTTCATGGGCACTTTGAGCAAAACATATTGTTAAAAATATTGAATATATTATTAATGAAATATATATATGTATATATATATATTAAAATTATCAAAGTTATTAGTATGATTTATATTGAAATATACAATAAATAGTTAATTTCAACTGATAAATTAATCATTTAAATTTATAAATTATAAATTATTGTTTTATAT
>JAOSBN010000001.1:3450807-3478464 GCA_027563595.1 Erythroxylum suave
ACAACTTCCATTGCGGTCAGATGTTTAAGTTTGTTGCAATTGGAGTGGACATAGAAGACCACTAAAATAAAGCCTTGGAGACCCAAGTTTATGCTTGATCCTTGAAGCCTAGTGCCAGTGCAGTTCAGGAGTTCTTGTTTTCAGGAGAAAAATAACTATAATATGCCTCCCATCTCAATCATAATTATCCATTTTCCCGCCTCTCCGGAAACTTGGGTACATGTGGCAAGTGATAACATCCCTTATGCTAAGTTGAGCTGTTTTCCTCCGAGTAGAGTTGAAGAAAACAAACGGATTCATTCAAGTCCTCATGGAATGTGCCATAAATGGTACATTACACAAATAGGTTTTTTTCATTGGTAAGAGGATAACATTTCCTGTGATGAAACAATGGACAATTACAAATTGGAAACAATACGGTCTCGTGGATGTTCTTGTCAACAATGATGATACTTTCTTTTCCAAGTTTGCGAACAAAGATGTAGCTATTAAGGTAATTGAGGTTAGTTCCTGGCATGTCTAAAGCAAATCAACTATGTTGCAATTATGGAGACCTGAAATGAAAATTGAAGAAATTAAGGAAGAAAACATACCTTTATAGATCAACATTCATAAAGTTTCTTTGGAATATCAGATAACAATTGAAATAAGCTATCTTGAAGTTATATTGGCAGACCTATTTGCACGGATCAAGAAAAGTTATCTAGAATTAAGTTTACAAGATTGTGTGTTCTAGTTAGTTCAATGACTCAATTACCTGACTTTATTCCCATTGTAAGGTTGAATGAACAACTTGAAACTATGGGAGATGGTTTGAAAGTCACTTATGCATGGAAACCTGAAAATGAAGGAGCTAAAATGAGATGGATTCCTTCTGGCAGGTTGTTTAAGACTAGATTGTATGATGAATTGGAGGAAATTAGTAGAACAGAAGGTCTTCACAACAATGAAAGAGAACAGGTAGTGGAAATAACACAAGCTACATTATTAAAGGGAAAGAGGGAGAAAGATTTTCAACAGTGAATGAACCAATAGAAACACCAAATAACACAGAAGGGAAGAATAGAAGAAGAAAATAGGAACACTCAAAAACTAGAGAAGACAAAACAATAAACAAAAACTAGAGAAGACAGAACAACAAACTAAGAACTAGGATAATGAGAATAAAATACTTTAAAAAGAATTTGAAATAGTACAGAGGGGGAAATAAAGTAGGAAAAACAAACCACCTA
The DNA here is from genome assembly GCA_027563595.1 of Erythroxylum suave. NCBI lineage: Eukaryota > Viridiplantae > Streptophyta > Magnoliopsida > Malpighiales > Erythroxylaceae > Erythroxylum > Erythroxylum suave. The sequence goes on from JAOSBN010000001.1 coordinate 3,452,040, forward strand.
CTCAAAGCTACAAAACATGAAGATTGCAACTTGGAATATCATAGGAGCTAATAATTTTACAAAGAAATTACTTATTAGAGACTTTATCATTAAGAATATATATGATCTCCTAGCTATTTTGGAATCTAGAATCAAAGTTGGTTGTGACATTTTGAAATTGCTAAGTAACGAGTGGCTAGCGATAGCAAATTTTGATAAACTTCCTTGTGGCATAATTATGGTGTTCTATAATAGGAACACGGTAAAATTTTCTCCATCATGCATCATAGGTCAATTGATTTATGCTAATGCTACTTGTAAATCCATAAAGATTGCCTGTCAAATATTCTTTATTTATGGTCACAATAGTGGTTACCAAAGAAGTCAACTTTGGAATGTGATCAGAAGGATATCTACACATACTCAAAAACCCTAATCACTCATTGTAGTCTTTAATGTCATTATTTCATCATATGAAGTAGAAGGGGTACATGTAAATAAGACTCATTGATAATAGTTAAGACTGTTTATTAGATGTTAAAGTATCTGCTATAGCCTCAGGGTGGGGCGAGGGGGAATTTTTCATATGAATCAACAATAAACAAGGAAATGATCTCATCGAGAAAAAATTGAACAGAAGTTTAGCTAACCTTGAATGGTTTCAACAATTCCCAAATAGCTTCAACTTGTTTCACAATATTTGCTTATCAAATCACTATCCTACAATTACTACAATAGAATTTGGAAGACTCAGATATCCATTTAGCTTTAACAATTTTCTTATGGATGTTCCAGGTTTTGAGGATGTTGTATAGAAAGGAGTAACTGTTGAGGTGAAGAGCTCTAAGAAGTATAAATATGCTAAAAGATGCATATGATCAAACAAAATCTTAAGCAATTATATAGAGAAAATGTTGCAAATATACATCATTTTATTTCTATAGCTAAAAGAGCTTTGGTTTCAATCCATGATGGATTGTATAAAAAGTTCACTTTGTAGTATGTTCTTAGACAAGGAAAACTAGACAATGTATAATATATTAAAGCCTCTTTCCTATAATCACTTATTGATGAGACAAAGATCTGGGTTAATCTTTCTTTCAAAGATCTTTTATCTTCAAGAAAGTTACAAATAGAATCTCCAAATTAATGGTTAACATTCAAATCATATGCAATCACGACATGCTAAAATAGGAGGCCTATAAATATTTCTATATTTATATGAATGCCCCCACCAATGCACAATCCTCAATTGAAGTGCCAAAAAGTATCATGTGTGGAAGTATAACACAAAAGTAAGTGAGATACTTGCCAAACCTGTAACCAGACAAGAAATTGAACAAATTGTCAAAAGCTTGACAAAACACCTGGGTATGATGGATTCAGTATGTTCTTTTTCACTAAAACCTGTCCTCTCATCAAAGATATGGTATAAAATGTTGCTCGGAATTCTTTCAAAAAAAAGGATGCTTAAGGACTTCGATGGAAGTTTCATAACACTTATCCCCAAAGGTGATGAAACAAAAACACTTTGGAGACTTTAAGCCTGTAGCTGGTTAAACTCAATCGAAAAAATTGTTTCGAAAATTTTGGTAAAAATATTGAAGGAGATCTTAATCAATCATATGGATAGTACTCAAGGGGCGTACATACCTAGTAGAGAGATGGAAGATAATATTCTCCTTATGCAAGAATTTATGAAGGGATATTCCAAGAAAAAAGAGGGTAAAAATTGTATCTTGAAAATTGATTTGAAGAAAGCTTATGATAATTTTGACTAGGACTTTTTTTGTAATATCACGAGAGTATTAGATTTTCCAAAATGTTTCATTGAATGGATAACTTTATGCTTCACCATACTATCTTTTAGCATCCCCATTAATGGAGAGCCCTCAAGCTTCTTTAATAGCTCCAAAGGCATTAGATAAGGTGATCCTTCTTCATCTTATTTATTTGCCATTGTTATAGAGGTATCAGCAAACTTTTGAAAAGGATTGTAGAGAGAACCAAACATTTCAAATATCATTTCAAGTGAATAAAATTGGGAATCATTAACCTCATCTTTGTTGATGATCTAATTATCCTTAATATAATAAAGCTTCTCCTTTAGCTGTAATAAAGGCCATCAAAAATTTTACCAACCTTTTTGGTCTCCATGTTATCATTGATAAATGCTCCTTTCACATTTGTAAAAGTGCTGTGGATCAGAGACATATGGTAGAACACGTCAAAGAGATGTCTTTACCATTTACTTACCTTGGTATACAAATAATTAACACTAAATTGAGCTATGGAAGCTTTAAGCCCTTGGTGGACAAGATGCAAGCTAAAATTACAAGAAGGAGCATGAAAACTTTATCTCTATCTAGTAGAGCTTAATTACTTATACTATTTTATCTTCAATTAACAGACACTGGGCTATACATCTCGTCATTCTAAGAGATGTGAACAAAAAGAATCAAATCTTAATATTATTTTAAACTTGTAAAATATTAAAATCTTATTATAACAATTAAAACATCACATAATGCTCATTATTTTTCAAATTTTGTATACAATTATAATTGTGAAAATTTCAAATAAATCTAAAAGATAAGTATAAAAATACTTTCAATGATTTGTTTGGATAATTTGAATGGAATGTTATATCTTTTATGCTAAAAAGCCGTAGCCAAATTCCAAAAGATTATAAATGATACTTTCTCACAATATTTTGAATTATGTACACTATATAGAAATAATATCTTGATAATTTTCTTTTCTATAAATCGAACAATATTTTAAACATATTAAAACTTTTGTTTTATATTATTGAAAAGAATACTTCAACATATCAAAAAACGATCAAAAGTTAGATTTTTTAGAACATTTTATCTAATAAGACACAATTACATCAATAGAAAGGACTCTATTCGACCAAATACTATACAACAAATAATTACAAGGATTTTAAAGAATTTTAAATTATGTTGTAGATTTTTACCTTAAGTTAAAAATATTATACAAACTTTATATGATAGACTAATTAAAGAAGAAAATGACCCTTGAATGGAACAATATATTGTAGATATTAAAAGATTGTTTCCCAATTCCCAAAAGAAAAGAAGCAAAGAGGGAGGCTTCAACTAGGGGAGAAGGAGACAAGGGAAGCAAGTATAAAAAAAGTGGTCTTGCTCATCCATTTGATTACACTTCTGGCCAGGCTGCTTAAATCAGAACAGATTACAAAGATAATATGATTCGCATACATCTTGTACAAAACAGAATTGCTTATTCTGCAATAGCATCTTGGAGCACATGTACATCTGAGTAGCTTGAAGATAGAGATCACATTTTATATCAACCTACAACATCTCATTCACTTTTAAAAATTGAATCCCTCCCTGACAGATCCAAAAACAGCAGCCAGACCAAATCTGCCTTACCCACACCTCACGGTCTCTTCTCAAGGGAACAACTAAATCCTTCCAATCTCATTTTGATATACTCTTCCCACAGATAACATCACACACAATAACCACCACCTATCCCAAAGCACAGGGACCAAGTCCAATAATGTCCAAAAATCCCAGGAAAACCATTTTCATTTAAGCCAATTTGATATACATGAGCCATCCTCGACCTGAAAACAATTTGAGATATCAAATATTCTATACATAAGCTCTGCTCGTGACATCAAAACTTTTAAATTAAATAAGACATGAAAATGAATTAGAGATAACAAATCAATGGGCCAAGCAGTGTATTGTGCCATGGTGTAACACATTTTAGTTCCCAATTCAATGCAATTTTTTTTAATTTTTTAAAGAAAAAAACAAAGAACATAAGATAGGAATTGGATGAACAATATTATCTTTGACATACTATTGACATCCCATTGGACCAATTCCTGGAAGTTCACAGTTTCTTGGTACAGTTAGTCCAACAATTTCCTTGGGCAGTGTTGTCCTTCCAATCATATAAAACGTCAATAAATCACATATAGACAAAAATGGAAGCAACAAAAACCGTTGATTGTACCGGTGAATTGCGTATATTACAATTTGGGCTTCGTAAAAACAAATGGTCCTGTAATGATCTATTGGGAACTACTCCTTCTAAGCCTCATGGTCGGAGAATCTAACGCCGACGTAGAACACGACACTGGTGACGACAATATGGACTGTGTTGCCAACGGATAGGATGACGTGGACTCCGGTGACAGAGGAAGATCATAAAATTCAGAACTATGGTGTAACTTCCCTCTTGTTAAAGTTGCTGCCTTTCTCGTCTTTTCTCGCTCTAATCTCTCTGGTGGCCATGTAATCTCTTATTCTTTTAACGTCTGATAGTTTCACAGGTTTCACTATAAAATCCTCTGCTCCCTCCTCCAAACATCTGAACAATACAAAACCAAAGGACCCAGAAATTAGTTTCAGACACTGTGTAGCAATTCATGTCATGACAGAGAGAAGTTCTGGGAAATTGATCTCCTACCTGTCTATTCGAGCCATGATGTTCTCTGATGACATGATCACTACTGGTATTTCTCTGAAAGTAGATGATTGCTGCAAGAGTGCAGAGAATACCATTAGCATCACGTATTTTTTACATTGATGAGTTCGTTTAGATATGACAAAATTTTGAACCTTGATCTTCTTGAGCAACTCGTAACCGGTCATTCCAGGCATACAATAGTCAGTAATGATCAGGTCAACCTTTAAGCTCTGTAAAACCCATAAATCATCAAATCAGTAAAGGCTTAACTCAGAAAGGAGCTTAAGTTTCTAAAGAATCATTCAATGAACACTTACGTCTGGGCAATCTCCTGACGTCCTCTTCTCTCCATCCAATCCAAGGAACTCAAGAGCTCTGATTCCACTGTCCACTGCAGTCACTGAAAAATCCAAACCCAAATTCTATCAGAATCCCAGATAAATAGACACAATTCCATTACGACCTAAATTTCCCACAATTAAGACGCAAACCTTTACAAGATGAGATCTTTAGCAACCGTTCGATGACCTTGCGATCAACAAGGCTATCATCAACTGCCAAAACATGAACGTCATCATGATCACCAGACAGCGAGAGACTCATGTCATCAATCATCTCCGAACGCCACCGCATCGAAGCTACACTATTTCTAGACATAGCCAACGGAGTAGAAAGCTCAAATCTTTGTCACGAATTAACAACGGAGTTCTTATTCAACGAAGAGGAGCTGCTCTCTTGGCTCTTGAGCTGTCCTTAAATACCATTACATCACCATCTAAAGTAATAGAAAATAGTAATGCCCACCTGTCTCAGTCAATCTAGGGTGTCCTCTCTCTCTCCCTCTCTAAATCAAATCTTTACTTTCTTGTTTATATGTACGTAGTTTCATTCCTTAGTAACGCTGAGATTCTGAAAATCCACTTTGGTGCGATCTTCACATAAAAAATGAAAGCACAAGCTCTAACGTATCTATATCTCGTGTTCCGTGACATCTTGGTCAAACCTCTAAGTAGATTTGACTGAACGAGGACCCCGCCGTCAAAATCCGTTGGACCTTAATCGCCGGCTCCAAAAAAAGACAATAATGAATAGCATGCCCCAACGTAATTTGCTGTCTCGTGAACATTTTTCATTTAAACTAATTTTAAAAAGATCAATAAATTTTAGATTTATAAAGTTTTTAGCAATTTGAATTTTGAAGAATGCTTAATTAAAATATTTAAATTGATAATTTGTATAAAAAATTAGTAAAAACTTTGTTAGATTTTCTGTTTAGACTACTATTTAGCATCCATTTAATCTGGGACATATTTAAAGTAAACATTAGTTGTAATTTAAGTTTTAATGTGGCCAAATGTTTGAAGCTAATATCTTCTATACTTATTACTTTGTTTCAATTATAATTATCCCCCAAAATAATGTCGTTTTGAGGTAAAAAAAAGGTTAGAATAAAACAACAAATTCAGAAAATCCAATGTCAAATATTTAAATGTAAGTATATAAAATAATTTTATGGCAATGTATAGAGTGACATGAACAATGTACATAGTATGAAAAGGAATATTACTCTAATCTTGTCAATGTTTATTATATGATTTGATGTGATTTGCAAAATCATTCGTCGATGGATGTTATTTGCTCCTTTTAGATACCTGCGTTTGTTACTGTGTACCAATCATATATTACATCTTATCCAAGTCCAGGAAATCTCCTATCCAGATTCTTATCTTTGACGAAACGATATGTTCTACGTCAAAATACAAGAACTTGTATTTCCATATTTCTTTGGATATATACAGATATTTAGTTAGACAACATGATATATTGATACCTTGATGCTGGAAAATCATGCATATGCCAAATAATACTAACCATTTTGAGATTGTTACTCTTGTAAGTTTCTATAATATATATATATGACATTGAAACGAACTCATAGTTGTTCAGATCTATTCACAGAATTGTTACTAAAAAATAAAAATAGAAACAATAACATCTAAAAAGAAACTCTAACCCTAAACAAACTTACATAAATCCGAAAACGAAGAATTATAAAAATAGGCTTAATTTGATTTTTACATTTTTTTTACTAGAAGTTCTTTTATATCTTAAAATTTAAAATTAATTAAATAAATTATGAAGTTATAATTAAACATATTTATGCACCTAACACATGATTTATTAAAATAATAGTTGAAAATATGATTTATTAAATTAATATTTCATACTTTTTCTAAACTAAGGACGTGACCAAATAGTTGGAATGGTAGGGTCGACACTGAAATGATGGTAAACTAAATGCTTAGTGGCAGAGAGAAGCCAAATAAAAGCATCGGCAATTGTGTTAATCTATCATTTGCAGAACCAGACACGACAAGTTTGGAATGAAAAGATTTGGCAAGTACTTAACACACTCAAGTAACCTTAAATTTTCCTCCTTATCATCAGTACTTATCTTTCAATTTTAATAATACACTATTGATCTTTGCAATAAAGATTGGTTTTCCTCTCTCTATAATCCACACACCGTATTGTACAGCATATGCCATTCCCTGTCGTTTGATTTGATTCAATAAATCTCCGCCTGGTAATTAAATACCAGGTAAAGCAAAACAACCTGCTAAGCCCACTTGTATACCTGATGCTTATGTTGTCACGGTCACATCATCTGCCTCAGGTCTGACTTGAATCTTCGAAATTCGTTGGATTCAGGAAATACATGGGACTCCAGCAGACGGAATGGGGTGAAATTCCATCTTATCTTCAATCAAACCAATCGACAATTCTAGCATGCTGTCCCTGCTACTTATTTTCGGGAAATTTCCCTGTTTTTATTTTTCTATAACTATAATTTAGATTGCATATGGTTTAGTTTTTAGTAGATAAAAAAATATCGCAAAAGTTATTTTAAGAAAAAAATAAGTGTTTGATTGTAAATTTTAAAAACACTTTTGAAGTAGAAATAATTTTTTTGAAAACTAAAATATAATTTTTTCAAAAGCTCAAATTTGGAGCTTTAAAAAAAATACTTTTTCAGGTATATTTTTTATATCAATTAATTTTAGTCCCTTTTATCCTTATGCTTTACACATAATTCCCACAATATCTACAAACACATCTTTACGTTTATTTTTAGATTTATATAATATTATTTGAATTTTTATATATTTTAATATTTATTTTTGAAATTAGTTTTAGTTAAGTTATAATCTATACAAAAAATTTGATTAGATATATTTTTATTTATGTTTCATATGGTTTAAAATTATATAATAATTAATATATTTTGTTTTGTATATTGTTTAATATATTTTAAATAATATTTATATTTTAAATAATTTTATTATAAAATAAATATAGTTAAAATTAATAAAAGTGCTTTTTATTTTTATGTTGTCAAACATTCTACTGTATGAGGTTCTTTTTAAAAAGCTGTACTTTTAATTGACAGCTAAACAGTCAACTGACTTTTTAAAAGAACTCTTTTCAGAAAAGCTCTACTGATAAAAGCTCTATTGATAAAAACTCTACTGATATAAGCTCAACCAAACATATACTTAGTATAAAACAAAGCGAGAAAATTTTAATATTTTTTCTACTAACTAGTATTTTTTATTTAATAAAACTTAAAACACTATATATGCTGTTGTAACGCTATATTTGAAGTGAAGGTCTCGAAGAAGATAAGATGCTACGGGAATCGGTTGATTGGATTAGAGTGATAGCAATATTATTTACGAGGTACGAAAATGCTACGGGAATAGGTTGATTGGATTAGACTGATAGCAATATTATTTACGAGGTACGAAGCTAGGATTGCTATAGATTTTCAGAAAGTAGACCTTTTATGTATACCCTACGCCAGTGAACACATGAGATCAGCCGATGCAATTACCCCCTGTTTCATCCAATCTCAACCACAAGAGAAGACCTGTTCCGCCTATAAAACAGCCACAGGGACCTACGAGACTGGGATTGTAGATAAAAATTTCCAAGCTTTTGGAAGAGAATCTATTAAATTACAAGCATAAATTATTTAATTTAATGAGAGCCCGTTGTATGTTATATTTTATTAAGAAGTATATGCATTTATAATTTATAAGTTTATAATTTAGTTGATAAATTTTTAGGTGTTAAAATAAAATTTTTAATGAAAAATTTAAAACTAATTATTGATCTTTTTTCCTAAAGTTTTAACGGGATTCAATAATAATAGCTTCAAGTTTCATATATTCATGTAGACTAAAAAAACATCCTTTGCCTCCTCTCAAATTTTCTATTATAATTACTCTCTTTCAACCTTATTTTATTAAATATTTTATATAAAATTCATTTAAATTTATAAATAAAATTTAATAAAAATACCAGAATCTAATTTCCCTTTATCCCATCCAGACGTCTAAAAGATTTGAAGAGGGCAGCTAAGATTTGAAAGGGACCAATTAAGAAATGATTGACCACTAAATCTTGAGAGCCAAAGATAAAAACAAATCTAAGTCTAGACTCTAGATGAAAAGGAGGTCTTAATAAATTAGTCAGTATATATTTCCTTTTGTCAAACCGAATCTTTCGTGCCCACTATTAAATTTAGTCCAGCTTGCCTTTTCTTTTTCAGCTTAAAAAATGGATATTTTTGCTCGATAATCAAAAGACCAGATTGTAATTAGCTTGTTGGGTCATAGCCGCAGAATTCTAACCCTGACTTGAATGGAGACTTTAGTTGTAATTAGCTCGTTGGGTCATAGCCGCAGAATTCTAACCCCGACCTGAATGGAGACTTTAGGTGCCAAGAGATGGCCGTTAGATTTACATGCATGTTCATGTTGATAGCTATGGCCGACCAACTGATTACCTGTATGGATCAGATGAGATCAAGCATTAAGGTTGAACGAGATTCGTAGGCTATAACAGTGCAAAAATACCAAACACTTCCAATAAAATATTGGAAATGTATCTTTAATTCCCCATAACATAAGAGATTTGACGTCGACTTTGTTGAAAACAGTGTGATTTGGGTTTTCTTTTCTTCTTGTTTCTTGTAACAACAACATCATAAGAGCTTCGGAACTTCTTTCCTTACCAAACAAGTAAACACTAATACTGCCAATACCTAATCCAAGAATGGTATTAGTATTAATTAGTGAGGATTGGGCCTCTTTTGAAAGCTGAGAGATCAAATTCTCATCAAATCTGGGATATAAGTTTTTCAACATTATATTTCTATTAAGCTAAGTCAAATTCTTTCTATAAGCAATGTCATATGACATACTTTTGTACATTTAGAAAATAACAATCTATATGACTGTATACTTGCCTTCATCCAATTTTAATAATAGTTTCCATCTTTTAAAAATATAAATAATAATTTTTATTAAATTATTTAATGGGAATATAATAAAATGTAAAATAATTTTAATATCATAAAATAATTTTAATAATTTAAAGTAATTTAAATTGTTTTTAAAATGAGTAAAGCTAGAAGAAAAGTTACTATTATTTATCTTACTATTTACTATAAATAAAAAGGTTATTTGTATGTGAACTAATATTTTATTACATTTTTTGTAATTGTTTCAGATTTGAATTCGATCCACCTTATAAAATAAAAGGGATAATTATATAATTAATAATTTTATGGTTAAAATAAGTTATTGGATAGGCATAATAATGAGAAATCATCAACATTAACAACAAAACGCGATCTTCTTTAACTTATTCTGTAATTGCATGCGTAATACTTGCAATACTTGTTAACTACTGAAACAATAGAAAGATTTGGGCCTGATTCTTTAAAAAATCTGGGAAATCCAATCAGGCAGAAGTATAAGGAGTATTACTAAATCGTGTACTTTGATCTATTCGAATCTCTTTTTGCATGTCCAGTCACTCCACTATCCATGACAAAAGTAACAAGACCTTTGGTATGTGCATGCGCATGTTTTTCTGATGGATACTTTGTCGAGGAATTATTCAATTAATCATTCAAAGCGAAGCTAGTAAAGCCGAACCACATAGGAACGCGATGATGTAGTTGGTTTTTTGTACAAGTTCAATGAACTACATGACAACTGAAAAAAGTGAGGTTTCCTTTTATTATAGCAGGCTAAAGTACGATTATGTTAGATATAAACCAATATGTTAATATAACATTTATGTTACTTCTCAACAATAATATATAAAGGATTTATTGGCACGCAGAACAGGTTAAGTGGAATGACATGCAATGATACATCTCATTGTTTGCTTGGTCCCTGAAATGACTTCCCTTCATATCACTTTCATCTACGCATTCAACCATGCATTCTAGAGAATTCCTCTTTGATACAAATTCAATGATATCGGAGTCTCTATCAATTAACTATTATTCCGAGATTTCAATGGCATGTTTTACCCAAATGAGGTAGAAGGAAATTTATCTACAGAATCACTCTGAGACTGTGCTAGTCTTTTACAACTACTAAACCTCAAAAGTATTAGGTCATTTCAATACATGAAGTAATGAGTAAGACGGAAGGTAGCTGATGGGAAAAAAAAAAAAAGAAGAGATAGAGCAATGAGAAATGAAACATGATATTCTAAATTCCCTAACAATACATTAATGTTTCATAACTCTTTGATTTCAGATCATACTCCTACTTTCTTTATTATTCAGCCATCCTTTTAGATTCAACAATCATTTAGTTAAAAATGAGGGTTACGAAGAGGGAATCTTTGAAGGATTAAGAAGGAACGCCACAGAAGCAAATAATTCATCTTTGTAAGGAAAATTCAATCCATAAAGGAAGAACTAAAAAAGTTGAACAAAGAAAGTCACGGGGATAAACAACAAGCATTGAATGAAGCTAAAAATCTACTATAAAGAATCTAGTTAAACCTCTACAATTCCGCTATATATGAAGCTTTACAAGAAGAGGAGAAGAAAGTTATGCCAAACTATATGAGAAAATCACCTGCAAATCACTCATTGTGGAAGTAGAGAGCAATAGTCATTTGGCCAAAGGATGGGGATAAGAACACAACCTTTATTTCATAAATTAACAACAGAAAAAAGGAATTTCAACATAATTCATTGTCTAAAAAATGGTATGAGAATTGTAACAGACACACAACAATAACTTTTGAATGAGGCTTACAACTATTTCTCTAAAACACTAGCTGTTCCGTCTAATGCTTACTCATCTGCTCCATGCATCAAATCTATCATAGGCAATGATGGATTTATTGCCCTAGACTTAATTTTTGAAATTGTCAATTTTTCAGACGAAAGATGTAAGAAGTCATATTCTTATTAAACCTTGATAAAGCACTTGGTACCAATGGTATGAATGGATTTTTCTGAAAAATCATGGCCGCTAGTGAGACTTATGATAATTGATGTAATCATAGAGTTTTTCACACAGGGAAAATTTTGAGACAAATAAAAAAAGTTTTTATGCCTTAATCCTAAAACTCCTACCATAACTCTTTTAAGGAATTCATATCAATTTCATGCTGCAACGTGCTTTACAAAACTATTGCTAAATTGACTGCAAATGGATTGAAACATGTTTTGCATAGTATAATAGATAGTTCCCAAGGGCACTCCCAAAAGATAGTTATATAGGAGACAATATCTTAATAGCCCAAGCATTATTCTCAGGCTACTCAAGGAAGCAAGCACCTACAAATTATGTAATACAAGTTTATTTGAAAATTTTTTGAATCCATCGATTGGAATTTCATCATCAACACTATGAGGTCCTTTAGACTTGTAGAAAAGTTCATTAGATGGGTGGAGTAATGCTTAATATCAATTTCCTTTAGTATAGTGATAAACAAGAAACCTAGAAAACTGTTTAAGGAAACTAAAAGTTTGAGTTAAAGAGACCCTATATCTCTATATCTCTTTGTGATAGGGATGGAGGTCTTAACAAGACTTATAACGATGAGTACTACTAATGACCATATTTTCAAGTATCACATTGAATACAAGAAGCTGGGAATCACTAGTCTATGCTTTATAGCTAATATATTCCAAGATTGTCGCTAACTCTTTATGCTCCTTAATGTCAACAATGAATCTCTTCAATAGGCGAGAGATGAACAAGGAAAAGAGTAAGCTTATTTTATACAAATCCTCACAATACCTTAGAGCCTGGTTCCTAGCTATAACTGGTCTTAACTGCTAAAAATCTCTAATAACCTAGCTAGGGATCCTAATTACAACCAAGAAGCCTTCTTACTGAGACTATCTATGACTCCTACAGAAAATACATACGATACTATCCAATTTGTTAAGTCAAGAAGACTTCACTTCTTCTATTGATTTTGATAAAAGTCAAATAATAATAATAATAGAAGTGTGTGAACTGTTTTGATGAATTTGTTAAGTGCGCAGATAAATATAAGTGACACAAATCATCAAATCAAGATGATACTTAGGTAAAAGCTAAATAAGACAAAGTGTATAAGACAGATCAGACAAGTGATCAAGTCTAAGACACCAGATGAAGCATACGAATATAAGCAAGTTGATGTAATTGAAAAATGTGTTAGAATTTCAGTTAGTTGAAGTTGGTTACAGGATTCAATTGATAACAGACTTTAGAAGACTCTACAAGTTGATTTCTCAAAAAGACCGTTAGAGATTTAGGTTATAAATATTAGTTGTAGTCGTAGACTTTTAAAAAAGAAGAATTCTGAATGTACAAAAATACTTAGAGAAATTCTGTAATCAAGTGCTTATGTTGTGAAAAATATTCTGAGAGAAAAGAAAGAAAGAAAGAGAGCAAATACATCTATAACGTGAGTGTAGAAGCTCAAACAATATCTTTTCGAGTGAAAGACAGGCTAGAGCCTGAAGAGACTAAGGAAGCAAATAAAGAATACTTTGTGAAAAAGACCTGAAGAGGCTCTGTAAGTGTAGAAATAATACTTGTAACGTTGAAGGAAATAGTGAAATCTTAGACGAACTCTGAGGACTGGATGTATCCCAAGGTTAAGAGTGAACCAGTATAAATCGCGGTGTCATATTCTCTAACTCTTACCTTTTTAATTTTCTAGTAGTTAGAATAATAGATACTAGTTTCCTCTATTACATAAAGCAGGCGATTTAACACAATTCAACCCCCCTTTTTGTGTATTTTGCATATTATATGTGATTTCTATATTAACAAGTGATTTACTTCAATTGGCATCAGAGCAAGTTTCCAGTAAACACTCTTCCAAAGTGAAGATCCATGGTTGAATCATATGTTTTTATAGCAGAAGGTGCCTCGATTTCAAGATCCCCTGCTTTCAATGGTGAAGATTATCTCGTGACCAATGGTCGGTTGATTAGAAAGCTCGCTTTCAATTAAACTCAAAGACCAAGTTCTTTTTAAGTTATGCTCTAAGCAGAAGTGAATATGAAAAGGTTTATAGATGCAAATCTGCAAAGGAAATGTGAGACACATTAGCCATTGCATATGAAGGCACAAACTAGGTGAAAGTATCCAAGATTGGTATTCTTGTTCGTCAGTATGAGTTGTTCAAGATGAAAGACGATGAGTTTATTAATCAGATATTTGGACAATTCCAAACAATTATTAATGGACTTAAAGCTCTGGGGAGAATCTACGACAGTCAAGATCATCTCAGAAAGATTCTCAGAAGTCTTCCATAAAGATGGAGACCCAAAGTAACAACAATACAAGAGGCCAAGGATTTAAGTAAGCTAAAGTTAGACGAATTGCTTGGTTTACTGAAAATCCATGAAGTAGGGTTTGATGCAGAAGATAAAACCAGAAGGGATAAATCTTGTAACATCCCATTCCTAACTGATATATGCGCATGTGTCCATCAGATACATGTGTACATGCCTGTCAGAAATGACATGTTAACTATCTCACCTTCACTGTACATAACATGGCATCATACACTAAACCATCAATCACACATGTTCTAAACCCAAAATGTTATCACATTATGTCAAAACCATAATTTACATTGTTTCATGTAGTACAATATCATCCATATTTATATAACATTGTCTCATGAACATAAACAACTCAGTACACACACCGAATATTATAAACTCAAAAGAAACAACTATGTCCTCAATCCTAGCTAATCGACCTTTGAGCCAAATTTGACTATAATAGCTGCACAAAATATGCTTCTACAGAGTCTTAGAAGCTAGGTCCTCTCACTCTCGAACCTGAAAAGTAACAGTGCAATTTTGATGAGTTTTACGAACTCAGCAGAATAACCATCCTCGATGGTTCACTCATATCATAAAACAAGGTCAATTATAATATGTAATCATATAGTTTAAATCTACTTAACAAGTATCAAATACTATCACAGATAAATCATTTCTCAGTTAAACAGTTTAATCATATAATGACATTAACATAGCTTTGCAAATCATTCAATGAATTCAATTTATATGCGGATGCGATATGTATGAGTCTCACATTCATTTTTATATTGTTGTGACCGTGTGTTTTTATAGTATCCCAAATTAGTGGGCTCAATCAATCGGTCTGTGACTCATTGATCACAGTGAGCCATAGGCTCGAACCACATATGCGGGAGCTTAAAGCTCTTATCAGTAACAGTATCAATAGCAACACTAGTTACAACTCCTTTATATTACATGCATCGGAATGAAGTGCATGCCACAATTTGGTCATCAAATTCAATCACTTTCATTTGCATGTAATATAACAGTATATCAATCCCAGTATTAATTACAGTAATATTCATAGTAGTAATAGTCATCGAACTAAGTCTGACATTCAACTTTTCAGTTGAGAATCATAAAATCATTTAGGCAGACGTATTCACATTCAATCAACACTTCCAATATCATTCTCATACATCAAAAAGCTTCGTACAAATATTGTCCGAAATCTAGTACACAATTAGCACAATTCAGTACAGTTCAATAATGTACATAACAATAACGTGAGACCATCTTAGGTTTCTCACAGTATGCTCCAAATAGCCATTACCTTGAAGTACCGGCAATGTCTGGATATTGTCGTTCAATGCGTTCCTCTACACAGACAATACATTCACATATCACAATATTGCATAATTATGTATTCATTTATGCACATTTATGTATATTGAATATGGACAATGCATGTTCATAACAATTCCGCGTTTCTTATCATCAATCTAGTCATAATAATTATTTAGATATCTACATTCAATTTATTAACTCAGATTTGTTTCAAGGTACACTTTCGAGTACAATTTGCATAATTAATTTCATTAGGAAAGTGAAGGAATTTGGTAACACTTCCTTCTAACAAATTATTCTCTTATGTCTTAATTCTCTATTTGTACCATGATAATTCAATTTGGTTCATTATTCTATGAGTTATGCTCAAAATACCACAGACTGTGCACATTTGAAAATTTGGCTAACGTATGATTATGCATTCAAGTTGTACAACCCATATCTCTCAATTCCCATTTCTAAAAATTACAAACTTTATACCAATTTAAAGATAAGAGAATAAGCTACAACTTTGGAATAGAAACCTTAGCCTAATTCGATATACATCAATATATTTTATTCAACAACCATAGGATATGTTTTCTATCCCTGATAGTGCTGCAACCTATGTCAGGACTCAATCTCATGCCTATTTTGACAGTCTTAGAGACATAATTAAAATTCTACTTTTTCAAGAAATTTGTAGACATATATCTCTAGTTTAATTTGAATTAAGAATCAACTCATTTAGAAATCTACAGATCAAGATATAATCAAAATACCAAAGCATGTTCAAAGAAAATTCTCTAGTTCATAACATTCCAGCACATTGCCTCTTTTTCATCTTAAATCCATTAATCAAACATGTAATTATCAAAATTCTATCATGTAAAGTTAATGACCCCTTAATTTTTACTTCAGTTTCAGTTCAGTAACATCAATACACAGTTCAATAATTCATGATTGTTCATAAACCTCAAAACAGTACCTATTCCATATCTTTCCATATCACATGTTCTGCATTTTTTTCAAAATCTTCTTAAACAGATTTCGGGTCACTTTTGCATGGACATTTTGATATAGCAAATGAAGAATTTAGGCAATACATCCTCCTAAAAAAATGTTCCTATATGTCTTAAGTGTCTAATGAAATCAATTTCATGAATTTCGGTTCAGTATCATGCAAGTTATAAATAAAAATATACATACTATTTTCACACCTCAACAAAACACAATTCTCAACTTCAAGCCAAATTTCAAGACTCTTAAGGATAGATTCCAAATTCGATTCCTTCATGAAAAATGTAGCCCTAAGTCTCTAGTTTAAATTCATCTAATTTGGATATTTACAGATCAAGTTATAGCCAAAATACAGATGTATGTTTAGTAAAACACTGCATATAAAATATTCCAGCACACTTTAATCATTAACATCATATATAATTCATCTTCATCAATTCTCTATCATAACATGTTATAAACACTAATCATTTACTTACATGATTAACTCCAATTCCAGCTCAAAAGATCAAGCCAATACAATGCTCCAAGCAAGCAGAAACATCAAACATTCAAGGTAAAACTTAGATGGATTTCGGCTAGGTGTAGTAAGGCAACTTCAAGCTGATCTTTTTTAGGCTAAAACATGGATTACTTGTGCAACAATTAGAAATAATCATAAGCAAGTGTAGGGAGGTGAAAGAAAAGAGTTTCGGTGATGTGAGTGAGAGAACGAAGAGTAAGAAATGAGCTGAACCAAGTTTGCTCCTGCTGAATGTTACACCTAAGGTGTTAGGTGTCATTTAATGGAATAGCCATGTGTCTTATGTCATGTTCAACACTTATCAAGCATAGGTGCTGTCATATGTTACCATTAAAGCTAGGTCACATGTCACTCCAAAGTTGGTCCACTTGTCACACAATAATTTGTCCATTTGTCCAACAATGATCAATGCCAAATGTCACTCAGTTATAGGCTAAATCATCCAAATTTTTCATATATCAATTTATCCTATTACTTGGCATTTTTCCTAGAACAAATATAGATTATAATCCCTCAATTTTTCAATTATATCAATTAATTCCAAATTTACTACTTGTACTCAATCATACTAAAATTCAAGGAATAAACATGTTACAATTCACATTTTTAATCACATTAACAATTACTTATACCCAGAAAATGTCAATGAATGCATGAAAAAATAAATGTAATGTGAAAGACTTCTTTTTCAAAAAGAATAGCAAAGACGATTCAAAGAATGAGAAAAGTTCAATCATCTGCTATAAGTTTAATAAACCAGGACATTATAAGTCTGAATGTTCGTTGCTCAAAAGAAAACAAAAGAAAAGTCAAGAAAACAAAAAGAGCATGATGGCAACATGGGAAGATCAGGATTCCTCTGAATCTGAATCCTGACTCAGAAACATCAGAACAAGCAAACATGTGCTTAGTAGCTGAAGGGGAAAGCGATGATGAGGTAATTTCTGACTTTGATGACCTTCAGGATGCCTATTTAGAATTGTTAGAAGATTCACATGTTATCTTAAAACAATATAGGTTATTGAAAAAGAAATTTGTTAAAAATTTAAAAAACACAAAACTCTTAGAAGAAGAAAACATCTGCCTTAAAAAACAAGTAGACGATATGAAAAAAAAAGTAACTGTAGATAGATTTGAGGAAATTAATAAACCAAAACAAAGGATTAATAGTCTTTTAGTGAATTTATTGAAATTAATAGAAAATACAAAAAGGATGAATGACATGATTGGAAGTCATAGACATCCAAATGATAAAAGGGGTTTAGGCTTTAAAAACAGAAATACTATTATAATAGTAATGTTGTTCATAATAAGAATTTTGTTCCTAATAGAAAGAAAAAGAAACAATACTCTTATTATTCAAAGAAAAATTATAAGATCAACCCCAAAGGACCCAAGAAAATATGGGTACCTAAAACGGATATAATATATGCAGATCTCCTTACTTGGAAGAAGCAACTACCATCAATGGTACTTAGATAGTGGCTACTCACGACACATGACCGGTAGAAGGTCAATGTTCTTAGACCTCCAATATAAGCAAGGAGGATTAGTAACTTTTGGAGACAACAAGCAAGGCAAAATAATTGAGATCGGCAAAATTAGTAAAGATCCCTTTCGTTTATTGATAATGTTCTACTAGTTGATGGCTTAAAGCATAATCTAATCAGTATAAGTCAATTATGTGATTCTTGATTTGAAGTATCCTTTAATCAAAATTTTTGTATAGTAAAAAATAGGGACAGTTCCATATTCTTTTCTACCAAGAGATGAAATACTCTTTATAAAATCAACTTAGATGATTTGAAAAGTCAAAATATTTCATGTTTTATATCAAAAGATGATGAAAAACTGATTTGGCACAAAAAGCTAGGTCATGTTAGCTTTAAACATATTTCCAAATTAGTTAGACATGATTTGGTAGGAGGTTTACTAAAGATAATTTTTAACAAAGATTTCTTTTGTGAAAGTTGTGAAAAAGGAAAACAAGTTGAAACATCTTTTTCGTCTAAGAATATTGTAACTTCGTCTAGACTTCTAGAGCTATTATATATAGATTTGTTTGGTCCAACCAGAACAGTAAGTCTTGGTGGAAAGAAGTATGGTCTCGTAATTGTTGATGACTTTATTAGATTTTGTTGGATATTGTTTTTATCACATAAAGACAAATCTCTTAAATGCTTAAAAGTTTTATACAAAAAGTTAAAAAATGAAAGAAGGAATTGCTATTGCTAGAATTAGGATTGATCATGGTGGATAATTTGAAAATGAAAAATTCAAAAATAAACTAGACGAATCGGGAAAAGTAACCGTAACAAAGCTAGATTAGTAGCTTAAGGCTATAATCAACAAGAAGGAATAGACTATAATGAAACATATGCTCTTGTAGCTAGACTAGAAGCTATTAGGATCTTGCTTGCATATACTGTTTATCATAATACAAAACTTTTTCAAATGGATATGAAAAGTGCATTTTTTAATGGTTTGATAGAGGAAGAAGTTTATGTACAACAACCCCCAGGTTTTGAAGACATTGATAAACCAAATTATGTGTATAAACTTCATAAAGCTTTGTATGGATTAAAACAAGTACCTCGTGCATGGTATGATCGTCCGAGTTCATTTTTGATTAAAAATGAATTTATTAGAGGTCAAGTAGATAAAACATTATTTCGAAAAAATGTTTAAAATGATTTTATCGTTGTACAAATATATGTAGATGATATCATCTTTGGTGCAACTTTTAAGAAAAATGATGTTCAAAGTTTGAAAATCTTATGAAAAGTGAATTTGAAATGAGTATGATGGGTAAATTAAAGTTTTTTCTTGGTTTACAAATTAAACAAATTGAAGAAAAGATTTTTATTCATCAACAAAAGTATACAAAAAAACTTTTAATGAAATATAAAATGAAAAATGTTAAACCAATGTCAACTCCTATGCATCCTTCAATCGTCTTAACCAAAGATGAAGTTGGTAAGAAGATTGATCAATCTCTTTTTAGAGGAATTATTGGTTCTTTGCTTTACCTAATTGCAAGCAGACCTAATATAGTGTTTAGTGTTTGTTTGCGTACAAGATTTCAAGCAGATTCTAAAGAATGTCATTATATTGCTGTTAAAAGAATATTGAGATACTTGGCAGGCTCTACTGATCTTTGCTTAATGTATGAGAAAAGTAAAGATTTCAGGTTAATAGGTTACTGTAATGCTGATTATGCTGACGATAGGATTGATAGAAAGAGTATAAGTGGAGGTTGTCACTTTTTTGGTCATAATCCAATTTCTTGGTCAAACAAGAGGCAAAGTTCAATTGCTTTATCTACTGTAAAAGCTGAATACATATTAGCTGCAAGTTGTTGTTCACAGATATTATGGATAAAGTATCAGTTAGAGGATTATTCTATCTAAGAAGATCATATTCTAATCCTCTGTGACAACATAAGTGATATCAATCTCTCAAAGAATCTAATACAACACTCAAGGGAAAAGTATATTGAAGTTAAACACCATTTTCTAAGAGACTATGTTTACAGAGAGGGATCATCAATCTACAATTTTTTGAGACGAATCAACAATAGGACGGTAACTTTTTAAGAGTGTATATAAAAAGCAATTATTTCAAAATCTACAACACTTCACACTCTAGAATTTTGGTGAAAAACTTCGAAACCAACTTGTTCAAAGTGCTCTCAACAAAGACGATCCAACGCTCTGTTCTAACCATCAAACTCTTCTCATTTCATTTCATATCTTTCTCTTAATATTTTCTATATACTAACCTCACTTTTTAAAGCGAAATACATTTTTTTGTTTAGTGTTTATCTTTTACAGATTAGAAAATGCCGAAATCTCTTGTCTATGGAAGACTCGTCGATTTCACTTCCTTGAAGAATGCTTGGATGAATATCGAACCTGAGATTGAAGCAGTTGGATGGAAGAACTTCTTCAATATCTGAGAGCTGGTATATCTGAATGAAATATATGAGTTTCGAAAGAATGCGAAGGTGGTAAACAACACCTTAGTATCGATGGTAGATGGGTTGCCGGTAATAATCACACAAGATTCCGTTGTGGAGGCTATTAGGTGTCCAAATAAAGGAGTAGAATTGTTCAACAATACAGATTGGATCACTCAAAGTCATATAGACGAAGCCAACATCAATCGAAAACTATATGGATTCAGTAATCTTGGAGTCAAGAAGTCTTCAATCCTCATTCCAAAGGCTAAGGTTCTTCACTCATTTCTTCTGCATTGTGCAAGGTCGTGCAACTTTTTTTATTTTTTTATTTCTTTATTTTAAAAGTTCCTCAATTTTTAGTGCATTGTAGCCACGAATTAAGTTTTGAGACCCGGGCCCAACATTTTTGGTATTAGAGCCCACAGTTTTTAATGATTCCTAGGCTTAGAATATAATGTACTATGAATTCTTATGATGCGTGTCAAATTATTTATATTGCTGAATTATTGTTTGCATTGTTAAATTGATTGATTGCATTGAGTGACATGTATATCATGCATACATATAGGAAATAAAAATCAAAATGACAAGTAAGCTAAATGTTAATATATAAATTTAAGGAGTAAGATACCACCCTGTAGAAGAATATGAGGAGTTTGCAAGGATCTGTTGCATATGACTGTAACACCCACATACCCCCTGGAAGGGTATATGAATGCTACACAAAACAGCACAAACAAATCAAAGCATACGAAAACTTCCAGTAAACAATTCAGACAAACATACATTAAATTACATAGTACATAATATAAACTCACTGAAAAAAATCTAAATCAAACTGAAGTATTGTTGTTACAAACTTACAAACAAATTCACATATACATATCAGATACAAGCCCAAAAGTCAAACCAAATATTTTACATTAATTTCAAAACAATACTTAGACTTCATTGGTCATTGCGGTTGTCTTGTCCCAGTCTTTAAAAACATCGCTCAGAACCTACACGGGGTAAATCCACCGTGCTAAGCATATAGCTTAGTGAGTAATAACTAATCTATCGATAAACTGACAACTTATCATATTGAATCATGTAACAACATATAAATACATTAAACAATGAATTAGATATAACGTATTTCAGAATAGACTTTATAATTAATAGAACTGAATATCACAAGAGGGTATAAACCCTTCAGAATCAGAACATAATAATGTTTATGTCATAATCAAACATATGTCAAAATTACAAAACCAGATAACTGCTAATCCATCAACAGAAGTGGGTAACGGGACTTATGCAGAAGATACCATAATTGATATCATATCATAGAATAGACTTATGTCACAATAATAGATGACACCGAAGTGTCAATAACAGAAGACATCGAAATGTCAAACACTGAAGTGTCACAGAAGCAGCTGCAGACCTTTCTAAGCATGCCTATTTACCCATAACTAGGACTTAACAGTTTTAAAACAAAACAAAGTCATTTCATACATTTCATGCAAAGCAAGTAGTTAGTCATATTCACATGCAAGTACACTTCAATATCACATTTATCAATCAATACCTCGAATCTTCATGTCCAGAATCAGTACATATTCACCAATATCAAATTCAATTCAATAATAAACAAAACAAGTCAAGGTGAGACCATCTTAGGTTACTCAAAAAATTTACCATCTAAATTACTTACAAAATCTCCCTTATTGCTTGTTGCCTCGACGTCCTGACAATATTTGGAATCGGTCGGTCGATGAGTTCCTCTAAAACATTTAATACAAACACATATCATTATTGTGCACAGTTATAAATTCAATTATGCACATGTATGTATATTGAATATGTATGATGCATGTTTATGACAAATTCCGGGTTTCTTATCCTTAATCTTGTGACATTCTCAATCATGTGAAATCATACTCAATTCCTCAATCCAGATTTATTTCACAACCAACTTTCGGGTCCACTTTGTTCAATTATTATCATTAGGTAGGTAAGGTAGTTAGGTAATACTTCCTTCTAGAAAGTTTTCCCTCTTTATCTTAGGTTTCTAATGATACCAATTCTATCCAATTTGGGTCATTATACTGAAAGTTATGCCTAAAAGATTTAAGACTATTCTTAAGCTTCAACAGAATTCTTATCTCAACGTCCAATTAGATTCTGAAATTCCTAGAGGTAGAATTAGAATTTCTCACTTCATACAATTTGTAGCCTTATGAATCTAGTTTAATTCAAAATAAGAATCATTCCATCTGGAAAACTACAGATCAAGATATAATCAGAATACTGAAGTATATTCAGTAAAACCATCCCAGTTATCATACTTCAGTACAATCATATTTCCAACTTAAATTCTTTAATAAATCTATTTCAGAAAGTCCTAATTTTTGGTGTAGATGAATATTAATGTCTTAAGAGTCTATTGGTTCAATTCCCATGTCAATTGGATTTCTGGAGAAGAAGTTATAGCCAAAAGAATGAAGGATGTTCAAAACTGTCAAACAGCATCATGCACTACCTTTTTTTGTTCCAACTTCTTCCAGCTCTTCCCAAAACAAACCTTCGGGTCAATATTACACGGTCATTTTGACAATGAAAATGAAAGATTTAGGCCAAATATTTTTCTAAACATTTGTTCCTTTATGTCTTAAGTTTCTACTGATACCAATGTTATGCAATTTGGTTTAGTATTTTGAAAATTATCCCCAAATGACTACAGACTATTCACAAACAGTGACATATTCCAGATACTCAACTTCAAGCCAACTTTTGACATGTTTAGTGACAGAAATAAAATTTGGCGCCTTCATGAAAGTTTTATATATAAGTTTCTAGTTTAATAATAATTTAAATTCATCCAATTTGGATACCTACAGAGCAAGATATGACTAAAATACCAAAACCTGTCCAGTAAAACTACTCATCCGAACCAGTTTCCAGCATGTATCAAACCTCAATTCTTTCCCATTTTAGTAAACAATTGATCCATATTAAACATCAAACAACACATGTTATCACAGGATACCAAGTTTATAATTCCCTTACCTCTTTAATTTCAAAGAATAACTCCAAAGATCCCACTATATCAACTCCTTTCAAGCAACCAAACCCAACTTCAAGATCAATGTGGAACTAAGATGATTCTTCGCACCATAGAGACGGCAACAAATAGTATAACATGAAGTAGCTACCTTAATGAATAGTTTGGAAAAGGACTTCGTGTGATAACATAGAGGATTGATGCAAATATTAAGAACATGGACAAGGATGATTTCGGTGGAGAGATTGGAAACAAAGTGAGGGCTGCTGGAATTTTCATACAAGAATGAAACACCTAAGCTACTAGGTGTCTCTTTGATGAATGGACACATGTATCCAATGCATGCCTTCCATTTTGCCCTCCATTTATGTTGCCTATTGCAACACTTCCATTAGGCCACTTGTTAACTTATTAACAATGCCATTTGTCACATTCTTGTCAAGCCATTTGTCATACAATAGATGATGCCAAATGTCAATGTATTAGCTATGTCGTATGTCACTAACTTATGGGCTTAATCATTCTAATTTTCATATACCCACCTAACTTGCCACTCGGTAATTTTCCTAGTCCAAATATACATTTAAATACCTCAATTCTCTAATGGTATCAATTAATCCCAATTTACTAACTATAGTCCATCAATACCAAAATTTAAGTCATATACCTTTCACATTCAAATCATAACACAATTTTAACTCCTATCTCACATGCACTTTCATTATCATGCATCATTTCAACTAGGGCATATTTTGGGGCCTTACACTGACTCTCCACCAAGAGAGGATAGTATTGACGAATCTAGAACCCCAGCAATTATTGAGGTGATTATAGGGCAAAATAGTGAGCCCTTTCGACCACAACCATACGAATCACATGCATGAACATTCATTAAGAGTTTAAGCTGTTAGAAACAATGAGAAGGATGATGATCTGTCAAAAGAAATGAAAGTTTGTAGATATCTAGAAATAAGAAATACTACGTAGTTCGATATGTTAGACATAGACTCAGTAAAACCGTATTTGTGGTTATATCAGCGAATATGATACTAGTATTTTGTTGTGGATATGTATTTGAATTGATTTGGATGTGAATATATTTTTGTGAATTGACTGAGAAAGAAATAAAGACATAGGTATAATGACAAGATTTAAAGTGTACAAGCAAAGTGGAATGAAAACAAAAATTTTCTATGACTTTGAGAGGTTGAACTTGGAATTGAAATGATTGTTTGACTAATGTGCTAAGAGTTGTGATTTGGCAAAAGATTGTGTTAGTAGATTTGAGATCAGAATTTCAAGATGATTATGTATCTATAATTCTAAATTGATTAAGAACATATGTATGGAAGATGAAATAAATGATAGCTGGAAGTTGAGAGTAAATGAATATGCCTCCTGTTTCATTAAGCTTTATTATAAAGAATATTCTGATTATATAAATTATGATAGTAATTGATCTTATTGAGATATCATGGATAGTTAAAGTCTATCTTATTGAGGTTTTAAAAATGGCTGAAAAAGCGATGACGAATATAGTTGACTGATAAAGCTTATATAACTAGTATAGATGATTGGGGTGAGAAATCTTCTTTTGATAGAGATTGTCATTGAATCATATCACGTAAATCAAATGTTCCATTTCTAGGAATGAATGACTATTAAAAAAATCAGAAGAGAATATTGGAGTTAGTTAGAAATAGGACTCAGGCATAAGAAGTTGAATATGCTACAGAAAGTGCATGCATTCTGTTCAATGTAAAGTAGTCCAAGTATATTCTTAAGTTCATGAAATTTGAGATGATGTTGCTGTTATTGCTAAAGGAACTTAGGTCCGATGAAATTGAAATGTGAAAGAGATTGTACATGATAAATACAAGTATATGACGTGATAACTAATCTCAGGAATTAGGATGTATTCTGATGCAGCTTCGTAAAGTACTTATATATGCATCGAGATAGTTAAGGTCTCAAAATTAATGAATCTTATTGAGAAATTATAAGTGAATCTGAATTTCGAGTTTGAATTAGAAAAGGATATATTTTGGTATAGGTAAAGAGTATGTGTGCTCGATATAGATGATTGAGAAAACAGATTTTGGAGAAAGCACACGGAGTAACCTATGCTATATATCATGGTAATGATATGCTGAAACAACATTTAGCGGCCAAGGATGAAGAAGCGGGTGACTGAATGTGTGACTAAATAGAAGCATGGGAACTTTTGGAAGCCATGAAGGAGAAGTATCCACACTTAATTGTAGACTCAAGTAAGAATTTCGATGACGAAATTCTTTAAGGGGGGAGAAATGTTAGACCATAAAATTTTTCTTAGAATTTATTCTATTAAATTAGCAAGCATGAGCAAAAATTTGAATTTAGAAATTTTTGGAGTTAGTTATGAATATATTTTATTTATATGTGTTTGCATGGATTAAATAGAAATGC
>JAOSBN010000001.1:3564440-3591965 GCA_027563595.1 Erythroxylum suave
ATATATAAATTTTAAAAATATTAAATATGATTATAATAAACTAATATATATAGAGTTAGGTATTCTATAATCTCTATATAAAAGTCTAATGATATAAAATTTATTTAATACATTCTTATTTGTAATTATATTATTTATTAAAGACATTATAGACAATTTTTTTTTCATTTTCATATATAAGTAGCTATTATTTTATATAAAAGAAATTTGAAGCTTGTTCAACTTAGTCCTATATTTTTTTTAAAATTATAATTCTGGCCAACATTTTTTTTGTTATTTGACCAGTATTTTGATTATCGATCAATACCGATCAATCCTAATTAATAGAAAAAGTCGATATTGACCAATACTAGAATCTAATACAAAATTTTCTTGTTCAAAATATTCAACAATACTTACTTTAAAATGTTTTTCTTTTAAGTGTTATCGTTATAATTATCAATCATGCATTTTCTACGTATTCAATATAAATTTTCAATTCGATTAACAAATATTAAAATTTATCTACTGGTAAATATCAACGAACTCAAATTTTTGAGTTTTGTTATAAAAAATAAATAACATAAAACTTCAAAGATTATTACCTAATATTCAAAGTATATTAAAACTCTAAAGGATGTTACCCGTTTTTTCAAGTGTAAGTCATTTGTCTTGTGCTCTTCAGCACTTATGAGAATAAAACGTACATCCAAAACTAACTTCTCTACTAATTAAATCAATTATATAATGACTTACTCAGTTTTATTTTCAAACATGTCAATATATCTTATCATCATGCCTTATGTTAAACCTAAATATGACACCCTATATCTAAACAAATTTATTAAAAAATTTGTAAAATAAAATTTTGGGAGAACTCCCAAGAGTCTTCCTACACCAAAAATTATAAGGTTAAAGTCACAAATTTATTCAAGATTTCGTATAAAAATCTACAAGCCAATTGGATCAGCATTTGTTTATTACATTTGTTACTTAGTAATAATACGTTTATTGATAACTTACTGGGACTGTAATTTTTCAGTACAAATATATAAAATTTAAAACACTGACACATACATATTCATAATGAATCTTATTCATGCCACACTGGTAACCTTTTATTGGCGATAGATGCGAAGAGTTAGACTAATTAGTAATAACAGCCGACATGGGCTTTGACGTTGTGAATGTAAATGACAAACATGTCAGGATTAGCCTTAATTTGTAATAAAAGTTTTGGCGAGGCTATATAAAGATTAATAGCACTTTAGTTCTACTTTTTAGTTGTAGTTTTAATTTTTAATTTTCTTTTCAATAAAAATAAAAATATTTCTGATTGTTAATATCAATATAGTTGTTTTTTATTATTGATGGTAATTACATATTAGATAAAACTTAAAGATAAATTATTTTTAATTAATTATATTTATTTTAATCTCTTATATAATATTTATTAATAAATTATCAATAAAATTATTTTAATTTTAAATAAATAATCTAAAAATTTAATTTATTTAAAATTTAATTTAATTATTTAATCAAATTTTATTTTAAATTTATATATTTTTAGGATATTTTAAATTCAATTATATTTATTGATAATTATTTAATTTATTTTATTATAAAAATTAAATTATTCATAATTAATTTAAATTAATTAAATATATAATATTAAATTAAACTATTCATAATTCTTATTAATAATCAATATATTAAATAATTAAATAATATATATTTAATTGATACTAAACCAGATTATTAAAAAAAAACACTTTTTGTGGTTTTCATAAATTTTGAATACTAGAAAAAAATCAAAACCAAAAATAAAAACTAAAAACTCAAACAAACAAGATTTTTTACTAAATTTGAAAAGGAAAAAAATCAAAAATAGAAATAGAAACAAACATGCCCTCAGAAATTACAACTTGACCTCTGACATCTACCGAATAATCAATAACCTAATTACAAAGTATTAATTGTGCTTTCATTTATTATGTTTCAGCTATTAACAACTCGGCCTAAATTAACGGTTTCTCTCTTTTTGCCAAGTGCCACCACAAGTTTTTACTATGCTAGGCCCAAACGTGGGCAAGAGCAGGAAGGGCCCTGCCTAGGGCCCACACTTATGAAGAATAAAATAAGGCCCAATTTTGACCCTCGTAAAGAATAAAATGAGACAAAATAGGGCCTATTCTTGACCCCCATAAAGAACCAAATGAGACAAAATAGAGTTCACCTTGGACCCTTATAAAGACCTTTTTTTAAAATATATTTTGCCTAGGGCATATAAAATGTTAAAAACGACCCTGTACTATGCTAGTTACTATTATTAGAAATCATACTTTAGATTTCAGGTAACAAAACTAGAAACGTAATGCAACCTCTGCTATAAATTTCTGTAACAACTACGAGCAAGAATTTATAATTTTAAGGCTATACTTCAACTACCAATTCATCAAATTCATCCGTCATAGTTGCTATGAACATAAGTAGTGTAAGAGGAGGAATATGAGTAAAGGATTTGTGAAATCTAAAATTTTCCTTTCTTTATTACATCTTAATTATTGAGTATATAGGTATTTGTATAACTCAAAACATAATTCTAACGACTTTCTAGATAATTCCTAATTAATAACTTCTAGAGACACTGAAAAAGATAAGTACATAAATGTCACTTGACTTCTAAAAGACTCATCTAGAAAAATATCAAAATTTGAAACGTCATCAGCTACTTTAATTCAAAACTTGGTTTAATTTCCAACATTGCCTTCCTTAAACCAAGTTTCCAGAATTCACCATTCGAAGCATATTCTTCAACTACAGAAACAATTCATCCATTAAAGGCTTTATGAAAATATCCACTACTTGTTCCCCAGTAGGACAATATTCAATGACATTCTCCTTTTCTATAATTAATTCACAAATCTTGTGCACCTTGATGTCAATATACTTAAAATAACCATGGAAAACTATATTCTTTGACAATGCAATCACTGATTTGTTGTCAAAGAAAATGGACGTGGGCTCCTTTTGCTTCTCACATAAAAATTCCATCATCATCCTTGGCAATGCTACAATTGGTTGTTTCTTTGATGACCATGAAAATGCTACTAACCTAAGATAAAATGCATAACTAGAAGTACTTTTCCTTGTTACAATGTCCCCAACCTAATCACTATTTATATAGCCAAACAAACTTGAAATATTAGTGGATCATTTAATGTGCCTTTCACATATCTCAAAATTCTCTTGGCAATTTGGAGATGTATTTCCTCTAGTGCTTCCATAAATTTGCTTACCAACTGCATAAACAATTTCAGCTCTTATAGTTGTCAAATATCTTAAGCTGCCAATCAAACTTTTGAAATAAGTTGAATTCTCTTTTATTTTGTTGCATTCTTTCTTCAACTTTAATTTTCATTAACTAGTAAGAAGACTGATTTAGAATTCTCCATTTTGAATTTCTTTAAAATATTAGCTGCATACTTCCTTTGATAAATAGAAATCTCATCTTTCTTTTGAACAACTTCTATGCTAAAAAAAGACATTAATATCATGTTTGTCGTCTCAAATTGTGTAGTCATAACCTCCCTGAATTCCGTTATCATCTCTAAATTATTTCCAGAAAATACTAAGTCACCCACATATAAGCAAACAATCAAAATATCTCTAGTTTTAACAAGTTTAACATATAATGCGTGATCATATGGGCATCTTTGAAAACTATGCTAAATAAAATAAGTATCAATATGAGTATACTAGGCTCTTATTGCTTACTTTAGCCTATCCAAGGCTTTCTTCAATTTGTACACAAGATTCTCCTTTCCTTTCTTCACATATCCTGTAGGTTGTTCTACTTACACTCTTCTTGTAACACACCATTTAAGAAAGAAAACTTGACATCCATTTGATGCAAGTTCCATGTGTTTTGAATAGCTAAAGAAATGACCATTTGTACACTATTAAGTCTAGCAACAGTTGCAAAATTTTCAAAATAATCAATAACTAGTTTTTACTTGTAGCTTTTGACAACCAATCTTGCCTTTTAAAGATCAATTTCTCCATTTGGCTTATACTTTGTTTTGTACAACTACTTCATAACAATGTGCTTCTTTTTAGTTGGTAGCTTTGTCACCTCCTAAGTATCATTTTTCTCAAAGGCATGAATTTCTTCATTTTTACCTTCAATCCAGTAAGCATCATTATATTTAAGATAAAAGTTAATAGTTCACAATATAAGAAGAGAGCATAACTGACTAGCTCCTCATCAGATGGATTTCAAGTATTATCTAGCAATCTTGCTAGCAAGTGATAGTGTCTTTGAGATCTTCTAACTACACTTGGTTGAGAATTAACTAGTGCTTGATGTTCAACTTCTTCTTTTTTATCATCAAGTATTATTAGAATCATAATATATTTTTGTTGCTTTTGTAATCTTCAATTCCACATGTCTTTATCATCAAATGTTACATCTCTGATAATTATTTCTTCTAGATTTTACAGTTTGTAGGCCTTATAATTTTCACTACAACTAACAAAAATGGAATTTCCTCCTTTGTTATAATGCTTCTTCCTTATTTGGTTTAGAACATGTACATACATGATACCGCCAAATACTCTAAAATGTCCGATGGATGGTCTCCTACCACTCCAAGCTTCTTTAGATGTTTTTTTCACAAACACTTTTAGTTGAACATCCATTTAAAGGATGAATAACATTTGAAGCTACTTCTACTAAAAATTCTTTAAGCATTTTTTGAACCTTAACATGCATCTCACCTTGTTGATAATTGTTATGTTCTTCCTCTTTGCTACACCATTTTATTATGGAGTGTACCTAGTTGTCATTTGATGATTGATGCCATGCTTTTCAAAGAAGTCATCACTGCAAAATACTTTTAGTCTCTGTCTATTATAAGAAATTTGATTTTCTAATCACTTTCATTTTCAACGAGAGCTCTAAATTTTTTGAACGCTTTATCTTCGTAAAATTTTTAGAAAATAAATATAAGCTTTTCTACTATAATCTTCAATGAAAGTAGTAAAATATTTGCTACCTTCATTAGATGGGAGCTCTACAGTGCACAAATCTGAGTGAACAATTTTTAATAACTTTTGAGCTCTCCATGATTTTCCAACTGGAAATGCGTTTCTATACTTCTTTCCTATAACACAAGTCATATATATGATCAAAAACATCAATGTGAGGCTAACCAAAGCTCTAACTTTTTCTTGATAAATAATTGAATCTTGAAAAATGAAAATTTCCAAAACACATATGCTGCAGCTAGTTATCATCCAATATTTTGAATTCAAATCTGCAAGTTTCACATGATGAATCCTCATAGGAAATAGGTGACGTTGAGCCTTCTTTACATTAGCGCCTAGTTTCACTTTCAAATTGAGAATGTTGCTCACGTCATTATAATGCCAGATATCTCATCCTTTCTTCTGTAATTGTCCAGTACTGAACAAAGTTTTGCATATCCTGGGAACATAGTAAACATTAGAAATATAATTCAAAGAACCATCCCTGATTTTGATGATAATTCTTACTCTGCCTTTAATTTTAAGCTTATAATCATCTCCAAATTCAACTTCTCAACTGAAAGATTCATCTAATGAGAAAATAATTCTTTTTCATCACACATATGATTACTGCAACCAGAGTCTGGATATAATGTATCTTCATCTTTATATAGTGAAACTGCTAGCAAACAAGCTTTCTATATTGGAATATTCTCCTTCATTCTCTATTTTTTGGTATGGGATTCAAATGCTTATGACTTTCTGTATTTGCAATCATTTGACTTATGCCTATACTTAGCATAACTATAAATCTAAAAATTTGGTCTCTAATTTCCTTTGTCTTTACTTTCACCATAACCTTGACTGGTTATGTTCATAGAAGTGTCAAATTCATGTCCTCTTTGTAACAACCTAGACCACCCACCCATAGATATTGTTAGCTTTAGGCTTTGGGCCCAGCCTAAACCCTCACGGTTTTGCTCTTCCTAGCACAGCTAGGAAAATGCCTCTTTGGGGGAGAGGTATCCATACCCTTATAAGGCATACTTCATTCTCCTCTCCAATCGATATAGGATTCTCACAATCCACCCCCCTTTGGGCCTAGCATCTTTGTTGGCACATCAACTCGAGAATCGGCTCTAATACCATTTGTAATAACCTAGACCACCTGCTCACAGATATTGTCCACTTTGGGTTTTGGGACTAGCCCAAACCCTTACGATTTTGCTCTTCCGAACCCAGTCGGAAAAACATGTCTTTGGGGGAGAGGTATCCATACCTTTATAAGGCACACTTCCTTCTCCTCTCTAACCAATGTGAGATTCTCACACTCTTCCTCTGAAACCTCCTCTACCTCTAAAAACTCTTCCTTTAAAATTAACTCATCCTTTGTTGTCATATCCACGACCTCTATTGCTTCCTTCTCCCTTTTGGTTTGATTATGTCGCATATATTAAATTTATTTGGCTCTTCAATGCTTCTTCTAATGGTTCTCTATATTTTCCAAGATAATACTTACGTGGATTTCTAGATTTCCTTATAACTCAGTTATTGTCATTTCTTTAAGATCATGAGACTTTATTATTATGGTTATAATATGGTCATACTTCACTAGCAAAGTTCACATGACTTTTTTTCTACTACTTGAATGTTTATAATCTCATCACCATACATTCTCATCTTGTTTGCAAGATCCATGACGTGAGAAAAATATTACTCCACTGATTTTATGGTGCTCATCTCACAATTTTCATACTCCCACTTCAAAGATTGCAATTTGATTTCTGAGCTTTATATACTACTTTTTATGTAAGTTTTAAAATATCCCAAGCCTCCTTTGCTATTTTCATATTAAAAACCTTTCAAAAACATAGAGTAATATACTCTATGATGAATTTGAGACAATTCTAGCTAACATTTTCTTTTATTAGTTTCTTATACATTTTTTGCTACACCTCAATCAATATAACTCCATAAATTGTGAGCCTTTAGATGAGTGGACATGAGAATCTGCAAATAATTGTAATCAACCTTCCCATCTAGTTTGGAACCAAACCAAACAATATTTGGTGCCACAAATAAAACATAAACTTTCTTCTCTATTTTTTATAATACAAGCTCTGATACTAAAATTTAGGTGGAGGAATATAGGGAGAGGATTTAAAAAATCTAAAATTTTCTCTAACATTGAAATTCTTTAGTATATAGGTATTGATAAAAATTAAAAGACAATTTTAGTAACTCTTTAGATAATTCCTAATTAATTACTTTTAGGAACACTCAAAAGATAAATACATGAATGACATTTAATGACTTAGGATGTCTAATAGACTCATCTAGAAAAATATCAGAACTTGAAAAGTCATTAGCCACTCCAAATTTTGATTTAATTCTAACAGGTAGCAAGGTTGGAATGTCCTTATAAATGAGCAAAATTTCTAGCCAACTCAAAAGGAAGCTATATTGTTGGAAAATCAGGATTGAGTTCTAATCCTACATGCAACAAAATAAATAAGAAAAATTTTCATTTGATTTTTGAAAGTTAAGATCACTTAAATCTATAACATAATTGATATATAAAACATAATAAAGTATTAATCTTAATTCATATTTTATTATAAAGTTTCATACTTTTCTTTTCCTTTCTCTCGGATTGTTTTTGAAATTTTTTCATCTTAATTACCATAGTCATGCAAGTGTTTGACCTCTAATGTTATTTACAGAAAATGTTGAGAGAACTCTACAATTATTATAGAGAGGATAAGACAAGAAACATTGGCTCCTTTAGATCTTGTACCTATTTATAATAAGTTTTGGACCTTTTAGTAATTTCAACGAAATAAATTTCTAATTTAAATTAAAATTTCAATTATTTCTAATTAAATATTAGTTGAGCCAAAATAAGTTCCAATATCTCATATTAGTCTTTATTTATTAAATATAACATATTTAATCCTAAAGTTTCTTAAACTATATAATTAAGTCCAGCTTGATTAAATCATCTTTTCTCTCTTCAATTTGTTCTTTATGTGTACCTATTAGGCTCCTAAATATGTTGGCACTGGATATAAATCATAATCCTAGATGATGTTAAGATTAGATAAATTAAATTCCTTTAATTCATCTTGAATTCTCTATTTTAAAAATTTATATCCATATATCAAGATTTAAGAATGTCAAAATTACCCAAATATTTGCTACTTGAATGTCTTGCAATGAATCAAAACTACCAAAATATTTAAGAATGTCAAACTGATTTTAACTAACCTTTCATACATTATTTTTTCCTTATAATTAAATACTTTCATCATGCGATGTTCTGATTACACATAAAGCATATAATTGATGTCTACTCTATTTAAATCTAATCATATTAGTTCTCCTCTATTAGTAATTGATCTAATTATTGACATTTGAAAACTATTATTAAAGTGTAATTCCACTCTAACCAAGGATTCCTCTAATCAATACTATCGAGACCAACAGAACATTCTCCCTCAATTTAGGATGATGAATCCTATATTGATTACTTAATTACCTCCATATAGTTTAGGTTATATCTAATGACTACCGATTAAGGTACAATAACAATAACAACAACAACAACAACAACAATAACATCAACAACAACAACAACAACAACAACCTAATAAAAATCTTACTCAATACGGGGTTTGGGGAGGTCCAGTATATGTAGCCTTACCCCTAATTTATAGAGAGGCTATTTTCGAATTATCCACAAGAAATAGGAATAAATAAATAAACAACTACCAATTAAGCTACTCTTAACTAAAATAGGTTATAGATAGTATAAAAAATATAGCAATCCCTATATGAGATACTTTAGAGTCAAGTCAAGGGATCATTTATACAATCATAATAATGAGAATTGTCATAGACATATAAGTAATGTTCTAAATGGAATTCTCATATGGGGTTAGTTTAGTATACTTATTCTCTAATAAGCACTGATAAGTACATTTGAGTATCTTTATACTTTAGTTTATGAGATGAACTATTTCCTTTATAAGAAAAAAAAAACATTTTATATGCTAATATTTTTATATTATGTTAACCTCCAATCTTGATCAAAATGATTAGGAATAAATTAGGGATAAAACATAAATATAATATGAATCTCATAATTGTGAACTTATTATAACTTCATTTGTAATGTACATTTATTGTATAAAATTTGTCATATACATCTGAATAAGTATAAGATAAAGAAGGCTCCAAATAATTATTTCACTAAACTACAACAAACTGATTGGCTATAAGGTATAAACTAACAATCTCCCACATGTAATAAACTAATCATTTTAGTATCTTATATTATATCACCATATGATGATCAAGGTATTGTTAGGACATTGACTTAGAGAGATAATTCTACAAGATTCTCTATAGTGAGCCCTTGCTTAAATCCTACACATTGTTTTCCTAATTATCATCTTAATTAAGAGAAACTACCTAAATACATACTTGGACCTTTGATGAGACCTTAACTCCTTTTGCAAGCCCATTGACTCTAATGTTCTATAGTCCATTACTATTTAAACAATGTAAGGAACTATACTAAGTTCATTAAAGAACTTGATCTAAATAATCATTTTTACTAAATGAAAAATGTATTATGTCTTGATTAGTAATTAAAGATACATTGAAACCTTTCCAATTTTAAAATAAAAATTTTAAAAGTAAAATCTACCATCACTAGGTTATACTCATAAAGTTAATAACCATATAACTCTGAACTCAAATATTAACTCATATATAGAATAATGGATATCTTTAATACTTCATAAGTATCATATATCTCAAATATTAAACACATTTAGTAAATTATCCATGTACTTGGACTTAGAATAGGTAAATAATTTTTTTTAATCCATCTTTATAAATTTAATTTCTAAAATTAAGTTATTACCTTTTTATATCTAATAAGAGTTGTTCTTAGATAATCACAAATTTAGTAATTGAAAATATGAATTACTATTCTTAGCGAGCAATATGTCTCTATATGATTTCATTAAATAGGACAACCATATTCCCATTAATCTTTTTATACACATGATAAATTCACAATCATCTCTAAAAAAACTCTTTGAATTCATCATGAAATTACTTTCAACATTTCATAACATTTCAATTATACATCAAATTTATTAACAAAGGCATTAGTTCTAATTAGATGTATTGTCGTGAGATTTGAACCTTTTCAAGTTTCATTGTACTCCTACTACTTATCTTAGGAACCACACTCCTGTAAATGTTCAATGAAACAAACTTTTGTTCAATAGCATCTGCAAAGTTGTATCTCACCTTTTAGATATTTCATAACTATGTATTGTCTAATTTAGTTCTAACTTTATCATATCCTAAAATCATTAATCATTAAATTTGACTATTTTAAAATCTTACTATTTCATATTTCATTCCTAATATGAAATATTGTTAATTGATCTAATTGGAATTGTTGATGGTAAGTTATTATACTAGGCATAACTATAGAGGAAGCAAATATTACATAATATAATATCTTATATTATAATTTTCCTTCTAACATAAAACCATACAATTATAAATTTAGTTGTGGGGCTTAGTATGCGTTCCTAACAGATAACTAAGAAAATTTGAATCTCATTACATCAATTTTATAAAAAATTTTAAATGTTCTCAATGCTTAATTTCTACTTAGATTTAAATAATTTGAACTTTTCAAAAATATTAAGTCCATATTTCATTTAATACATATGATTATATCATATAAACTCACCAATAAAATTAATGAAATACATGTATCATCTTTTCATAATTTGTTATTACATCTCATACATCTTATGTATAAAATTTAACAATTCAATACATTCACCATCCTTTCACCAAAGGTTGATTTGGTTATTCTTCATCTTAACAAATTTCACAAGTTCTATAGATTCATAATCAAAAGGATACATATATAGTTATATGTAACTTAATGATTCCCATCATGTTGATTTAAACATGGCACTAAAGGATTATTTTAGTTATCTAACTTTGTATTCTTGTCACTTATGCTAAGCCTAAGTCTTCTTTGATCCAACATATAAAAAATATTTGTATAGATTTAGATAAACTACTTTTACTCAAGAATCTATTTCTTATTATGCCTTAAACATTATAATAATAATGAATCCAAATTTAGTATCAAATATTTAAAAGTAAGAATTAAAAATATGCATTTTCTCTATCATGAAATATAGGTAATCATATATAGATAAGAAAATTCATACTATAATGTTTCTTCTAATGACAACTATTATCATACTACAGCAAATGCTTTCAATTGTACTTTATATTTATAATTTTAGTAGGTTAAAGTTGAGTGGAGTAACTCCATCAAGGTACTTTACCTTTTAGCTCTACTTCATGTAAACTTTTACATCATGCAATAATGGTGTTAACATACATCTTACATGCCATCATTAAATTTTATAAGATATTAGTAAACTTAAAATGTCATCATATTTTTCCATCTATATGATATTGACACATCTCTAAAACTTTGTCACTAAATCCTCAATATGGATTAATAATAAAATTGCAAAGTAGATATGAAAATTTTCTTTTATATCTTTGAAAACTCTTCTTAAATCTAATCTATTATTAAAAATTTTGGTTCACTAACTCTTAGTGTCAACTATATTAATTAAAGGTAATTTCTACTTAGAATAAAATATAACTATAGGAAAGCAAGTAATACGTCATATGTCATAACTACCAAATAAGATTAGAACTCTAGTCATATATTTGGTTAACCTTACTATCTTATTCAAGATAATAGCTCTCACCACCACTCAAAAAGATTACACAATCTTCCTAGTGAGCTAAGATTCTATACAAATTTATTTGATCTTGAGTTTTTCTCAATAAACCAATTAAACTTAATTTAGTTTGATAAGAACTCTATAAATTACATCTCATATGACTTTTATATCTATTAGGTGATATCTCTTTCCAAAACATATCTTATATGTTATTCTTAATCCTACGTTTAAATTCATGTGATCATGAGTTTACGCATCCAATAACACAAATTTAGTTAAGTAGAATCTATTGTTATAAGACTAAACACATTAGTGTTAAAATGACTTTGATTTTGCTCAACAAACCTAACAATAAATAGAAATTTGATTTATTCTTATAATAATATAAGGCAACAACCATATTCAAAACATATAACTAATATTTTAGTGAGATATTTT
Organism: Erythroxylum suave; assembly: GCA_027563595.1. NCBI lineage: Eukaryota > Viridiplantae > Streptophyta > Magnoliopsida > Malpighiales > Erythroxylaceae > Erythroxylum > Erythroxylum suave. Next base: position 3,576,695 of record JAOSBN010000001.1, read on the forward strand.
ATTTTATTCATGTCATCAAACACAAAATTATATGTAACAATATCATATATATGCAATCAAATATGCACCAAAATGTATCAAATATATATTAATAATCACACATTTATGAGATCGATTGCTTCCTTCTAAGGAAGGAATATAATGTGTGCTAGTCTTTGTACTATATTAATATCCAATCTTAACAGAATAATAACTAAGAACAATTTAAATAAATAAATTTAATATAAATCTCATAATTGTGACCTCATCATCATTTCATTTGTAATGACATTTATCCTATAAACTTTATCACATACATCACTTAATTATACAAATATGTATAAGATAAAGAATGCATTTAAATAATTATATCAAAAGAACCATGCATTGATTGGCTGCAGAGCCCAAATCAATAACATACATTAGGCCCAATTGAAATTTCGGTTGGGCTTAGGCGATCCATAAGGGATTTTGACGCTCTGGTTGCCTACAAGGGGCTTCGATATAGGCTTGAGGCTTATTTCCAGCCTTATCTATTGTATTATTTCCTTTTTAAATTATTATATGACTTTATTTTTTTAACTCTTTTAATAGTGTGTTTACAACTTAAAATTGATATAATAATATTATTAAATGTGAATCTTTGTAAAATATAAGAACTATATTATTTAAAACGATACTTTAAAGAACAGGGGAGTATATGTGGAATGTGAATGCTAACCCAATAAGACCTAGATTAGGACATAAATTTTTAGTAATGGATCTAAGATAACCTAGTTAGAAGATCTCACATTTAATAAAAATCATTAATATACATATCATCAAATGAAATGCATTAGAAAATAATAAATGATTTTTTCATTTTCACCCAAATTGTTAGTAAACTAAAATATAGCCATGCTATAATATGATTGGTTATATAATATTAGTAGTATATTATGCAAAATATTGGGATAAATTGTTTATAAATAATATTTTGATTATTTCATTTATTTATGTAGTTATAGTCTATAAATAAGGCACTTCTTATACTTATTTTATAGATAATAATAATAATTTCTCTTAAAATATTTTGTTATCATAATATCATAGCTACTCTCTACTCAATTTTTTGTCAATTCTTAGAAAACCATTTTGTTTTGTAATTTTGTGACCTTCCAACATTGATTTCTAATTATTCTAATTGAAACTAAGACCATCACTCTCTGAAAACCACACTATAAAATTTTTAAGCTAAATAGAGGACACATGCACCTTCATATATACTTCCAAGTTCTATCATTCATGGGCTTTATAGTCTATTTTTTGTTCAACTAAAGCAAACAATTTGTTCAAAAGGTCAATTCATTCTTTTTAACTCAATTCTTGACTAGTTCAAACTAGATCTAAGTGTCTTCAAGTGTTTCAATTCCTCTTTTGGGGTTTGTTTTGCCTAAATTGATTGATTTTGTAACGATTTTGCACTCTTTGGATATTTAGACTAGTATAGATAAACTTGATATTACCACACCCATTATTGTTTTAGTTGATGATATTAACTATGTATTTAGGGATTAAGAAATATCTAGTTTTTTGTAAGGTCACAAATTATGATGTTATATTACAAGTGATTTTTTTAAAAAACCCACTGAGAACCAAGGAGAAAATCCTAAGAATTCTAGAAGTGATTAGAAGAATGAGATTGAAAATATTATCAAATTTTTATATGGTTCCATAAAAACATATAAGTTAATAATCAAATAACAATTTGGTCATTTTGGAATTGAAAAACCTAGATTTGTTTGTAAAATGTTACTCTATATCCAATATTGCTCATTAGTTTTAGTTACAGTGTAATTGCATCACATAAAATAGGAAGTTTAACAATTCATATATGATTTTGTTTCACAATTACAAGCTATCTGGGACTAACTTGCTACCTTTAATCCAAAATGGCATGATTAAAAAGAAGTTGACTTATATGCCAAAAATAAGATCACATGACTATAATAAAAATTTTTATTTCCCTTCATATGAATTTAAACTAATGTATAGATCTCTTTATGATCCATTATAAAAAAAGATAGACAATTATTTTTGAGCTTATATTTGAGGAGACCAAGTTAGCTACACTAAAATCTCATTAGTCCTTTGACGTTGTCTTGGCTATTGTAAGATCTACATGTTCTCATCCTCCAAGAAAGGAAAATTGTAATTATTGAAGAAAGCACTACATATTGGTTATCTGAATGTTCAACCAGGCCACCAAAAAAGGTTGCTAAGTAAAATTCTAGTTAAAAATAACACAAGCCTTCTTCTTTCATTGTTGTGGCCACTGATGATTCCACTAAGCCTTTTGAATTTTAACTTGTTACTCTTTTTGATCAAATTATCCTTGAATACCATTAAATAAAAACTTCTTTCTTCTCAATATGGTGATTATAAACCCTAACCATGTTTTTGACGGTAAGTACTAGATTTTATTATCTTGATTCTATATATTGCAATTATATGAGTTTTATACATTTATTATCCAAAAATAAATAGTCAGTTTTCCATACACCTACTATACACATTATTGATAATTTTACGATATTTTTTAGTCATGTTCGTACTGTGTTTGTATGTAACCTTATATTACTAAATACCTTCTTAGTTTTAAAATTGTTACTTAATCAAATCTCTATTTGTAAACTATATGAAATTGATCTTGATGCTCATTTTACAAGTTATGGTTTTCATGTAGGATTGAAAGACGAGGTAGATCCTTGGGATATAGCACAATGAAGGATGATTGGTTAAGCTTACTTCACTTTATTTATCATCGAGTTAATTTAGTTATAGTGTCATTATTACATTTGAAACTTAGCACTCCGATTTTGTTAATGTTCTTTTCAATGTTTGAATGCTTTAATTTCTAGTATTTTGCTAGGATTTGTTAAAGAAGAAACATTTTGATTATTTATCTTATTAGTTAGCCAAATATTATGCTTTCTCTTTTAATAATAGCAATCTAAGTCACATTAAGATATCTAAGGCCCTTTTCTTATTCCTACAATGTGATATTTAAAATATTTTTTTAATCTTTGCTAATGACTTTTATTGATGTATTTGGATTTTCTTGATGCATACAAATTTGGACTTGTAGGATATAAATACTTAGTTTGCTTAAATGGTCAAAAATAAAATTTATAAAATAATTAAAGTCCTTAGAACTAATAATACCTTAGACTATAAGGATTATTCATTCTTTTCTCTCGTTTCCCAATATCTAATGTTTCATCGCTTTTGTCCAAGTACTCCGAATAAAATAGGAGAGCTAAAAGGAAACATACATACATTCTTGATATAATTAAGGCCTTAATTATAGTAGTAATATAATCAAGGCCTTACTTACTTTTTCCTCTTATCCTAAGCATTTTTAAAAAGAAGTAGCTCTTACTAACGTTTATACTGTCAATTATATTTCTTATGCTATTATATGTAAACAATCTCCCTATGAACATCTTTTTTACGTACTCCTAAATACAGTTCCCTTTGAGCTTTTAGTTATATATGTTTTGTATTTCTTTGGTCACATGAAAATTTCAAATTGGAAGCTTAAGCCCATTTATATTGTTCTATAAGTTATGAAATTGAACACAAGGGATATAGATGATGAAATCATTTCTTTAGACTTCCCTAGATCTCTAAATATGTGAACTTATAAGAATATAAAATGTTCTCATCCTTTTCTTTCTTCTAAGTCTCACCTTCCACTTATTTCTTCACTAATAATATTGACTCACCAATTTTTTTGTGAGTCTCTCCCAATTGTAGGTCTTAAAGAATGAAAAACCACTTATACCACTTGAGGATCTAGCTCTATCAGAGGATCCAATTTCTCCCAAATCATTCCAGTCATCACAACCTATAAAGCTAATACACTCCATTATCATGATAATCTTATATTTTAAATCTCCCTCATCTTATATATAACCTTATTAACTCAACCATCACTTCCCTCTAAGAGCCCAAGAGTTATAAAAAAAGTTAATGTTAATCTTTTATGGCATTAAGTTATGAAAGAAGAATTACAAGCCTTAAAGAAAACTCATACTTAGAGATTTACCCTAACTTCCTCTAACCAAAACTTTAGTGGCTATAAATGGGTCTATAAGATCAACACATAGGCAAATGGTACATCAGAACATTATAAAGTTTGGCTTGTTGTTAAAAGATTCATTCAAGAGTATGATATTAACTATAAGGAAACCTTTACTCCTCATAGTTGTTGCTGCCATTAATAAAGAACATTATAAAGTTTGGCTTATTGTTAAAAGATTCATTCAAGAGTATGACATTAATTATAAGGAGACCTTTTCTCCTCATAGTTATTGCTACCATTAATAAATGGTAATTATTTCAAATGTATTTCAAAAATACCTCTCTCAATAGTAACCTTTCTAAAATAAGTGTATATACACCCACCTCTAAGATTATCCTCTAAATAATATTTGTCACTTTAAAAAGGCTTTTTATGATCTCATACAAGCTTCTTGAATGTGTTTTTGCCAAATTTAGCCCTATTATTCACCAACTTGACTTTATTTCCAATCCTTGTAATAATTTCTTATTTGTTTAACATATAGATAGAGGGTACATGCTCTTATTACTCTATGTAGATGATATGATCATTACTGATGATGACTTTGGTGGTGTTACAAATGAAAGATCCAAGACATCTAATATAATTCTTTCGCTTAGAAGTCCTTATATGATGATTCATACTACTATCTTTCATAAATAAAATATACTACTGATCTCTTTTTTACCATAGATATAAGTGATAACAAAATTACCGCCACCTTTATTGAGAGTGATGTTCATCTCACACTAATAGGATGGTAAATCTCTAAATAACTCTACCTTATATAAATAACTGGTGGGGAGTTTGGTGTCCCTTATAGGTACTTATCTTGATGTAACCTATATAATTCACATTACGAGTTAATTTATAATAGTTTCCTAGATCACTCATTATATTATAGTGCTTTATAGTTTATACACTACAATAAAGGCAACCTTTCCCGATGATTTCTTTTGGGACAAAAACAAATTTGTCACCAAAAGAAAACATATTACGACGTTTAAAATAATTCATCACTAAAACTTACCATTTAGTGATGAAATCAAAAGCGTTGGAAAAGGGAATATCTTTAGCGACATAAAGATAAAATCATCGCCAAATCGTGTACAATGGGTGACGATTTCTGATATTAGTCTCAAAATAATGCAATCACGATGAAATCTAAAAATGTCACCATAACTTGGCAAACATTTGGCGACAAATCTCATAAATCATCACCAAATGTTATATATTTGGCAAGCTTATACATTCAGTGATGATTTATTTTCATGGTCACTAAATGTCAAGCATTCAATGATGATTTACGTAAATCGTCACTAAATGTTGAACATTCAGTGATGAATTTTTAAAAATGTCGCATAATGTATACAACATTTGCATAAATTATTAAACAAACATTTTTATAATCTATTGTAGTTAAAATATGTTTTATTGGAGATTTGTTTTGAATGTTTACAATGTATTGTTAAAAAAAACTCACAACATAATTTTAAGTGATAAACAGTAGTATTAATTAATCACTAGTATTTACTAACTTTGCAAAAATAGTTATAAACTTTTTTTAAAATTTGATCAATATAATAATATGATATATGGAGTAGTATGAACTTTGAATCAGAAGTTACCTAATCCATACACTCATAAACGTAGAACAATAATAATCCACATTTAATAGTATGCAAGTTGACTCCTAAGTAATAGATATGTTGTTTTGACAAATTATTATAAATGCAACAATAAATAAACTTTAAAGCTAAGTTCAGTTGATTGACTCGCTAACTGAAAATGATATAATTATTATGTGGATTCCAAGTAACATGAGAATCGGTAAAGGTAAATGAGTCCCTAATGTCTAGATTCCTTAGAAGGGTCCTTACACATTTGAATGCACTAATTGAAATAGTAACAATAGTTCCCTCAAGTGTAGGGTTTCTTACAACCTCTTGTAATAACTTTTCTGCTATAGCTAAATTTGTAGAGGATGTAGTGAATAAGTCGCTAGATTTAGTATCTAAAACACAATCAGTATAGAAGTTAGACATTGTCATATTAGTAAACCATTAAATGAATTGAAATTGGAGTGACATGCATAGGTGCATGAGTAGACGAAGTATTCAGAATTGATGAATTTTTGAAATCAACTAATTTTCCTAATCCTTTAAGAATTATTGTGACAATGCTTCCGCCTCCATGGCTAGACATGTCATATTCGAGACTCAAGGAAGCTTAAAACAACGTATATTATAAACCATCAAATGTGAATATATATAATAGCTTTATAAAAGGAAATGAGATGTATATAATAAGGAAAGTGAGGTTGTTCAGATGATATTAACCACCTTGAAGCAGAAGATCAGCCGTGGAAGGGAAATGAAGATTAGTTTATAAAGTGGAGATTGTATCTTCATTGTTGGTTTTCTCAATAGGGACAATTTTGCCACATTCCTCCCATTGGAATCCATTAGGGCCATTCGGAACTAGTCTCCATGTCGACATTCCTTAATTAATAATATTAAGAGGTAAATTCTTTAAAAGTTGATTTATAATAAAATGATGATGTGTTTAACTTCAATTTCAATGACAATTGAAACTAGTCCAATTTAGCACTTATACATCTTCAATGTGCCTAATAATACAAAAGTGACCCTTAATTTTAATTTCAAAAATTTATTGTGTAATTTGTATCTAATGCAAAATTTATAATTTAAAGTAGGGTGGATAACACTGTTAATGGATTGTCTAGAGTACAATGTTTTTCAAATGCAAATCGTTACAGAAATTTCCTCAAACACCTTACAGACACGTCAAACTCATCCCAAGATTCAAATGTAAATCATATGTTTTCCCTTCCATCACTAATATTAACACGTTCCATGCTACTTACAATCACAGACAACCTAAAACCATATAGTTGATGAACTAGAGGAAAGGCTAAAGTCACAAATACCAAGTAGGATGCATTCAGATACGTTCCTCAAGAGGCAAAATCCAGAAAAAAAAAACTTTAGAAGATTCAGTAATAGTGAGGTCAACTAAATTGATTCGACTCCGAAAACTAGCTGAGCAGAATCCAAACTCTCTAATGACAATGTGTTAATAACATAACACAAAGAAATCAGACAACAAATACAAAACACAAAGAAATCAACTTTAGCACTACAGAAAACACCTTATATATAGATCTAGACAAAGAACGTCTAGATCAACCTTAGAAGGATAAAAATCACAACTTTATCATAGAAACAATGGTAAAATACTTGTTTTCTTTCTTTCATTGTCTCAAGACCCAAATGCAAACATCACATGCAACACAGGAGAAAATTGATCAAAGAGATACTAAAACTTGTGACAACGTTTTAGTATTGACAAACAATGAGTCGATCTAGTCAGTAACAGATGTAGAAATGAAGACCACAAATAAAAATACAACAGATAGGAAAAAAGAAGTGACAAGATTACAGACCGTGTTTTGATCAAGTCAATGGCTTTGATACATGGGTAAGACTTTAGAGATCCCCGGTTTTGGGAAGACTTGAGGGAGACTACAGAGGAAGAACTAATAGAAAATAGAGGTAAAGCTTTTTTAAGAATAATAAAGAACACAACTCCACAAAATAAAGAAGTAAGAAAATGCTTGGGTGTTGGCAACGTTTTACTAAATTCGTAGCAAAATGATACTTTTAGACGATGAAAATACCCATCATCGATAAACACAAACAAATTTTGCAACGATTTGACATATTGGTCGCAAAACTCTAAGAGGTATTTCGTAGCCAAAGCATGGAATTTTGTGATGAATATTATTTTCGTCACAAATTGTGGGAGATCATAATAATATAACTATGTCATTTTTGGTTTTTCTCCAAACATATTGGTGACGATTATTATATATCATAGCTAAAGGTTTTACATTTGATGATGAATCTTGGTTTCCTCATTGAATGCTGCAACGGTAAAAAAAATTTAGGTGGAGCAACATCGTCCCACCTCACTCAAAATCAAAGCCACAATCTTCCCCCTCCCTCTCCTTCATTTTTTCATTTTCTCTCAAACAAAAATAATTTTCTCCTTCTTTATTCAATCGTTCTTCTGTTGTTCTTCTCGATTTTGTGTTCTTATCTTCCCCCTTATCTCGTGGTGTTGAGCTCAACCTGGTAAGTTCTCTATCATTTCTTATGGATTTGTTTTTTAATGTCTTCAATATATTGATTCGAATTTGCTTGTGGTTGAATAGATTTGTTTGCGTGAATTGAACATTTATATTGTTGGGTTTCTATGTAATTGTGTTAATGATAGGGAATAAAGGGAATAGAAGTTGTGAATAGTTGGAATACATGTGTTGTATGTTCTGCACTGAAGTTGTTCGATGAAAGTCTTGTTCCATATATGAGTTTTCATTTATTGTCCAAATGTCCTCTTCCAATGCTTATAAGTCAATATTATAAGGTTAAAGGCAATATAAGGTCACTTAGCCTATCATATAAAGAAAAAGATTTGAGTCTTGAATTGTGTTGAAAACAAACTCTTGGTGTTGTAGTATAAAGTTGGAGTATTTTAAGAGGAAGAGTGGTTGTGTTTAAGAGAGTGGGTGCTGAGATTTTATAAGGAGTATGTGCACATATATATGTCAAAGTGAAAACAAGTAAAAGATGATTGAGAGATTGCCAGTGCGATGGTGGTTTATTAGTTTTTGAGGAAAATAAAAGAAATTTAATTAGAGAGCATCTCTTTCTCATAAAATAATCGAGGAAGTGACTTGTAAGTTCTGTAAAAATCTATTATATATATATATATATATACACAATGCAATAAAGCTAGTGAAAAATAACACGCAAGTAAATTGTAGTAAAGCAACTGTCTCTTCTCTTTTTTTTTTTCCCTTTTTCCTCCTTTAGATTTTTGGGTTTTTTTTTCTTATGGTCCATTTAATTAGGAATTCTTTATAATAATATGGCTTTAAACAAAAGTAATAATTAAAGTTAGCCATGAAGATAGAGTGGAAGTGTCTACTAAGAGTAAGTGCTAGTAGGGTGCAGATGTAAAACAAGATGACCATACAAGTACAAATTTATTCGGTGTCATAGGCATGATTTTTTATTCCATAGGCAAAACCATGTACACTGAAAAATCCTCATATTTAACTCAAGGTAGAATGTTACCCTTCAATCCTTAAAGGATATCTTCAAAATATCTTCATTGTCAAATAAGATATCTCCTTTATAATTTTATCTTAATCTTTAAATAAAAATATGAATTATATTCAAATTAAAACTTGAGACTTCCTTTATAAGAAAAAATAAAATAATAATTTTAATGAATATATCTTTTACTCTTGTTTTATCTCAAAAGAATTTTTTTCAGGTATAAAATTTTGATAGAGCATACCCACCTTTTTATTTATCAAAGTCCTTTGTTGATGGTTGTTTTCACTAATTGTTGATAATGCATGCTCACATCTTATTCATTAGCCTTATATCACTGGTTTTTATTTTAAACTTCCTGCATGATTTGTAGCTCGCTAATTTATATTTAAACTTTCGTACTATTTAGAATTGGCTTAAGTTGCTTCATTTATATCATATCATATGAAAAGAAAGAAATTTGAAGATCTTTAAAAATAAAAAGGATGCATGCTTTTGTTTTAAAAATTCTAATGACCAAAGAGGTTGCTCTAAAACTTAACTATGGCATTCTCTCTAAGTAGAACTTATGACTTGCCTTTTTGTGTCTTTGTTCTATTATGATTCTTTGGTCCATTCTGGTTGTGCAAATATTGTCAACTTTAATATTGAGTTTAAAAACTTTAATATTCAAGTTAAGCTAATAAGAACCTTAGACAGCTTCATTATAGCCAGTAATGCAATTCTTTATTTTACAAACAAATATCAATTTTATTATAAAAAACACTACCACCTTATCAAAACAATACAACTCTTTTGTACAAAAAGTAGCATTATCCACTTTAATTAGGTAATGTAAAAGAGATAACTTTTGCTTGATATAAATGCCTAAAGTGGGTCGACATTGAAATTCTTTAACCTTCTTTCTTCCATGTCTTAAGTATAGGCATATCTTAATCTTCGTTCTTTATGCACAGTTTAGATATTTATAATTATGTCATTATAATGTCTATGCTTATTAAATATGATTTTAGGCCATTTAACCTTTAATTAATAGTTTTCAATTTATCTATAATAGATTTTTTTGTTTACCAACTCCATGGCCATATTATTTTGTAGATTCTGTGTTTCGCTGTGAGCTTGCAGCCAAAAATCACATAATTTGTGTGGTACCCTCAAGTACATTTTTCCTTGCCTACCACATTTAGTCCAAAACCAAGAAAATTGTTTTGGTTTTAATCCCTTTCTTCTTTAGATCTTTGTAAATTTGTATCAGAGTGTCCTATTATATTCCTACAATATAAACAACTCAAGTCAACTGTATATAACTATACACCTTCAGGTATGTGAAATTGTAATATCCTTTATTGTTTTATATATCTTTTTTTCATTTCATTTTGTTGTATATTGTTTACTTAATTGAAGCGTGTGAACTGACACGGGGTTGTTGACTGCACGTAATATTAAACATAAGTCTTTTAACGTAATATAAAACAAAAAATGCATGTTATAAATTTGTTATTTTCTTGTATTGTATAGCTAAATGGATAAGAGTTGGATGTCTTATAAAAAAATGGTCAACTGAATATGTATAAGGAGTTAATAGTTTCATGCAATTTGTAAAAGATCATATAGATGATGAATGTAGTATTCATTGTCCACGCATTGATTGCTTAAATGTGGACATCCAAACTCAAAATGTTGTATATAATCACTAGCTCATCCAAGGCATAGATAAATTCATAGTCCATGGCTTTACCATGGTGAACGCAAGGAAGTAAGTTGTAGTAGAAGTGCCGGTACACCTTATAATGAGAGTTACAATAATGATATTGATGATTGTGATGCGAATGATGATGGTAATGATGGGATTGATGAGATGTTAGACGATTGTCAGAATTATATGGAGACTATGAATGAAACATGAATGCCTAACATAATTGGTAGTAAGACAAAAGATAATTTTGGGAAGTTATTGAAAGTTGTTAAAGAACAATTACATCTGGGGTGCTCTAATTTTTCTTAACTCTCATTTGTTGTGAATTTGTTGTATTTAAAGGTTTATAATAAATGAAGAAACAAGTTGTTTGACATGATAATTGACTTACTGAACGGTGCTTTACTTAAGAGACATAAGTTACTGAAATCTTACTATGATGCAAAGAAGCTGTTCACGGACTTTGGATTGGGATATATTTCAATTCATGCTTGTAAGTATGATTGTTTTCTTTATTGGAAGGAAAGTATAGAACTTCAGGAGTGTCTTATTTGTGGTACATCAATGTGGCGGGTGAATGATGGGAGAGGGAAAAAGATAATAATGAAAATCCTTTGATACTTTCCTAGTAAACCACGATTATAAAGGTTGTTTAGGTCAACAAAACAACAATAAACATGAGGTGGCATAAAAAGAAACACATTGATGATAACATTATGCATCATCCAGGTGACTCAATGGCATGGAAAGAGCTTGATAGAAAGTTCCCATGGTTTGGACAAGATTGTTGTAATGTTCAAGTTGGATCAACCTCATATGGATTTAATCCTTTCGGTAATATAAGTAATTCATATAGCATGCGGCCAGTGATTCTAGTCCCATATAATTTACCTTCATAGAAGTGTATAAAGGAGCATTTTATGTTGTTGTCTTTGCTTATTCCAGGACCAATTGCTCCTAGTAAGGACATCGGTGTTTACTTGCAACCATTAATTAATGACTTAAACAATATATGGGAATATGTATTAGAAACTTTTGATGTTGTTGAAGGCAATACATTTACAATGCATGCTACTGTATTGTGGACTATAAATGATTTCACAGCTTATCAGAATTTATTAGGGTAGAGCATTAAAGGTTATATAGCTTGTCTTGTCTGTAATCATCAAACATATTCAGCAAGGATACGAAGTAAAATATGTTATGCGGGTTATTATCGTTATTTGGATGGCATAGATAGTGAAGAAGTAAACAGTTTAATGGCACAATTGAGTTGGATGAAGCTTTGATGCAATTGTCAGAAGATGACATTGCTTACCAACTATCACAATTGGCTGACAATACACCTAGCAAACACCTAAGTAATAGAAAGCGTAAGAGAAATGATATTGAATTGAATTAGACTAGAAAAGACATATTTTCAGCTTGCCATATTGGAGGGAACCACTATTAAGGGACAATCTGGATGTCATGCATATTGAGAAAAACATTTGTGAGGTCATTTTAGGGACTGTTATGGGAATTAATGGGAAATCCAAAGAGATTATTAAGGCTATACTAGACTTGGAAGAAATGAATATTAGAAAATATTTGCTTTTAAGAAGAAGAGATGTTGGATCATACTTTATTCCCCCTACTTGTTACAATATGTCAAAAAGTGAGAAACAAGCATTCTGTCAGTTCCTCCAGTCAGTCAAATTTCTTGATAGGTATGTATCTAATATAGGTTGTTGTGTGAATGTTCAAGAGGGAAAGTGTCATGGTTAAAGAGTCATGATTGTCATGTACTTTTGTAACAGCTACTTCTTGTTGGAATATGTGGGTGTTTGTTGAAGGATTTGTCTATTACTTTGGGTCAAGTCGGAGAGTTTTTAAAGTAATTATGTTGCAAGACACTTAAAGTTGAAGAGCTTGAAAAATTGGAGAAAGACATAGCATTGATTCTATGCAAGCTTGAACTATTATTCTCCCATCGTTTTTTGATATTATGGTTCATTTGGCAATTCACTTACCATATGAAGCAAAACTTGGTGTACCGGTTCAATTTTAATGAATGTTTTTTATTGAAAGGTAATTTATATTAAATTGAACAAGTTTTTCCTATCTTATTTGTTTGTAACAATTCCTAAGTTTTTAACTGTTTATGTTTAGGTTTTTATGCTCTCTTAAGCATTATGTACGTAATAGAGCTTGACTAGAGGGGTCTATTACAAAGGCTTATATAGCAAATGAATGCTTGACTTTTTGTTCAATGTACTTAACTAATGTAGAGATGAGATTTAATAGACTAGAATGTAACTTTGATTTTAATGACGATGGTGGGTTGTCTATTTTCTCCCAAAAAGTTAGGCCACTTAGGGCGGGTAAATATGTGGAGTTAAGTAAAGATAAATTCGAAATTGCTCATTGGTATATTTTGAACAATTGCGAGAACGTCGATACATACATGGAGTATGTATATTTCTTTTCTTTCTCAAAATCATATTACAATTTCCTTCGTTAACTCTGAGATTTTACTGTGTTTTTTTCAATAGAGAGCATAAAGATACAATTCGTAGCGAAGGGATTATTAATGTTGAAGAAAGATATAGGCAAAAGTTTGTATCATGGTTTAGAATTCTAGTAAGTTGTTATATTTATTACAAATTATGAAAATATAAGAATATGATGAGATCCTTATATTTATTTTTAATTTTTTGTACAGATGATACGATTATATAATCGTAACGTGTAAGAAGTGAAAACAACATTATATAGTTTGGCATATAGGCCTTATATTTGTGAGAAGAAATACACAGATTGCACTGTTAACGGGGTGTGATATCACATACAAGATCGAGATAGTCGAGTTAGAAGTCAAAATAGTAGGGTTGTTATTGAAGGATGTCATGACGATGAAATCATTAACTTCTATAGTGTCATATCTGAAATTTTAGAGTTGCACTACATCAAGAATAAGAAGCTTGTTCTACTAAAATGTAAATGGTTTGATCTAACTGACATGAGAGTGAACGGGCATATTACTAGCATAAATGTTAGTAAAACATAGTATGATAATGATTCTTTTATCCTTGCAAGTCAAGCCAAAGAAGTTTTCTACGTCAACGATACTGTGTTGGGTAACAATTAGAAGGTTGTCCAAAAGTTTCAACAAAGGAATGCTTTAATTTTTGTGAATTGAATGAGGATGCTGATGAAGTCTATCAAGATATTGGATTGGAGATCAATAATGAAGGCATTCCAGTAAATGATGTAGATATATCATCATTCTATAGGAGAGATGCTGAGCCCAATATAGTTCGACTGGATGAAATCGAACCTCATCTTATCTTACAAACAGATGAAGACTATACTCAGGATGGCTTCAATAACAATGACGATACTTTGCTTGAATATATTAGTGACAAAGAATCAAATGATAATGCACTTAATGATGATGATTTTCTTCATCTTGATCATGATGACTGAATGTAAGTTTTATTGTTTGTATTGTTTCAAATGTTAATAAGATAATTGCTTTATGTTGTTGATGGTTTAGTTATGTTAATTAAGCATAGTTTTAATGTTTCACAAAATGTTAATTTTATTTTGCAATTACAATTATACATTATGTCCATAATTCGTTTTACACAGGTTCATTATAATGGCACCTGGACGAAACAAAGAAAAGAGGGTGGTGATGGCAAATGAAGCTTCTCCCACAGAACAATCAGAAATTGCATCATCAAATGAGAAAAGTCAGTAACAATAACCTTTACCAACATCGTCTGGTGGTCCATCGTCTGGTGGTCATGAGGGATCTTCAGGTCTATATTGAAAACCAAACATATTTACATTTATGCTCTCATTACATCTTTAGTGTGTTTTTATCATTATGTTTTTTTTCAGGTTCCAATACTGGCCTCAAAAAATAAGGTAGAGGTAAGACAAAAAAAGCTGAGTTGCAATGGATGAATGTTGTAATGAATACCAAGTTGTCAGTGATGATTGACCCGACGTAAAGGTGGCCAGTGGATAAGATCCAAGCTACAAAATTGGCTAGTGAGTTGGGCGTCGTTGAGAGGAATGAGTTGCCTTGCCTTCAGCATGTCAAGCAGTTGAAGGACGACAACTTGATGCAAAATGCTTTGGATAAAGTTTCGATAATATTTTAATTAATTTCATTATATGTATTGCAATTTTACTTAACTAACACTACAAGAAAATGAACAAATAGCGGCGGAAATTTTCCGACGAAACTACTTCCGTCGAAAACTAGCGACGGAACTACTAGTTCCGTCGCTATAATGGGAACATTTCCGACGAAAAAAAAGGTCCGTCGGAACAGAAATTTATTGCAAATTTTAC
>JAOSBN010000001.1:3597160-3607739 GCA_027563595.1 Erythroxylum suave
AAAACTTGCATTTATCACCTTCCAGATAATATCGCCGATGCCACAAAAGCGGGTGCACAAGCTCCATCAATTTCTAGAATCGTGAAAAGATGTTAGCAATTTCAAAAGCATGAGAGTGCTTCAGGAGTCATGCCCTTTGTGGATGAAGTGACACAAGGCTATTTCCTAAATACAATATGCTAAAATTTATCTTATCATCAGTATAATGATTGTTATCTCTAGTGTTATGATGGGACCAAGTTATACCCTAAAGAGGAACAGCCTCTGCCCTTGGCCAAGCCTCAACTTTTTGTCTTCCTCGAGAGCCAGATTTCGTCCGTTAATTTCCCTCCAACAACCCCATCTAGTCTTTTTTTCTTTTATAGGCATCTTGTTGATGTCAAATTGAGCCACTTTTGTTGGTCTTCTCCTAGCCTTTTTCTGAGTCTTTCAGGCTTTGAGCTTGAAGCAGAATAATGGGACTTCTTCCATCTCCTTTGCCTTACCAGAGCGAAAAAGATGAAGAATCTTCTCATCCAAGCTCCAATTACCTCTATTCAGACTCACCAACTTCATCTCTCTCATCTCAGCCTAGTCTACCTTCTGTTCCTTCACTAACTGCGCCATTTCCTCATCAGAATGATCAAAACTTCACCATTCAGCATGAGTGTGTTGCCACTCTCAAAGGCCACTCCTCTTATGTATCTTCACTTGCTTTGGAGGGCAAGTTTCTCTACAGCGGCTCTTCTTATAGCGAGATAAGAGCTTGGAGACGAGACCCTTTTGTTGTTGAGAATCGGCCAGGCGATATTGTTGCTATTAGCAACGGGGCCGTGAAGTCTATAGTTGTATCAGGAGATAAACTTTTCAGTGCCCACCAGGATTTTAAAATCCGTATATGGAAAATTGATACCAAGAACGAACAACGATACTACAAATGCATAGCTACACTTCCTACGGCGTGTGATCGTTTCTTAAGGCTCTTTTCAGAGAAGAATTACGTGCAGGTTAGAAGACACAAGAAGTGCACTTGGGTGCATCATGTTGACACCGTGTCAGCACTAACATTGTCGAAGGATGGCTTACTTCTGTTCTCTGCTTCATGGGACAGAACGTTCAAAGTTTGGCGAACATCGGACTTCAAATGTTTGGAATCAGTGAGGAACGCACACGACGATGCTATTAATGCCATTGTCTTATCTAGTGAAGGGCTTGTTTATACAGGCTCGGCAGATAAGAAAATCAAGGTTTGGAAGAAGCTATCAGGAGAAAAAAAACACTCTTTGATGGCCACAATGGAGGCTCACAAGTCAGCTGTCAATGCTTTAGCTCTTAGTACTGATGGGTCCGTCCTATATTCTGGCGCTTGTGACAGATCAATACTCGTATGGAAAAGAGAAGCTGGTGTCGCCATCGATGCCGGTGGTCTGCACATGGTGGTGGCCGGTGCACTTAGAGGACACTCAAAGGCAATCTTGTGCTTGGCTATTGTCTCGGATTTGGTTTGCAGTGGCTCTGCTGATAACACCATAAGGATTTGGAGGAGAGGAATGAAGGAGAATTATTGTTGTTTAGCTGTTTTACAAGGCCATAGAAAACCAATTAAGTGTATAACTGCAGCCATCGACACTAATAATGGCTCTGATTCTAGTAGTTCTTATGTAGTTTACAGTGGCAGTTTGGATTGCGATATTAAAGTCTGGAAAATTCAGGTTTCGATTCTTTAGAACAATGGTGTATTCGCCCTGGAATCCTGTAGATAGAGATGAGAATTATTTAATTTTGATTTTCCTTTTCACATAAAGTGAGTGTTACTCTTACTATTGCTATCTTGAATGAAAACTTGAAAATAGCTGTCTTTATGTTCTTGTAAACAAGATGATTTTTCAGTTTGCCAATCCTTAAATTCGAGTTGACAAAGTGATACTCTTTTAATCTAGAAGACATGAAGATTTCAACTTTCAAAAGGCTAAAGGACAATTAGCCAATTACAGCTTCAGCCAATCCTTTCTTTACCTCGAAAATCCGTTTCTGTGACTACTATCATTATCATTTTGCCCCTGCTTCTCCAGCCATCGGATATTCACAGTGCTTAGGGCTGTGACCAGGTACCCTTCAGATCCTCATTGCCTCAGCCAAAATCCAGTAGACGTACTGCCATCTAAATCCCTTGGGTCTGTTAAGCCATCATTTCATCCGTTTAAACTATTATGTGAGGTCAATTTAATTAGTTTTATAGATTCACTAACACATCTCTTCAAGCGAAAGCTCTTTAGGTTTGAAACTTACATAGGCCTATTTTATCTTATGCTTAATTTAATAAAAAGATGACAGGATTCGAACTCAGGACCATTTGATCATAGAAGCTCTAATGTTAAATTAAGTAACCATTTTATCATAATAGCTTAAACTGTTGTGTGAAGCCAACTCAATGGGTTCTATATATTCTCTTAGTTGCCATCGCTATGTTTTGTGTGGTTATTGTCGCAGTATGTTTCTCCGTCTGTTTGTTATCGCCATTCGATCAAGCCCTGTTCAAAATTTCCATTTTTTATACGTGTTTATTGCCATGCGTAAGTCTTTAGTTCCTCTCACCGTCGCATGTCAGCAGTCGTTCCCTATGGCCACTGCTCTTTCGTTCTACATCGGTGGCGCTCTGCTTATGTCACTCATGTCAGCCTGTGATCTTCGACTCAGTCAACTCCCATTTTCTCCAATCTTTGTTTTACTTTAAGAAAAATAGGTCCACCTTAATTACCAAGAACGTTACCCCTCCACACGTGTTTTTTTAACTAGTTCACCTCAGAGAAATGTGATATTGCAAAACCTATTTTAACCATCTGACCAGCTGGCCGAAACTATAAGCTTTGCGTGCAAGGAATGATTTATATATATATATATATATATATATATATATATATAGGTCCCAACCTATAATGTATTGTTACAAAAGATATAACTCACTTAACTAAAGAAATAGATGAAACAGATGCAAAATTTGTAGATTGTTTTGAAAATTAAGATAGAAAGTTTGTCAGATGATCAGTTCATGACATAGTTTTGTAATACTCCTTTTATTCATATTAAATTTGTTAATTGTGAAAGAGTAGAAGATGTAAGGCGTAACACGAGCCTTCACTACCCTCCCAGGATCAAATATGAATGTGAGAATAGATGGAGAAAAACATGAAACATACTTGATTTCGTTTCCATAATTTCAATTGAGGTTTTCAGAGCCAAAATGGACACGTTTTCTCAAAGACGAAAGTTGATCACCGGAATATCATTAAGGTCTTTATGAAACTCTTTTAATATGTGAACCTTTTGGCGGGTCAGGGAATTCATATATTCGTGATTTGCTTAAGTAGCTGTAGGAGACCTTAACCTTATATATATAGTATCATATTTGGTTGTCCATCATAGGCCCAATGTATGTTTGATCTACTCTTATTAGGGTTCATTTTCTTTGTTAAACTTTATTTTCTTTATCCGGATCAAATTCGATTCGCTTAATTGTGAATTTATTAAAATCATTAAAATTATAAGTAATTGTTGTCCAATCTTAAGGAATATATAGGTCGACCAAGTTTAAAAAATCATTTGATTCAAAGATAATGAAAGTCCATCATTCTATCCCGTAAGACTTTCGATACTGAAAAATATCCAATGCATATGTCATGTATGACATAGTTCTAATACAATTACGTATATCTAATACCTTACTAATATGAATGAAAAATGAAGTGTGTTAAATTAGGATGATACCTATATGATCTGAAAGGTATCATCTTTTTATTTGTAGGTCTTAATTTCTCTACACTTTATGCTAAATTGTATTAGAGAAAATTATGTTCTCTCACTAAATGTTAAACCACATTAGAAGAAACCCTTATAGGATTAAACACTTATATCCCCTTATGTCTTGTCAAATCCATAGATTTACATATGAAACTTTATGTGCCATAAAGACATAAGCTTAAGGTTAATGCCCAATGACATGTTACAAGTGTTGAAGATTGACATTGATTTGAAGAATTTCACCTGTATTATGACAATATATAGCAATATGTATGACCCATAGCAAAATGATGATCATTTTTATTGATAACACATACTGTCATAATACATGAAAAACATATAAATGTACAAGGAGTAAACATAGCGATCCCTAGTTAATAGTGTCTAAGGACTTCAACACAACCATATTGTATACATGTATCTTAAAGACATATGGATGAAGTCCTTTAGTGAAAGGATCAGTAAGCATGTCCTTAGTCCTCAAATGCTTCACCTCAAAGTCACCTTTCTGTATGAGTTTTTTTATGGTTAAATACTTGACTTCCAAATGCTTGAACCTGGATATTCTTATTATTGCTATTGAACAATACGACAGAAAGATTATCACAATATAACTGAATGGGTATAGCCAATGAATCAACTACAAACAACTCATAAATCAAATTCCTGAGCCAAACTACTTATGTTGCAACCCTGTAGTATGCCATAAACTTTGCAAGCATAGTCGAGGAAGTCAGCAGTATATACTTGACTCTCTTCTGCAATAATGCACCATCTGCTAGTTTAAAGATATTTCCTGATGTGGTCTTGTCACCATTTGGACACATAGCAAAGTTCGAATTTGTATAGCCTATGAGATCCAAATTGTTGACTTTTCCAAATGTCAACATATAATCCTTAATGCCTTTTAGATATCTCAATACCTGTTTAATTGCATACTAGTGATCCATTCTTAGATTAGCCAGATAGCTACCCATCAATCCAACGACAAATGCAATATTGGATCTAATGCATACCTAGGCATACATCAGGATACCAATAGTAGTAAAATATGCGACATTCCTTATAGCCTCTCTCTCTCTAGCTCATTCATTGGACATTGTGCCAATGATAATCTCTCACTATGAGAGATAGCTGCTGCAACTGGTTTACAATCAGCCATATTAAACATTTGTAGCACTCGCTCAAAGTAAGCTTTTTGTGAGATGCCTAATAAGCGTTGAGATCTATCTCGATGAATTCGAATACCTAGGAAAAAAATGTTTCAATAAGATCCTTCATATCAAAATGCTTGGCCAAAAGTGCTTAACCTCATACAGCAAGGTCAAGTTATTTGATGTGAGCAAGATATCATCCACATATACAAATAAAAAGATAACTTTGCTCCCCTTGACCTTGTAGTACAACCACCTTTTAGCTTTATTCTCCACAAAGCCAAAAGAGGTAATAACCTCAACCAATTTAAAGTACCACTATCAGGAGGCTTATTTTAAACCATATATTGATTTGCTCAGCTTACAAACCATGTCAATTTTATCTCGATGCTAGAATTCTTTAGGTTGCTTCATATACACCTCTTTATAAAGGCCTATATTTAGGAAATTATTTTTAACATCCATTTGATGTAGCTCCATATCATAATGAGCTACTATTGTCATAATCACTTAAAATGCATCCTTAGATGATACAAGAGGAAAGATAACATTAAAGTCAATCCTTTCTTTATAAATGAACCATCTGGCAACCAATCGAGCCTTAAATTGCTCAAATTTACCCTTAGAGTCCTTTTTGGTCTTTAAAATCCTTTAACAAATGATGAGTTTGCAATTCTGAGGCAAACTAACAAGCTCTGATACCTTATTATACATCATAGATTACATCTTGTCCTTCATAACATCCCACCACAAATTTGCATGGGGTCCAGAAAAAACTTCTAAAAAAGTACTGAATCTACAATATGTCAGATATTATAGTCTTGTTCACCTAAGTAGACTATTTCATCAGATGAAATAATAGGTCTTCTTACTGTAATGGATCTTCTTAACTGAATTGGTTCTTGTATTTCAGGAACCCCAATTTGTATAACTATGGGTCCCTATTCCTGTACTGGTATGGTACTTAAACTTGGAATCATCAGGTTTGACTGTATAGGTGATGGATATGAAATGATTGTAGTGTCTACTTTGCTCTCATTTGAAGGTCAAGAAGGACCACCCTCATCATATACATTATACTCTAGAAACTTAGCTGTTTATGATTCCACTATTCTAGCCCCTCCTTCTCTGTACTAGAATCTGTATGTCTTAGATTGGTTAGGATATCATATAAAATAACAACGAGTGGAATGTATGAAAATTGTCATCATAAGAATTATATAAACGTACCTTAGCAGGGTAACCCCACATACAAATATGGGAGATGCTAGGCTTCTAATCCTTCCAAATCTCAAAAGGTGTCTTTGCAATTGATTTGCTTAGGACTTTATTGAGTCTTTCACCCTAAAGGTAGTTAGGTAAGTTAGTACTACTTTACATTGACCTCATCATGTCATTTAAGGTGCGATTCTACCTTTTTGTGAGACCATTTTGTTATGGAGTACCTGGCATAGTGAACTAAATCATTATTCCATATGATTCAACATATTTAGTAAACAGACATCTTGAAACCCCATGTTTGCCATAATATTCACCTCCACGATTTGATAAGATAATCTTAATAGACCTTCCCAACTGGTTCTCAACTTTAGCCTTAAAGATCTTAAATTTATCAATAACTTCACTTTTTTTCAAATAAGAACACATATCCATAATTAGAATAGTCATAAATAAATGTAAGAAAATATCTAGAATTGCACAAGGTAACTTTATAAGGTTCGCATACGTTTGTATATATGAGGTCCAGTAAGCCAAAAGCATGAGTTGACACATTTTTCTTTATTTTAGTCAACTTACCCTTATAGTAATCAACACATGTTTCTAGATCATCAAAATCTAGAGTTGAGAGAATTTTTTTCCTTAATCTTTTAACCCTATCTTTGGAAATATGGCCCTACCTTTTATGCCCAACATATATGACTTATCCTTTATCAGGGCTCTCTTTTTTATGAACTATTTGACAAGTTATAAAAAAGCATATATCTCATTTAGGGTGAGACACATTTTATACAAACCATATGATAAGAAGGCCATACCAAGATGTTTTGCATTAAATGTTGTCCAAAATCGATGCAGAGATCAAATTCTGTCTAAAAATCAATATATAAAATGTGTAATCTAAAACCAAAACAATTATCAAGGTTCAAACATGCATCTTCTAAAGATATTACATTCATTTCTTCATTATTGGCCACCATCAGTCTTTCCTCCTCTTTATTTGGCTTTCTCCTACGTATGAACCCCTGGATGTAGAGGCAACATGATTAAAATCTCCATTATCTAGCCACCAAGAACTTAATGTGGCTATAGCGTGATTATACTGATGGATCATACAAGCCAAGGAGTTGTTTGACAATTCTTGCCTTTCCTTCTAGGTCTTATACCTCTGGCAGTCTTTTTTTATATCCACAGGACCTTTACCAGTACTAGATTGACCAACATCAATATGTAGAGAAAATTTAGACTTTTTACCTTTGAATTTAGCGGGCTTCACCATTGTTTTTCCTTTAGTTGCTATGAGGACCGTAGGAGTGGCATTCTTGAGTTTCTTTTCCACAACAATGCAGCAGGTAATTAGAGCACTTATATGCCAAAACTCATCCAAGGAATTGTATGTTGTCACTAGAACACCAAACTTTAAAGGAAGAGAATTCAGAGCGTGATGTACAACATATGTCTCAAGGATGATAACGTCCAATGCCTTTAGTTTACTTTGCAGGTGGACCATCCTGATAATATATTCCTTTAGTTCCTCTGTTACTTTATATCTTATAGAGAACAATTTCTTTATCAAGGTAATTATGCATTAGAAGAGATCCTGTACCTTTAGGAGACATTATTCAGGAAATCTCAAGCTATGGTGGTCTCCAAAAGTTCACTAAGCAAATGGTCCAAAATGGATCCCTTAATGGTTAGATAACACATCATGTTTGACCAGTCCTAAGCTACATATAATTCTCTATTAGCCTCTAAACTGATAGATGTAGATGGAGTTAGCTTATCCGTAATCATGGCCATATTAATATTTTTCATCTCTAATGAAAACTCTACATCTTGTTTCCATTTCTTGATATTGAAACCAAATCAAGGTTTCAATTGTGACACTTTTGCTGTTTAGAAAAGATGACTGCAAAATTGACAATGTAATGGTCAACACAAATGTAAGATAACAGCGATACTCAAGACCACAAATAGTGTCTATACTGAGAATCTTATCACACATATCATGAAACACCTGTGACTTGAATACATAATATATACAGATTAGGACTCCACATAAAAGCGATTTGAGTACATAACACTAACTTTTATATCACTACCACCTATGGTGAATAGATTACTCAAGCAATGGCTTCCTCCATCTAATGCTTTTATACACGCCTCAAATTATGACATAAGGTCAACACCTGTAGGAAGAATAACCAAACACAAAACCAAAGACATCCCTAAACTTGCAAGCAGAATAGTCCAAATACTAACTTGAAAGACCACTGTGATAACTACATTTTCATTAGTATCAAAACAGATCCACAAACATAAGGGTTACAATTGCATATTATTTGTAACATCAATAAATGGAAAATCCGTATGCACATTCTCATTATCACATATCAGTACTTCTATTCATTGAATTTGAAAATTAATCAAAAGAACAATCTCAATCGGAGTGACTATCATGCAATACTAAACAATAACCGTACTACATAAGATACCAAAACCTTATATACCTCTCACATTTTAAGTTCAAAACATGAAAATTCACTCAAAAATTGCTTTAATATCCTTTAATTAATTTTTCTGAAATTAAACCTTATTATTACCATTGTAATAAATCCAAAAAAGTTCAAAAAACTCACTTTATGAATTCACCAGACCTAAGAACTGACCCAAAATGACCTGAGGCATCATTAAGTGAATTTTGAAAATTTTGAAATTTTTAGGTAATGTAGCTGATGTCAATGTTATTGTAGCAATGATGTTAGCATGACTAAATAGAATCGTAAATGTACCTGAAGTGAATGGCACGTGCACTGCACCTATCGAGCCTAACATACCTTTTGATTGATTAGGCATATGTATTTCATGTTCCCACGTGCACCCACACCCCTCGTATCTATCTGGCACGTTTTACTAACGTGCAGAAGCACCCACCAACTCTAACACTTATGTTGCAAGCACCAGACACATGCCCTTACCCGTACGCCCCACACGGTGGACATGTGTCTGGCACATATGCCACATGCTCTAGATGCCTATTGACTGCTCTAGAGTCATTGGGCGTGCGTGTTGCACACACACCCAGTGGTTTTCTTCTTTCGTTGCCCTTGTCTCTAAAAAATGGAGATTTTTTAGACTTTCTAATAATTTTCCAAGCTCCTATTTTTCAGTTTTATACTCAATTAAACCTTAATTCAAGCATCAGTATGCAATTAAAAATATTGATTTTTCTGATATCCTTATGGAGAAAACCTAGAAATTCTTTGTTTACGATCACTTTATTATGTAAGCACTCTAATGCCAGGTGTAAGGCGTAATATTAGCCTTCGTTACACTCACCGGATGAAACGTGAATGTGAATAAACAGAGAAAAACACAAAACATACTTGATTTTATTTCCATCACTTCAACTGAGTTTTTTAGAGTCAAGACAGATGTGTTTCCTTAACAACCTTTTCAAAAGTTAATCACTGGAACATCGTTAAGATCTTTCTGTAACTTTCTTAATATATAAGCCTTTTGATGGGTCAGAGAATCCGTATGTTCACGATATGCTTAAGTAGCTGCAGGATACCTTAACCTTGTATATATAACATCCATATTGGGCTTTCCTAGAACAAGCCTAATAGAAGTCCAGTGTACATTAATTAAGGTCCATTTTCTTCACTAAACTTCAACTTATTAACTCAGCTCCTTTATTGGGCTACTTTATTAATTTTTATCATGATCAAATCTGATTCGCTTAACCCTGAATTTATTAAAATCATTAAAAGTGTAATTAATTATTGTCTAACCTTGAGGAATTTTGTAACAAAAGAAATTTGAAATTTTTTGACTAATCTATATGAAATCACTAGATTTTGCGCATTAAACTACTTTTATATAAAATAAGAACTTGGTTAGTTAATGAATGATTTTCTTGTGCAAGTATAATTAATTTGGAATCAAATATCTCGAGAAAAAATTAATAAAAATTAATTTTTATCTTAGTCAAGTTCACACGGCTTTTTGACTTGAATATAAAACTATTTGAGCTTTTCTATTTTATTGAAATCCACTACCTACACTAAATGATGCTATTTAAGAAGTTATTTTTTGAAGATTCACCTTAATCTAGGTAAAATTCTACATTTTAAAATTGTTATTACTACCATTTGATCCTCGCTTAAAAATTTGGCAATCAATTCTATAAGAATTATCATCAAATTGGTCATTTTTTTGTAAATTATCCTATAAAATGTAGATATTATCATGGTTTTGGTCAAATTTTTGAACATTATCAAACTCCAATGTGAAGGCTATGATTATAAATTGATTTCTCTAAATCTAAGAGTATCTTGAAGTGTATAGATCATATGGAACTACTCTAGGCATTTTCTTTAAATTCCAACAACTAATATTCATTATAGGCATTCCATTTATATATTTTT
>JAOSBN010000001.1:3621632-3638805 GCA_027563595.1 Erythroxylum suave
GGAGAATATGGATTGAGCCCAAGTCGGTCCATGGGGTGAGACAGGCCGATCGGCCCGTGAGAATCCGACCCAACCAGCATCCGTTACAATTTCTCGAACAAGCTCCTTTGCTCCAGATTCTTCCAACGCAAAGACTGTAATTGCCTCCATATTCGCAATTTTAGATGGAAAGTCCAATATCGATTCAAGTGAGGAGTCAGGAATGACAATAGACCATGTAAAAGGAGACATTGAGATTAGTCATATCAGCTTCAAATATCCAACTAGACCAGACATTCATATCTTCCGAGACCTCAGTCTGACTATTCAGTCTGGCAAGGTGATCATTCATCATTTATCATGCGATCAGCATGAAAACAAGAAGACAACTTCATTTATATGTCTGTCTTTACTTCAACATCGAATTCCAAGTTGGCTAATCGATTGACTTTTATTCTTTCAGACTGTTGCATTGGTCGGGGAAAGTGGAAGCGGAAAATCAACAATAATTGCATTGCTTCAGAGATTTTATGACCCTGATTCAGGTCATATAACCATTGATGCAATCAAAATTAATGAGTTTCAAATTAAGTGGTTGAGACAGCAAATGGGACTAGTAAGTCAAGAACCTGTTTTGTTCAACGATACAATCCGTGCTAACATTGAATATGGAAAAGCCGATGCGACTGAGGCTGAGCTTTTAACTGCATCAGAATTGGCTAATGCACACCATTTCATCAGTAGCTTACACCAGGTTAGTCCGCAAGTATACTCTAAATCTTTAGTTCCATACTTATATAGTCTCAAAAAATTTTTGCAGTTAGGAGTTCATCAGTATTTAAGGTTAAAATTTTGGTGGGATCTTTACGTGTTCCGAGGAAAATATAGTCCCTTGAATTGAATGCTTCACTCTGGTACTGGACTCAAGTGCAAGAAAAACAAACTGCAGGGATATGACACCCTAGTGGGAGAGCGGGGATTTCAATTATCTGGAGGGCAGAAACAAAGAGTAGCCATTGCCAGAGCTATTGTGAAAGATCCAAAAATACTATTGCTAGACGAAGCAACAAGTGCTTTGGATGCAGAATCTGAAAGAGTGGTCCAAGATGCCTTGGATCGAGTTGTGGTAAATAGAACGACAGTGGTTGTAGCCCACAGATTATCCACCATTAAAAATGCAGATGTTATTGCTGTGGTCAAAAATGGAGTAATTGTAGAGAAAGGAAACCATGAGACCTTGATCAAAATCAAGGATGGGTATTATTCCTCCTTAGTAACAGTTCATATGAATGCTTCAAATTATCCAGTTTAAGCCTTTCTGAGACTCTCTGAAATTTCGGTTCACTTCTTTAATTTAAGGATTGATAACTTTTCATTTCTTTCTTTTCTTTTGTCCATTTTTTTTAAATTTTCCTTTCTCTTCGGTAATAATAATAATTCGTCAGACTATATCTTCAACAACTTTTGAGAGATTACGACGTACTAGACAAGCACATGCCAGCTTATTATTAGGAATGTCACTTGACCTTATGACTCGATGGAAGATCATTTTAAAGTCTATCATCCCCCAAAAAGATTCAAAATTTCAAGTGAAGCTCTATCAGGAACAGAACGAGCACGTGACCTACATGAAAGCTTGACAGTCAAAGTCCACAAATCAGACGTAACCTAATTACTAGTGACAAAAATAAATATAAAATCTCAAAATAAATAAATAACTGATACAGATACGTTTAAGTACAAACACAATAAAGTACAATAATGTTAGCATACATAAAAAGAACATTTTTAATAAGATATTAAATTATATCACTGCAGACGCTATAGCACAAAGATAAGTGTAAACAACTGAAAAGATATGCAAAAGTAGATATGTTACAGTCAATGCTCCTCAAAATCTCCGTTGCGAAGTTGGTGATAGTTGACTTGAATAATGGAGTTAAAGAGAGTCAGACTCACTAGTCTCTATTGGCCCATGACAACTAATGACATACTCACACAATATACAATTTATATTATTATAAGCACACATATATGATACATGACAAATCATATGCAATCCACAATTAATTATGGAGGAATATTTTAATGGCCCTGGTCCCTAACGATAAATCATCACAATTCTTCACCTCAAATGGTTGTGAGGAGCTAAGTATCACTAAAGGCGCAACTATAGACCGATAGTCATAGCCATAAGGCTCTCTTAACCTAAAGGAATTGTAAAAAGCCAATCTATGCTTCACTAAATACGTCCAAAGTTACAATCACAACGATAATATACATATTAAACAAGATCCTAAATTGGAGCCAAACATCAACTAGAATAAGTCCATATCATATCATAATATCGTATCACAATACGATGTCACAATGATCTCACATAATCAAACCAGCGTGGACTTAGTGCTAATAGATACCCATCTAGTGGCATGTCTTATATATATATATTTTCCTTTTCCATAATCACAATCAAACACAGCTGCACATAATCCAAATATCAATCCCGTAATTTCATAAAATAAGCACTCAGTCATATAGAACCATCATAAATGCATGTAGTATGCCATAGGCATCCAAACCCATATCCTTATACTTAGATATTGTAGTATTATTTACATAGGCACCACAATAATAGCAACTCAAATTACATATGTCATAGGCACCACAATAATAGCAACTCAAGTTACATATGTATGTACTACAATATCTAAGTATAAGGATATGGATTTAGGTGCCTATAGCATATTACATGCATTTATGATGTTTCTATATGATTGAGTGCTTGTTTTATGAAATTATATATATAATATAAACTCTCTACTATTTTATCAGCTAGGTAGCAAACGCACGAGAGAACTGGTGTCTACGTACTGGAAAACTGAGTGGAAACACGAGAGAACCAAACTGTAACTGATAGAACTGAGCGAAAACACGAGCATGAGGCGAGGTAGTGATCGGTGTGTCTAGAGAGCGACAGTGAGTTAAGGGGGAGGAACACTATAGATTAATTATAATTAATATGCAATGTCGTGAATAGCAACACAGTCGAACTGAGCAAATATAGGAGCGAGGGAGCGAGGGAGCCAGCGAAAGTAGCGGGAGCTGTGGCAAGAGGTAGTGATCTTCAGTGAGATTGGTGAGAGGCAGTGAGGCGACGGGGAGGAAGACTAACATTGTATATTAATCGTAATTAATCTATGGTGTCATGAATAGCACACGCTCCTTGCAGAAGGCATCATGGAAGCCTCTTCATCAAATGAGGCTTTCCTTTCTCTTCAGGAGGCTAGGGATCTCTAGCAATAGAAGGAATTAAAATAAAATGTAGACACAGCTGAAGCTAAAAAATCATGAAGAAATATATGGTGGCTATTGACTGCTAGATTATTTAGCGGCCCTATCACTTATAGATTTAAGTCCAATGAAGATTTGAGTCCAATGAAAGGGCCTAAGATAATCGTTATTGGGTATTAAGGAGTTGACTTTAAATAGGTCCAAGACCTTTTCCCTTTCTCATTTAAAATAGAATGCAACAACAGACTTATTAGTTATTCATATGTTTTAGAAAACAATCAAAAGAGGTTTCTAAACCATTGTGGAAATTAATTAACGAAGATAAGGTAGAGAGGGAATTAATCTTTATAAACACTATCATGGATTTAGGTGTGCATTAATAGATCGATCCATAAATGTCTTACAATTAGTATTAGAGCCTGTTTCAAAGGTGTTCACGGTGGTTTCATTGTTTTTCTTTTGTATTATTTTTGTGTTGTTGGATGTTTCAACTTGACATGGACAAACGAAAACTCAAGTCTGACCGAAATATTGGAAACGATACAATCATTACTACTTGTGTTTACAGTTGTTGAAAAGAAACAAAAACTCAAACATATGTTTTTGTTCTTAACTTCCTATAAATGTCTTAATGATTTTGGCTTTAAAAAATTTGAGTTTTCTGTTTCAATGCCTGTAACAGACATGTTTCTATTGGCTATAATGTTGGCAGGAATGCTCTGGGTAGGGTTTGGATGGTTTTTGGTATAGAGAGAAAACCATAAACAAGAGCGACCTAAAAAAAAAAGATGAAACCAAAATTGACGTATGGGGGCAGATGGGGCACATGATTTGAACGTGGCCCATTTGATGCAGGGGAGCAGCGGGTGGCGGGTGCAGACAGACGCTGACATAATTTTATGGATTTTGAATTTGGGTTATATTATGAAACCTTGATTATTAAGTAATTAAATTATGGACTTTGACCCTAAGTAAAACAATTTTGTGATGGTTCATAATTTATTGTTTAATTTATAATTGATTTATTTTTCTATGCATAATATAAATTTGAAAATTAGTGCCATATTATATGTTTTATTTGATACTATGAATATTTTACATTATGTAATGTTTGGAATTAAATTTTCTTATTATATATTGAATGTGTTACATGACATAATGGTAATTTAGAATAGTTTGTTAGTCACCAAAGTGCTAAATGTTTATTGCATGGAAAGCTTGTTAGTTACCAAAGTGGCCTAAGTTGAAAATATTAAACATTTAATTGAAAATATTAAAATTTTATATTGTTCATATTGATATGATGCATTAAAATGACATAAAGGTTGAATTGAACATTTGAAATCATTAACTATAACACTAAGAGGTCGCCCAAAGGTGGACCACTGCTTATAATTAATGACATTAAAGGGACTTATCAATATTTTGTTTGTTTAATATGATTGTATATCCAAATATAACATGCATGTTGACTAGAATATGATTGATTGTCTATTATAGTGAA
Organism: Erythroxylum suave; assembly: GCA_027563595.1. Taxonomy (NCBI): domain Eukaryota; kingdom Viridiplantae; phylum Streptophyta; class Magnoliopsida; order Malpighiales; family Erythroxylaceae; genus Erythroxylum; species Erythroxylum suave. Next base: position 3,626,407 of record JAOSBN010000001.1, read on the forward strand.
TTTTATTGGCATCATTATAGAATATAGCTATGTATTTAAAAATCACCCAAAGGAGAATTTAAATACATAATCAAAGTTAGTATTAGTTTTAATTCATTTAGGTCTACTCAAAGCATTAATGTATAGGCTATATGTTGTATTTGCAGCATCTACTAATTTGTTCACTTTAGGAAATGGTTTGATCAAGTTTAATGGTCTGAATTATGTAGATTGGTCTAAACAATCCATTTTCAACTGGGTGTAATGGATTTGGACTTCGTCGTAGTTTCAGACACAAGACCTATAGCCATAATTGAGACTAATTCTGAAGCTGAAAAGTCTTATTCTGAAGCTGAAAAGTCTTATTATGAGACTTAGGAATAGTCTAATAGGCTAAGCCTAAATTTGAGGTGAATGACAATCGCAGAAAATGCGAAGCCATCAATGCCTATGATGAATAATGCAAAGGAGTTCATGTTGAAGCTTAAGGAATACTCCCAATCTGATATAGCTGACAAGTCTATAGTAGGAACTTTAATAAGTGAGCTAACAACTAAAAAGTTTTACTGGTCACAACCCATTCACGATCTTATAACTTATAAGTCAAACCTAGCTGCAAAGCTTAAATCTATGGCTATGGATGTAAGTAAGTCCTTCCTTGTAAGTAAGTCCTTCCTTGTACAGTTCATAATCAACTCACTTCCTCTAGATTGTGGCCAGTTCCAAGTGAATTATGACACCATTAAGGAAAAATGGAACCTTCAAGAGATTAAGGATATGTTGGTTCAAGAGGAAGAGAGATTGAAGAAAATGAAGGAGCATTTCTTTCATGTCACATTTCATCAAGGAGCTAGTAGCAGCAAGAACAAACTAGGAAAGAAAGGCAATTGTATGGAGAAAGCTCTCGGAAAAGTTAATAAGGAACGAATCCATAATGATAAGAGGTGCCACTTCTACAAGAAGCTTGGTCACTTCAAGAAGGATTGCCCTAAAAGAAAGGCTTGATTCGAAAAGAAAGATACATACTATATCTCAGTATGTTTTAAATCAAATCTTATTGAAGTTCCTAATGATGCTTGGTGGTTAGATTATGGTGCAACTACTCATATGTTATATGTTAAACAATAATTCCTTTCAATCCAAACCATAAATGAAATTGAAAAGTCCTTATTTATGGGGAACAGAATGAAGGCATGGATAGAGGGCACTGGGACGTACAAATTGATCTTGGACACTAGGTATTACCTGGATCTAGAAAAGTGTCTTTATGTTCCTGACTGTGCTAAGAATTTAGTTTCTATTGCAAAGTTGGATGATGATGGTTTTAACTTTAAGATTGGAAACCCTGTGTTTTCTTTATATAAACACAATTACTATTAGAGTTCTGGTACTTTAATTGATTGTTTATATCGTTTCAATATTGATGTTGTTTTTTCTGAATCTCTATTTCATGTTAACCATATTATGGGAAGTAAACGTAGTGCATAAAATGAATGTTCTGCTTTTTTGTGATATAAAAGATTAGGTCATAGAACCAAAGAAATGGTACAGAGATTAGTGAAAAATGAAATCTTACCTCAATTGGATTCTGCTGACTGTGATATATGTGTGGATTGCATTAAAGGTAAGCAAACCAAACATATATTAAAGCATCCAGCTACAAGAAGTAACCAATTACTTGAATTAATACATACTGACACTTGTGGTCCTTTCAACGTTCCTTCTTGGGGCAATGAAAAATATTTCATTACTTGTATTAATGATTTCTCACGATATAGTTATATTTATCTACTGTATAAAAAGTCTCAATCTATGGACATCGTAGAGGTGTTCATTAATAAAGTAGGAAGGCAATCAAATAGAAAGTAAGGATAGTGAGGTCTGATAGAGGTGGTGAATGTTATGGAAAATTTGATGAAAGTGGACAATGTCCAGGTCTATTTTCAAGTTTCTTACAAGTCGAGGCATATGTGCACAATACACAATGCCTGGTAGACCACAACAAAATGATGTAGCCGAAAGGAGGAATCATTTATGACACCTTCAGATTTGGGGTTGTCTGGAAAAAGTAAGGTTATATAATCCATATGAAAAGAAGCTTGATGCGAGAACTATTAGTGGTTATTTTATTGGCTATCCTGAAAAAGTCAAAGGGGTACAAATTTTGTTATCCTATCCATAGTATGAGAATAGTTAAATCTGGTAATGCTTGGTTCATTGAAAATGGTCAAATTAGTGGGAGTGGAGAACCTCAAAAAGTAGATATTCACAAGAGTCGAGTAGAAACTACTCCTAGTTTAGTAGAAACTGCTACATCAAATGAGATCCCACCGGTTGTTATTCATCTTGTTGCATCATGAATACGTAATATACTGAAATAACAAATTAATGTTCCAATTCCACAAATAGAACATATTAATAAAGAACTAGATAATAATGTTCAAGTTATAAATAATCAAGTGATGCCACAAGAAGTAGCATTATGAAGGTCCGTAAGGTAGAGAAGACCAACTATTTCAAGTGACTATGAAGTTTACTCACTTGAACATGAATGTGACTCAAGCATTGATCAGGATCCAGTCTCATTTAAACAAGCCATATAATGTAGCAATTATGAAAAGTGGTTCAACACTATGAAAGAAAAGTTGAAATCAATATATGACAACAATGTATGAGAATTAGTTAAATTGCTAGATGGTACAAAGTGAGTGGGTTGTAAATAGGTCTTTAAAACCAAACGTGACTCACAAGGCAACATTGAAAATTCTAAAGCCAGAATTGTTGCCAAAGGTTATACTCAAAAGGATGACATTAATTATAAAGAGACCTTTTCTCCAGTTTCAAAGAAGAACTCTTTAAGAATTGTTATAACCTTAATGGCTCATTGTGATTTAGAATGTAAAGACCACTTTTCTAAATGGTGACTTGGAAGAAAAAGTTTATATGGATCAACCGAAAGGTTTCATGACCATAGGAAAGGAACGATTAGTGTGTAAACTAAAGAAGTTAATATATGGACTGAAACAAGCTTTTCGACAATGGTATCTTAAGTTTAATGATGACATTATGTCTTATGGTTTTGTAGAAAACACCATTGATCGGTGCATATATATGAAAGTTAGTGGGAGCAAGTTCATTATATTAGTCCTATATGTTGACAATATCCATCTTGCTGCTAATAATATGGTTTTGCTACATGATGTAAAGAATTTTCTCTCTAATAATTTCCAAATGAAACATTTGGGTGAGGCATCATATGTGATAGGAATTGAATTATTCCATGATAGATCACAAGGTGTTGGACCCCGTTTCTGAAGCCCAACGTTTGGAGTCATCATAACACGTGAGCGTGCGTATTACCTTGAGGGTTATTTCTGTAAACCCGTATTATCCAACTTAGTCTCGTCTTCATTCTCATAACATCTCAAAAATTTTCTATAATTTGAACACTTGAGATACAGCAATCCATTCTTATGTTTATATCCTCAACTGTCACCCTAAATAAAACACTCATTTTTATCTCTTATTTTCATATCAAACTAAGTAAATTTCAATATCCAGTCAAGCCTAAATATGTCAGAAAAAAGCATTGGTGGGTCCACAATTGCATATGTACATGATTTGAGACAATTAACATAACTTTCACTATGGGTGTTGGATTATGGTCATTCAAGCATGGTTTTGAAGAGTAATTCGTGTTCTACAACTTCCATGAAGACCTCGAAGAGAGGTTCTTTCTATTTAGAGAGTCAAAATTTGCACATTTTTAAAACTGTCCCAAGAAGGTCTACTTAACAGACATATGTACCTTCAAATGGACATGGACTGCTCTGGGGACATTTTCAGATCCGAGAAGGTCTACCTAGTAGAAATCAAGTCTGTTTAACGGATAGTTACGGGTCAAATTTAATATTTCCAACTCCTATAAATTACCTATGACCCATCTTATGCATATCTATTATTCCTAACTCATTTTCCTCATCATTTTCACTTCCATTTCATCTCAATATCATTTACAATCAATTCATCATCCATGTTTGGTCATCTTCCAAAAAACACAATCATTCAACTTATATACATTCGTCATAAATTGCTGCATATGTTTAACCCTATTTATCATCTTCATTTCATCTCTAACTTATCACCCTACTTTCCATTTGAAGACACCATAGTACTTATGACACTACTTCTTCCCATTTCAAGACACCACATTACTCTTATTCTATTAGATCAAAATAGAAAAGCTGTAAAATGTCCTGCATAGACCCTATGCAGCGTCACTAACTTGTAACAATCATAACTTTCAAGTCCGATCTCCAAAATTTACATACAATATATCATTGGAAAGCTAAAAGAATGAACTACAATTCCAGATGAAAATCTTGTCCAAGTCAGCCTAAATTAGTACAGTTTTTCCCCTGAAATAAAAACCCAATTTGACCCTTATGAAAAACTTGAAATTTGCAATGTACAACTTGGAAAGTCATGAGCATAACCAATCAACCATCAACTTTACTTCATTAAACTCCCTAATCTTTACTCATTTGACTCATCCTTTACAACTAATTCTCATCATTCACAAAAACCCTATCTTTCCTTTTTTCCATAATATCTCATTTATATGTGCACACATATATATATATATATATATACATGAATCGTTGTCAACTTAATTGGATAACTTTTTCAAGTACTTCTAATTTCAACTCACATCATCCATACATAATCCATATTTCATTAACAACAAAATAGAAGTTTACAAAACTTTAATGGCATTCCAAGCCACATTACATCATCGATATCCAAAATTCAAAATACAAAAGATACCAAACTCAATAATTCTTGAAATGCATCTAAAGTCTTGCTTTTACAAAATCTAACTTAATATACAGAAACATTGCAAAAATAGAGTGATGCTTCAACTCTTAGTTACTCGATCTCATTTTCTTCACCTGAATATGGGACGAAAAAGGGGTGAGTTTAAAAGCTAGTAGGTAACAAGTTTATAACGAATAACGAGCAAAATCATTTAAAATGTTCATTGTCATAGAAAATTCTTATTGAATCATAAAACACATGGTTCTTAAATTTTCATCCAAATTCACAATAAAAAAAATTATGTATGCATCAATCTTGTCAACATATCATGAACACACAAACACAACAGAATGGTTTGGGTAAATCCATGAATATGATGAACTACACAATTCCATATAATGGTCCCGTGTAGTCATAAACTTGAGAGAGTCTATGAAGGAGCTCTGTGCTACTAGCGGGCAGGCAGGAGAAGCCTTTAACTTGATCAACATGCACGTGACATTCTTGAATGGATTACACCGAACCCACATAACATGTAATTCATGAATTGTAAACCAATTGCCCAAATGGCACATTTTGAAAAAAAACTGGTTTTTCATGAGCATGAACCATTTCATATGCAATTCCATCATCTTTTTCACAATTAATCAACCAAATTCAAATATCAAGAATATTGCAATTTCTTAAATCATTCAAAAGCAACAAATGCCACAATTCTAAAGCAATGAAAAATCATTTTATTTTCTTAATTAAAAAGAAAACATAATGGCTCATTATCCAATTATAAACATGAAACCCACCTTGAATTTCCTTGCTTAAAACTTTGCTCAAAAATCCCTCTACTCTTGCTCCTCTTGCCTTCTTTAATTCCCTTTTATCAAAGACAAAATTCCCACTCAATAGGGATTCAAATTGGAGAACTCACAAGACATATTCACTAACATTGATCCTAGAATTCTTAAACCCATACATTTATTAAGCTCTTTGAACCAAAACCCTTTCAAAAATCCAAAAGATTAAAATCAAACTTACCTTGAATCTTCACCAAATAGTGAGATTGTTGGCTCTAATGGAAGCTCTAATCCTCCTCTTCCTTTTTCCTTTCTTGATTACTCTCAAAATCCCTCTTGAAGGTTAAGAAAAATCAAAACCTAGCTTAGCTTTCTTTCTCTCCTTTCTTTTCTCTCCAACGACATTTTCTCCCTCTTCTATCTTCTAATTTTCGTTTCTCTCACTTCTAAATGCAACACAAGTCTTCTTTCTCCCTTTTATACTCTTAATGATTGCACAATGTCCATTTTGCCCCTCCTTTAATGCTTATGTTCTTTTAACCTTAAGTGGTCTTCCAAAAATGCCCTTTATGAAAGCTTACTACCTTAACACTTTAATTCAATTAACATATGTCATATAATCTTACTAACATTAACATAATAACAACTCCAAAAATTAAATTCATCAAAACCACATAATTTATTTAAATCATGCTTAACAACTCCATTCATTCTAAGGCAAAAATTCAAATTCCACGCTTATTCCATAGCATAGCATGCTTAATTCAATGAAAAAAATTTCGTGGGCCAACATAAGGATTATTAGGATCATCTCAAAAAGGTTATATCGAGAAAGTACTAAAAAGATTTAAAATGAAAAAGTGCTCTGTATGGATAGATCCAATTCAGAAAGGGAACAAATTTAGTTAAATGCAATGTCCACAAAACGATTTGGAATGTAAGGAAATGGAGTTTATTCCTTATGCGTCAGCAGTTGGGAGCTTAATGTATGCTCAAACATGCACTTGACACAGATATCAGTTTTGCTGTTGGGATGCTAGGTCGATATCAAAGCAATTCTGGAATAGAATATTGGAAAGCTGCAAAGAAAGTTTTTGATATTTACAAGGCATAAAGTACTATATGCTCACATATAGAAAATCAACCCATCTTGAAGTGATAGGTTACTCAGATTCAGACTATGCCTGTTGTGTAGAGTCACTGAAATCTACATTCGGTTATATGCTCCTGTTAGCTGGAGAAGCAGTTTCGTGGAAAAGTGGAAAGCAGTCTGTCATTGCTACTTCCACTATAGAGGCTGAATTTGTGGCATGCTTTGAGGCTATGATTCATGGATTGTAGTTGCAAAACTTTATCTTAGGTCTTGGTATTGTCGATAGTATTGCTAGACTATTAAGAGTTTATTGTGATAATTCTACAGTTGTTTTCTTCTCCATAAATGACAAGTATTCAAAGGGTGTGAAACACATGGATTTGAAGTACTTGTCTATGAAAGAAGAAGTGCAAAAACATAAAGTGTCAATTGAGCATATTGGTACTGATCTAATGATAGTGGATCTGTTAACTAAAGGGTTATTGCCCAAAAAATTTGTTGGCCATATTGAACAAGTGGGCATTATAGATAAGTCCTTATTAGCATAACGTTTTGACATGTATACATGCATATAATTGTCTTGCTCGAATTGTTATGATGCTTGTGAATTCAATTATAGTCATATTTTTTCTCGCTTACTTGTTATCTATATTATGTTATAATAATCATTTCTGTGCAGTAACCATTACATAATTACCCACTTACAATTTTATGAATTGAGTTGATTATGTGGTACATAGAAGGAATCATGTTGTATAACTTGTGATCGCCATGATCTAATCATCTTAATTCACTTAAGGATGACTTGATCGATTCAATATATTATTTACAATTAAAGTTTTATTGTTGAATCTCCAAGTCCTAATATGGGCCAAGTAGAAGATTGTTATATTATTTAATGGCCCCTGTCACTTATGGATTTGAGTCCAATGAAAAGGGCCTAAGATAATGGGTTAGTGGGTATTAAGGAGTTGGCCTCAAATGGGTCCAAGATCCTTTCCCTCTCTCCTTTAAAATAAAATGCAACAATAGACATCTTAGTTATTTGTATGTTTTAGAAAACCATCAAGAGATGTTTCTAAACCATTGTGGAAACTAATTAAAGAAGATAATGCAGAGAGGGAATCAATCTTTATAAACACCATCATGGATTCATGTACGGCTTAATAGATCGTTCCATAAATGTTTTACATTGACTTTTTAAGAAAGACTCTTAAGCATTTCCAAGCCACTATTGTCGATGGTATTGTCACCTCTCCTTTTAAATTTCTCTAAGATGGAGTTAAAAATTGGGGATACATTTTGGTAGGTTTTTTCCTCAACAAAAGGCCTACTTTTGCCCTAGTTCAGATCTTGGAACTTGGCAAATGGGGAGGCAAAGGTTTGGATAAGGTATCACTGACAGAGGAGGATACTTTCTTGTTGAAGTTCACTAAGGTGGATAACATGAATAAGGTCATATAATCTGGCCCTGGCACATTGGAGGACAACTTATATTTGTTCAAAAATGGTGTCCAGGTTTGGAACTTGATAGGTCTAAGATTGAATCTATTCCTTTATTGATTAATTTTCATAACATTATATTAGAATATTGGACCCTAGATGGATTGAGTTTTTTGAGCTAGCTCGGTAGGAAAACCTTTTGCATTTGATTTAGCCACAACATAACTTAAGAAAATCTACTATGTAAGAATGTGTGTAGAAGTTAGCTCTAAAATGGACCTGCTGGATGCAATTTAATTTATAAAGTTGAATGTTATTGGTGGACTGGTTAAAACTAAAGTGTAACTTATTTACAGCTGGAAACTTCAAATGGGAAACAAAACATGTAAGCTTACCAGGAGAAAGTTCATTTCAGGGAACTGTTATGAACTTATGGTAATTAATGTGCTCCCAACCAATTAAACTGAGGTAAATTTTGATCAAAATGATGGTGAAGAAGAACTAAATGCACCTCCATAATCTATGGAAGAGATTCCCTACAAATTAGTTCTACAAAAGAACTTGGAACCTATTAGTAAGGGCAAAGAACCAATAGAAAAGCATAATCTAGAAGCAGAGCCCACTGAGGAAGATGATAAAGGCAATTTTTATCCAGAAGAATTAGACATGGGCTTTCAATTTTCTCTAATTGCTAACAAAAGATCAGGTAGGAAAGGAGAAAAACTAAAAGGTTGGATTCCTAAGCTATAACCATTAGCTTTTTTTTTTTTAAAATATATGGGGACTGAATGAAGTCCAACAAAATTAGGTTGTTAAAGATTTAGTTCATGAAAAGAAACCCATTTTGATAGGACTTCTAAAGATAGAATTAAGCCTTTTAATTTCCAGGAAGATACGAAGTTTTGAAGAAGGGAATGATCCTTTGGTTCAAACCATGATCACCATTACAATGGTCGAATAGTTTATGCTTTTAACAAGAACAAAGTGCAGGCTGTGGTCTATATAACCTCAGACCAATTTTTTCACCTAATATTTAAGCTGGAAAATTTGAACCTATCATTAGATATTAATATCATTGATGCTTGTAATTTTAGTTACCAAAGAATGAAGCTTTGGGAGGACCTCACTATCATTAGTCATTCAGTGATTAGACCTTGGATTCTTGCTGGGTACTTCAATTGTGTATGTATTCTTTAGGGGCATAGAGGGAAAGAGTGAACTTCTCTAATCTTGGCAGAGAACTTAAGGAAGTTACTGGTAAGCTAGAAATTATTGACCTTATAATCTTGGGTAACTTATTCGCTTGGAGCAACAAACAAATAGGCAGATTCTTTATAAGGAAAAAGCTTGATAGGATTATTGTTAACCAAAAATGGTTGTGTGAGTTTCCTAACTCCTATGCTTTGTTTAGTACCAATATGTGCCCTGATCATTCTTACATGGAAGTTCAGAATCTTTGCCCTCCATCTACTCATAAAAGCTCCTTTCAAATTTGACAATTTTTTGTCCTCCAAAGAAGGTTTCCTAGAGCTAGTTAATGGATTATGGGACACCTAGATATTGGGTTGTAAAGCATTTCAATTTATGAGAAAGCTTTAGATTCTAAGTTATAAACTAAAGGTATGAAGCTTGGTTGTCTTAATAATTCAACTCAGCTATAATAAGCTAAGATAGGGATTATTAATGGTTGAAAAGCATGTTATCTCCACCCCAGTAACCCTGTCTTAAAAGCTACAAAAATGAGAAATATGGAGAATTAAAACAAGGCATTTCTTGAACAAAATTCTCTTATTTTTACAAAAGGCAAGAATGTCGTGAATTTCTACTACAATTTTCTTGACTTTAGGCCAATAGAGAGGTGTAATATTCAGGATCTTATTGATCTAATTGGTCCCTCTTTGCCTTAGGACTCTCTAGAGTGGATTTAAATGAAAGTTTCTTCTAAGGAAATCAAGAATGTACTCTTTAGTTTCAGTCCTAGTAAGTCTCTAGGCCCTGATGGTTTTAATGCTTTCTTCTTCCAAACTACTTCGTAGATCACTAGTATGTAGTTGATTGAAGTGATTCAAGAATTCCTAAATTCTGGGAAGCTTTTAAAAGAAATCAATGCTAACTTTATTTGTGTGATTCCTATGAGTCCTAATGTTATTTCTATCAATCATTTTCATCCCATTTTGTGCTATTACACTATTTACAAATTGTTATCCAAGCTGCTAGCCAATAGATTAAAGGTTCCATTTCAACATCTTATACACAAATCTCAAGGTGCTTTCACTTTTGTTAGAAGCATCTTTGACAATATTTTACTGGTTTAAGAGCTCATGAAGGACTATAATGCTAACAAACATATCAATAGTTGTGCAATTAAAGTGGACTTCTTTAAGGATTTTGATAACTTAAATTGGAACTTTTTATTGTGCAGTATGGAATGGTTTGGTTTCCCTATGAAATTCATTTATTGAATTCAAGTTTATATCTCTACTTGGTCCTATAGAGTTCTCATTAATGGTGTCCCAAGTAGTAGGTTCAATGGCTCTAATGGGATTAAATAAGGTGACCCAATGTCACCTCAGTTTTTTGCGATTTTCCTGGAGATTCTCAATATAATCATTATACAGAAGATCTCTAATAACCTTGATTTTCGATATCACTACAAATGTAAGGAATTCTAGCTACTCATCTGAGTTTTGCAGATAACCTTATGTTATTCTATGGGGTAGATCACACTTCCATATCTATTCTTTAAGAATCTCTTCACGAATTCTACAAAATATCTGGACTTAATGTCAACTTATTGAAAAGTAAGATTCACTTTTCCTCTAATATTACTATTGTTGAAAGGCTAAGGAATATATGTGGACTGAATATTGGTAGCTTGCCTTTTAAATATCTTGGAGTACCTATTTTATTAAAGCTAATTAAGTTCACTGACTACCTTTCTTTATTAGAGAAATTCAAAAGGAAAATCAATGTTTGGCATAATAGAGCACTCTCTCAGGTTGGTAGGGTTTAACTCATTGTATCTGTTTTAACAAATCTTCATACTCATTGGAGCTCACATCTTTTCCTTCCAAAGAAGATTAATAAAGAGATGGAGACATGCATAAAGAATTTTCTGTGGATTGATAAATTTGACAATCGTAAGGGCTCTAAAGTTAAATGGGATAAGTTATGTTGGAAAAAGAATGAAGGTGGCCTAGGTTTTGTCTCGATTAATTTAATACAAATAGTGCTAGTGGAAAAGAGGATATGGATACTTTTCAATGATAAGGAAGCATTTTGGATCAAGAGGACTAATGAATTCTACTTGAAAGAATGCAGCTTTTGGCATTTAAAGGAAAAGAAGAAGCATTTTTGTCCTTTTGTTCTTATGATTAGGAAAAGATAAATCATTTAATCTCTTTTGAAAATACATATTGGAAATGGAGAGGACATGTGGTTTTGATTTAATAATTGGTCCCCTTTCAGTCCTCTATCTACAAAATTATTGATCAGTGCTCTTGGCTAGCCATTGAAATAGGTATGGATAGATTGCTTTCTTATCCTCCAAGTTATTCCTCTTACCACCTTTTGAAGGATAAAGTTGTCTTGAACTCCACAAGTAATGGGGAATTCTCCAATTCCTCCTATCTAGAAGCTATTAGACCTCTTCTTCCTTATGTTCCTTGGTATAACATTGCTTGGAAAGGATCATTGATGCTTGAAGCCTCCTTCACCACAAGTTTAGTTGCCAAAGGAAGAATGAAAACAAAATACAAACTCAAGATTTCAATTGATCAAGTTTGTTGCCTCTATAATTTGCTCGTCATCTTTTCTTTCAATATGGCTACCCTTCTTCCATTTGGGCCAGAATACTTCACTGCTTGAACTTGGATTGTCCCTATAATAACTAGAATGAAATCTTAGTTTGGGCTGATAATCAATATAGAAAAATAGGCAAAGATCAGATATGTTTAAGCCTTTGCCTCAATTGCACTATATACTTCATTTAGAAGGAAAGGAACTCAAGGATTTTTAGGAATTCTAAATTTTTAAAATATTTTCTTGCTCATGGAGTGATTTGTTGAATAAAATAAAAAATATAGTGGCTCATAACCTCACACAAAAATTAAGCTCCTCTCTCAAAAGAAGATGGAACTTAAATTGAATAGTTGTTGTCATTAAGTAGTCTCATGATTTAACACGTAATGTTAGTACCTTTTGTCTCTTTAGTAGCTCTGCAATGTCATTTTCTGGCTGCCCTTTATGACTTGTGAATGAAATTACATCTTATTT
>JAOSBN010000001.1:3679408-3694636 GCA_027563595.1 Erythroxylum suave
TTGAAATGTTTCCATGCCAATGCATCTGATGGATGACTCATTATTCCATCTTCCTGTTCGTGTTCATTATGCCATCTCATATGAGACACAGTCACATCAAAAGCATATAGTTTTTGAAGTCTCGGAGTTAATGGGAAATAATATGTCCACTTCTAGGGTGCTAACTTTTCTTTCATAGAATGCTTTCTGGGCTTGAACTTAGATTGACCACAAAATTTACACTATTCTAATTCCACATCATCACTCCAATACAACATACATCCCATTTTGTATCAATCAATCTTTTTAACAAGTAAACCAAGACCCCTAATAAGATTCTTCATATTGTAAAAACTATCAACCGTTGTGTGATCAGGAGGCAATGATTCATTACACCACCTAATACCCTTAATAAGTTTCTTCAAGATTTTCTATATTTTCCTGAAAGCTATAACCGCCTACATCATAAGCCATTTGCTTGTAAGGATTTTCATTTGCATCGACATTATTTGTTCTAAATCCAATCCCCCCTTCAAACTTATTGAAGCTAACTAACAATTATGCTTGATTACTCCTTAAGGTGCTACAAAACAACAGTTCCCCATGTCGTGTCCACTGTAAATAATTAGGGACAAACCCCTCTTCTCAACAAATGTCCACTGACTTCATTAATAGGAAGGAAATGAATGTGTTTGTATTTTTTACATGGACATCTGATCTTTGGCCCATCCATATATTTAGGTTGAGAACATGCATAATGAATAAAAACTTCAACTCCCTCAACAAATTCAGGATTAATGAAACCATCATGTGATAATCGCCTATACATCCAAGATCTATCAACATTGCTCATTTTTGTAAAACCTTTAATTTAAATCAATGGTTCCATAGTTAGTATCCTTTATGGCAACCCAAATATTACAGAATATCTAAACTTTACACATCTCCTAAGTATTAACTAATTTAATTATTCACTTACAATTGATTTCAAAACTATGGTACATGGCATTGTTTACATTTGTGAATCAAGAAAACAAGTTTTCAGTATGACTCCTAGGCTTGTGGAATATTTCACCGATAAGCCTCACGAGAGCTGCATCATGGATTTCCAACCTATATACCATCCTAGGGGTTTATTATGGAATGAATTTTCTTGTATGTGAAACTTATTACTTCCTTGTGTTAATACTATATTTTCATTAATCACATCATTGAAGTTGAAGTATTAATCGTAGTAATTAATCACCTACAATTAATCAATCGAATAAATCAATTAAATTAATAACCTACAATTAATCAAAAGAATTAATAACCTACAATTGATTTCAAACTAATGGTAGTACAACATCATAAACTAATGTAATAAAAAAGATAGAACACTCAATAATTGTTGTATTAACTCAAAGCAGAAGAACAAAGGTATCATAATCGTATTATTAAAGTAATACATATAGTAAACTTTAGTTTGATGACTAACCTGGATAGATAGACAATTTCATATTACAACGAAGAAAGATGCGTGACGATCTTTCACACAATAGGTCCTATGAAAAAATGAAATATTTAATATAATATAGTATTTTGTTATTAGGAGAAAGCAAACTACAAAAGTAAGGACTCATAAGGAAACTACTATGCTATAAACAATTGTATTATATTAAATATAAAAATAATTATTATTACTAAAAATTAAATTAATAAAAACAATAAAACTAATAATATTAAAAAATGAATGACAATAATAATGATGATGAAATGATGATGATGATGATGATGAGAATAATGATAATAATAATAATAATGATGATGATGATGATGATGATGATGATGATGATGATGATGATGATGATAATAACAACAATAAATAATAATAATAATATGAATAATAATAAGTACACAAGTAGTAGTAATAATAATAATAATAACAATAATAAAATACACATAATCCCCTCTCTTCAAATACACAATTCAAATACGCAATCTCAAATACACAATTCAATATCAAATACATAATGTCAAATACACTCTTCAAATATACAATCCAATCTCAAATCCCTTCTCTTTAATCTCAAATACACACTTCAATCTCAAATCCCTTCTCCTTAATCTCAAATTCACACTTCAATCTCAAATCCCTTCTCTTTAAAACATTACAACAAATTATTATTACAACAATTACAACAAAACATTGCAACAATAATATGTATTATCTAAGGGACATTTTATCAAACAACTCATAGGCAATATGTATTATCTCTAACTATTCACAAAACAAATGGATTTTTCCATTATTTACCAATAACAATACATATAAACAATAAACAAACCAACAATGACAAAAAACGCATACATTTACAATAATCACACAAAAACCAACCACCCAAAACTGATGACGGAGATGATGGAGGAAGAAAGGAGAATCGCCCAAAACCGATGACGGAGACGAAGGAGGGAAGAAGAAAAATAGCAGAGGGAGAAGGGGTGTTGGGTTAAGAAGATAACCAAAATGACGTCGATTGGTTTTACATGAACAAGTCGTGATTTACCAACGGAACATATTTTCCGTCAGTATTTAAATTCATCAATTAACCCGCCATGTCTTGCTGCCTTATTTTGCGACGAATTAAGCCGTCTGTCTATAAATGAGACTGCTAATTGACGATAGATTTTATTCCGTCGGTAAATAACCAACACTGATTACTAAACAAAGAAAAATTCACCGACAAAACTATTTTTGTCGGTAAATGTCCGACACTATCTTCCCGCAATTTTACTGAGAGGAATGGTTAGGTTGTCGCTATATGTCATCGAAAATTTTGTGCAAAATGCTTTCCCTCCTCCTTTACAGATGACAATTGTGTCCATCACAAAATGGAAACTTTCACGACATATTTACCGACGCTCAGTTGTATTCCATTGGTAATTAGCTACGATTTGGATTCTGTCAGTAAATTCACTAATTAATGATTTTCTTATAGTGTATGTGGATATATTTATTGGGTTAGATTGAATTAAGTTGTCAGGCTTTTATTATATGAGATATAATATGGGCCGAAACTTATTGGGCTTCCATAATACTAATAGGTTTAGGATTATGATATAAGTAGAAAATTAATAATAACAATAATAATAATAATAAATTTAATAATAATAAAGAATTTAATAATAATAATAATAAGAATAAGAATAAAAATAATATAATAAATCATATAAGAATCATTATTATAATAATTATAATATAAATATTAATAAATAATAATAATAATAACAAATTTAATAATAATAATATTATTATTATTATTATTATTATTATAAATATATAATTTTTATTATAATAAATATAATTGATACAAATAAAAAATGTAATAATAATAAAATTAATAATAAGTAGAACATTAATAATAATAATAATATTATTATTAATATTAATAAATAATGATACAAATAATAAATTTAATAATAAGTAGGAAATTAATTAAACTAATAATATTACAAATTTTCATAAGATTAATCAAATTAATAATATTAATAATTGTTATTGATATTAATTATTAATAATTAATGGCAATAATAATGATCATAAAATTAATTATAATATGAATAATAATAAGTACAAAAGTTATAATAACAATAAATTTAATAACAATAATATATTTAATATTACTACTAATAATAAATATAATTGATACAAATAACAAATTTAATATTAATAAAATTAATAATAAGTAGAAATTAATAAGTAGAAAAATAATAATAAATTTAATACACACTTCAAATACACAATCTCAAATATACACTTCAAATACACGATTCAATTTCAAATACACAATTCATATACACACTTCAATTTCACAATCCCTTCTCTTCAATCTCAAATACACACTTCAATCTCAAATCCTTCTCTTCAATCTCAAATACACACTTCAAATACAATCTTTAATCTCAACTCCCTTCTCCTCATACAATCTTTAATCTCAACTCCCTTCTCCTCAATCTCAAATTCACACTTCAATCTCAAATCCTAAATGTCAAATTCACACTTTAATCTCAAATTCTCAAATTCACACTTCAAAGCATTACAACAAAATTTTATTACAACAATTATAAGAAAATATTACAATAATCATAAGGGGCATTTTATCGAACACCTCATAGGCAGTCTGTATAATCTCTAACTAATCACAAAACAAATGCATTTTTCCGTTAATTACCAACAACAATACATGTAAACAAAAAATCAACCAACAATGACACAAAAAAGGTATACAACAACAATAATCACACAAAAACTGACCACCCAAAACACCCACGGTTTAAAAGCTATGTTTTTTGGAGAGGAAATATACCCAATAGAGAGCTTACTAGAAAACGATGCATGATGGGCCAGAAAATGTGTAGAAAATGACAGTGGAAGCAAGGATAATCGCAAAAACCAGGCGACAACGATGGAGGAGAGAAAAAGAAGAAGACTGTGCCATTGGGCTCCTTTTTTTACAAAAAGTGTCTTGCAACCATGCCAACCGGTTGTTTTCCCAACAAAGGTGTGCCAACGGGATTGTTTTTTCCACCGAAGGTGCCCATCGATCGTGCCAACAAGTTGTTTTGGAACGAAAGTGCTGGCAAAGGCTATTTTCTCACAAAAAGTATCGAACGACCATGCTAACATGCTGTTTTTCGAAGATGTGCCCATAGGCTATTTTTCCCATCGATACTTTGCTAACAAAGTATTTTCTTAGAGAATATGCCCAGTGTTCAAAGAAATGAGTTGTTGTTACCACCGAACATATGCTAATGTGTTGTTTTGTCTTTCCCATAAAAGGTGCCCAGCAACTATACAAACGACTGCTTTTTCTGCCAAAAGTATGCCAACAGGCTTTTTATATCATTGAAGGTGTACCAATAGGTTGTTTTCTCATTGTAAATGCCCAACAACTGTTGTCCTACCAAAGGTGCGGCAACTGTCTATTTTCATAAAGAAGGTGTGCCAATATGTTGTTTTTCCCACTAGAAGTGCCCGACGACTATACAAACATGATGTTTTTTTTAACAAAAGAGCCTAGTGACTTTGCAAATGTGCCTTTTTTCCTATGGAAAGTGTGCCAACAGGTTGTTTCCTTACCGAAAGCATCTAGCGATTGTGCCAACTAGCTATTTTGCCCAATCATGGTGTGCCAATGAGTTGTTTTCCCGACAGAAAGTCTCCAGTAACCTACCAATGGACTATTTTTCCCACCAAATGTGTGCCATTGAGCTGTTTTAATAATGAAAGTGCCCAATGACTGTGCCAATGGGCTGGGTTACCCACAAAATTTGTGTTAATAGACTGTTTTTTCAAAAAAAATGCCCAGTGACTATGCCATCATATTGGTTTTCCTACTGAAGGTGTGCTAATGGGCTATTTTCCCATGAAAAGTGCCCAGTAATTGGGTTGACAGGCTATTTTGTCCACAAAAGGTGTGCCAACAAATTGTTTTCACCCACCAAAGCTGTGCCAACAGGTGATTTTTCACATAGAAAGTGCCCATCAACTATGCTAACGGATTGTTTTTCCTATTAAAGGTTTGCCAACATGTTTCTTTCTTAACGTAAGTGTCCAGCGACTATTCTTTTTTTTCCCATAAAGTGCTTTTCTCATCGAAAGTGACCAGTGACTGTGCCAATCAACTGCTTTGCCCAATAAAGGTGCATATACATGCTATTTTTCCCACTAAAAGGTGTGCCAACATGTTGTTTTGCCCACCAAAGGTGTGAGAATGAGCTATTTTCCCAACCAAAGTGTCTAGTGTTCATGCCAACGAGCACTTTTCTCCACCGAAGATGTGCCGACGGGCCCTTTTCTAACCAAAAGTACCCAATGACCATGCCAATACACAGTTTCTTCGACCAAAGTTGTGCCAATGGGCTATTTTCGATATAAAAGTTTCCAGTGACTGTGCCAACGAGTTGTTTTTCCGACCGAAGGTGTTCCAACATATTGTGTTTTCAATGTAAGTGCCCAACATCCATACAAAGAGATTGTTATTGCATTCCAAAGGTTTGCTAATGGGTTGTTTTCTCAAAAAAAGTGCCCAGAGTCCTAGTCAAAGAGCTATTTTTCCCACTAAAGTGGTGTCAGAGGCTATTTTCTGGCCAACAGTGCCAATATGCTATTTTTTCCACTGAAGGTGTACCTACAAGTTATTTTCCTACTAAAAGTGACCATTGATTCCATTCCTGACGTATTTTTCAAATATTTTAATTTTATTAATGTATAAATTTGAGATAATTGTTGAGAATAGGTTGTGTTGAGTGTTGAGTTGTATCTATATTCACGTTTGGGTTTTTTATTCTTGAGATTAATAAAGTTTGATTGATTTAATTGTGATTCAATATCTGTTTTTAATAATTCGGCAATAAACTGAGAGGGTGAGCCGAGTAAAAATAATAAAATTAGGCAAACGAGTGTTAGGTAATTTGATAGATAAGATTTGAATCAAACCAATAGAATCGTGTAATCAGAGATCAAGCATAGGTTCCCCATAAGTTATTAGACGATCTTAGAAATAATTTAGGTTTTGGGTTAATTGTGAACCGACAGATCACAATTCCATAATTTAAATTAGGGATTATCAATTAGGCTTAAGGATTATAACTCGAGAGAGAGTAATCTACCTGAGGACTGTCTAAACCCATTAATTCGATAATTGCATAATTTATTAGATTTCATTAATTTCATATTAAAACCTTTTTTGTCTCACTTGGTTATTTCTAGGTTGATTTGGATTGGGTTGTGTGATTTGCCATTTATTTATATTTCTGAAGTTTAATTTTTGGAATTGATTGTTTGATTGATTTATTTTCTTTATTGGTTCATTTATTTTGAATTATTGTAGTTTAGTACAACCTCAAAATTTTAACCTGGAATTCCCTCCTTGTGGGATTGACACCTTAGGTACTATGCGAATGACCCGTGCACTTGTGGAAATTATCAAGGTTAACAAATATTAAAACTTAGCTTACGTAACCTTGTGATCTAGTTTTTGGGGCATAATACAAAGACACACCAATATATCTTTGAATGAGTATTAAGGCACTTGAAGAGCTAGATGCCAAGGAGAAATGGAAAGAACAATTATGGAAGATAGATATTATAAGGACTAAGGAAATTTTAAGAATTTCAATGAGCCCAAATTTGGTTGGGGAAATCCTTATCCTTACCTAAGCCTATACACTTCGAGTTGCCAGAATCACCTAAATTTCCATTGGTCCAACAATGTAAGTACTCACATGGGATATCAAGACCCATTTGAATTTTAACAAGGAGTTAAAGCTGGACAAAATCATCGACAAACTCACGAATATGGAAGAGAACTAGAAGAGATTGAAAAAGAAGTTTGAACAAGTAACTAAAGATCATGCCTTTTATGTTCACAATCTCGAGGTTCGAATAGGCTAACTTTGCAAAGAATTTTGTCAGCAAAGTGTGGAAAATTGTATGCACAACATGAAAGTAAATTCAATAGAGCCATACCCAAGCTATCATATTTAGGAATGGGGTAGAGCTAGACGAACTAGGGGAAGACCATGTCTAACTTCAACTCATTGGCAACTAAGAGACCTTGAAAGTGTATGAGGAAAAGAATGCTAACCCTCCATTCTATTCACCAGTTCTTGACAGGTAATATGTAAACATCGAAAAATCTTGGGTAGATGTCCATCTAATGAACCTTGTCCATTGGATTGATGATGAAAAAATGGGATTCAAGATGAATTATGCAATTAAGAATCCAAAGATTAGTAACTCATTCATAATAGTTAATGTGTTCAAATCTTATGAAGAATAAGAGGACAAAGAATAGTTGACAACAAACATCGAGTTTGAAGAAAGTATGGATGTCTTTGTTCAGGATTCAGAAGAAGCTAAGGAAATGAAGGTGATTAAGGAAGAAATGGAGCAATTTACCTTCGTTTAGGAAAAACTGCTAGATTTAATGGAAGATTCAACGAATCTTATTAGTCCCTACTTTTTTGATAGTTTAATTGAAAAAAGGATGTTATTGAGCCTAATTGGTTTTTTTAATGTTATTGACGTCGTCCTTCTGATTATTCTGTAATTTGTAGCTTACTTATAAGCTACCAAGCTGATATTGAACAAAAAGGGTCTAAGTAAGCTGCTCATAATTGATCCCGACTGATTTCCAATGAAATAAGAGCATCGAGAATGCATGGGAGGCAGCCCATGGAAAAATTAGTTTTGTTGTTTAATTTTGTTAGAACGTTGTAAATTTCATAGTTAGGTTCATTTTGTTTGAATAAAAAGATTGAAAAAGGAATAAGAATTTAGAACTATGTGGATGGTCGTGCAAGCATGAAAAGAGAGGTGAAAAAGGGCCACAAAAGAATCAAGTAGTGGAAGTAAAAAGACTGCAAAAGAACAAAAGAAGCAAATCAAAAAGTGGTGACAAACTGCAGGACATAATCGTGGCCTATGCAGAAAAGAGGGAGACGTAAATTTTAAATGAATTTTTAACCATTTTACCCTTTTTACCACCTATATATTCAATTTTAACTTCTTTTTCACTTTCACTTTCATTTTCACTTTATCTCTCTAAAATTCAAGCATCCAAACACTCTTACATCTCTCTAGAAAATTTTCAACCTTCAATTTCTTCCAAAATTCTACCAAATCATGTGACGTATTAAACAATCAGCCTGATAGGAACCATATGGATGATAACAAGTTGCAAGACAGGGATGAAGAAACCAAGTAGCAGACTTTAGAGTACCTTTCCCAATAGGCATCGAGGAGAAAGGTACTCATTTATGATCCTTTTATGCTAGACAAATTGTAGCTCCTAAGTATTTTGACTTTGACACACTAGATAAGCTAGAATTGCATGAGCGAGTAGAGAACTTAGCTGAGAGGATCCAGTGGGCCCAATTCATATGATTTCAATTTCTTGTTTATGAGGAGCTTACCCTAAAATTTTTCACTTCCCTAATCATATGAATTAAATGTAGAAATCATATGTGTGCTTCGTTCTCACATTGAGGACAATGTGTTATTCAAGTGTGGGGCTCTATATTTTGCTTTTGTATATGATTTTTCATACTGTATGATAGTTATTAGGTTGCATTGTGCGAATTGTTTGAATGTGTCAATGGCTTACATAGAGTGAATTTTTTTTAATTTTGAACATGATCTAGTAGGCTGTAAATGATCAGCTTGTAAAATTAGTGAATTAGGGGCCTTTGGATAAATATACCGCTTAATTAGGATTTAATGTAAATTTAGCACCCTCTAGATTGTCAAATTCATTCATAATTTAAGGTCCTTTAACTGAAATAGCTTAACTAGTATTTTTCATGAAAATGAATAGCTAAAAGCAACAAGGTAGGCAATAAAAAAATGTTTTGTTAAATAAATAACTATTTTGCTGACCTTTGGGCTATGAATAGAGCTAGTAGCTAGTTAAAAACATGATAATAGCTGAGTAATCGGATCGACACATATAACCAATGTGTGCCTTTGCGTCAAAAGTCTATAATGACATTTCAACTTGCTGGGTGTCGAAACCACCAAAAATAAATTACCTACTCTAAAAGATTTGTAAATAGTGATGAGCAGGGTCGATCCCACAGAGACTGGTCAAGCTTATTTCTAAAGTGCTAAAAAAGAAAAGGAGGGGGTTGAATTGAACAAAAATAAATAAACAAAAAAATGCAGCAGTAAACTAAAATCAAATCAATAGAAAATGAACACAGCCAAAGGTATAATTCTCAGTAAGAAATTCTTATGTTTGATTATTGATTCTAAGATAACTTTATAATTTCATATTATAGATAAGTTATAGTCAAAGGGAGCGTCCCTCCAACCAATCTTTCTGTACTAATGGATTATTAAGATACAATCTAATAATAACCACTAACCAACAAACAACCCTAAGTACGACGAAGGATTTAATTTGTCAATCGCAATGAACACTAGAAAGACCTTGATCTAATAATAACTCCTAACCAACAAACAAGCCTAAGTACGACGAAGGATTTAATTTGTCAATCGCAATGAACACTAGAAAGACCTTGCCCTAATCATCAAAGACTACGAGAATTCATTTAAACTAGATCATGCAATTACTTAATATAACCCAAAGGCTTTTACGTAATCAAGTTATACCAATTGCCACTTGCATCAATTAGGCTAAACTATTACGGATTTAACCTAGTCGATTGGCTGTATGCATTCTATCAATTAATGAATTGGCTAGATCAAATAACTAATAAGAATACATTAAGGATGGTGTTTCCCAATAAGTTGCGGTAAAAGCATGAATGCAATAGAAATTAAAAAGCAAAGATAAAGAGCATTAAGATCTCATAAACATGAAGAAAATCCACTTCAAATTAACCCCTGGCTGAAAGGAAGAGTTTAGCCTCTAATGGCTATGAAGAAATCTGAAATAAAACCCTAAAAACGTATTAGGGAGGAGGCTAACCAAGAATGCCTTACAAAAGACCTAAAACACACTTATATAGTAATTAAAATTAGGGCCAATAATAATATAACAAAAGTGCCGAATAAAAACTAATTAATTCTCCTTCCTAGGCTGTAATTTAAGCCCAAAACGTTATTAAAACTCGTGGGTCCAATCATCCAATTAAGTGCAGCCCGCAGCAATCTATCTTGCCATTAGCCTTGCCCAAAGCTAAGTCCAGCAACGTTGTAAGACGTCCAAGAAAACTTCAGTAGCAACTCCTTTAATCAAAAGCCTCTCAAATATGCTCCAAATGCTTCATTTTCAACATATCTAACAATCGCTAACCAAAATATATATAAAAAAAGTAAAAGCTCACATTTAAGCACAATAAACCACCAAATAAGCATAGAATTAGGAACTAAAACATATTAGATTTACACACTATTAGTATGTAATGACATTTCAATCTAGTTGTTAATAAATGACGTAGTCGAGTAACCAGATCGACATTCATCACCAATGTTTGCCTCTGAGTAAAAGACTAAGTCTATGATTAAAAAAAAGTGTGTTCTTAATAAAAACCTACTAGACTTGTAATAAGCTAGAATTTTCATGAAAATGTAGTTAGGAACAGTTACAGAGTCTGAAGGACTGAAGAATTATTAATATGTGTGTACAATTAAAAAGGGTAAATGAATTAACACTTAGATCTCAATTAATTTGTATATTTAATTCAAAGCCCTTAGACATAGATTTTGCATGCTAATCAATAGACATAACCTGTCAGTTTGTGTTCAAGTTTAAATTTATTTCATGAAATTAAAGCCATTGCCTCATTTTTGCATTGTGTGCTTCATGTTTATTGTATGTTGTTATGTTTGTTGTTTTGTTTACTTGAGGATAAGAAAACATTTAAGTGTGGAAATGTCGATAGTTGTGATTTTCATTGTGTTTTAGGATTTAATTTGATAGGCATTTAGTGTTAATTGCAGTATTGAGTGTGTATTTATGTGTTAATTGTGTTAGTTTATGTGTTTAATTGTTTTTATGGGTTAGTATGGTTCTTTTAACTTAATTGTTATATTTTTGACATACCTTCATATGTTTGTTAGCCTTTCAGGGTAAACGACAAAGAACAAAGAAATTGTGAAGATTTTCAGGTGAAAAACATAGCCCACAATTATGGCACAAGAGGCCACGATTAGGACAGTAAGGGATAAGTTGGAGCAGTCATGCCACGATTGTACACTTTAGGCAGATCATGACAGAGAGCTTTGATCTAGGCCATGATCATCCACTTAGGCCACAATCATGGCAGAGAAGGTTAGACACTGCCCACAATCGTGGCCTTACCTGCATTGGGCTGAAGCAAAAACTTGAGTTTTGTAAGATTTTTTAGACCGTTTTAACCCAACTTAAACCCAGGGAGTCCAAAGTATAACACATTATAAAGGGATAGAAGTAGCAACTTGTAGAGAGTCTTGGAGTGTCTGAAAAGAGAAACTTCACGTCATCCACATTTCAAAAGAACCTGGGGAGAAATCGAGAGATTGAGGAAGAAGACAAAGTAAGAGAGACACAGAGAAGAAGCATAACACAACTTACTTCCTAGAACAGGTGGTTTCCTACTAGCACTGCCTTTGTGATTCCATTCCTAACATATTTTTCGGTTATTTCAATTTTATTAATATATAGAATTGAGAATAAGTTGTCTTGAATGTTAATTTCTATCTATATTCACCTTTGAGATTTTGATCCTTTAGATTAATAAAGTTTGGTTGATTGTGTTTAGATTGATTTAATTGTGATTCAAAATCTGTTCTTAATAATTCGGAAATAAATTGAGAGGGTGAGCCAAGTGAAAATAATCAAATTAGGCTAAAGATAATAATTGAATCAAATCGGTAGAATAGTGTAACGAGAGATCAAGCATAAGCCTACTGAAATTCTTAGAACTAATTTAGGTTTTAGGTCAATTATGAATTGATAGATCACAATTCCTTAATTTAAATTACGAATTATCAATTAGGGTTAAGGATTAAAACTCAAGGGAGTAATCTACCCTAGGACCATCTAGACCCATTAATTCAATAATTACATAATTGGTGAGATTTCGTTAATTTCAGATTAAAACCCACCCTTTTTCTCTCACTTGGTAATTTCTAAGTTGATTTGGATTGGGTTGTGTGATTTGACACTTGTTTATATTTCTGAAGTTTAATTTTTGCAATTGATTATTTGATTGATTTACTTTCTGCATTAGTTTATTTATTTTGAATTATTGGAGTTTAGTACAACCTTAGATTTTAAGACTAGAATTCCCTCCTCATGGGATCGATACCTTAGGCACTACGCTAATGACTTGTGTGCTTATGGAAATTACTGAGGTTAAAAAATGTTAAAACTTAGCATGCATAACCTTGCAATCAACCATCAGATTGGTTTTCCCATTGAAGGTGTGCCAATGGTCTATTTTCCCATTGAAAGTGCCCAGCAATTGGCCCAATGTGCTATTTTGTCCGTAAAAGGTATGCCAATAGGTTGTTTTCTCTACCAAAGGTGTGCCAAAGGTTGGTTTTTCCCATGACAAGTGCCCAAAGGCCATGCTAATGAGTTGTTTTTCACATTAAAGGGTTGCCGATATGCTCTTTTCTTAGCAAAAGTGCCTAGCGACTATGCCAATAGGCTATTTTTCCTACCAAAAGTGTCCAACAATCGTGCCAACTAGTCATTTTCCTAATGAAGGTGTGCCAACGGGTTTTTTTTACCCACCTCCCATTAAAAATGCACCAACTGGTTGTTTTTCCCAATGAAAGTGCCCATCATCCATGCCAAGGGGCTATTTTGCATACCATAGGTGTGCCAATGTGTTGTTTTCTCATCAAGGTGCCCATCGTCCTTAGCAATGAGTTTTTTTTCCCATGGAAGTTTGCCAAAGAATTTTTTGATCAAAAGTGTGAACTGATCATGCCAGCGGGCTGTTTTTTCCACTAAAGGTGTGCCAATAAGTTTTTTTGTCAACAAAAGTGCCCAATGACTGTACAAATGGGCTAGTCATGCCAACGTTTTGTTTTCTCAACGTAAGTGCCTAGTGATTATGTCATTGGTGTTTTTATGAATGAAAGTGCCTAGTGATGATGTCAATAGGTTGTTTTTCCAACCTAATGTGTGCCAACGGGCTATTTTCTCACTAATAGTGCCTAATGACTCTGCCACTGAATTGTTTTTTATAACGAAGGTGAGGCAACGAGTTGTTTTCCAACCAAAAGTGCCTAGTGACCATGTGAATGGGTTTTTTTCACTAAAGGTGTGCAAATGAGATGTTTTGTCACCGAAAGTCCCTAGTGATCATGCTAATGGGCTTTTTGCCACCCAAAGTGTGCAAACGGGTTATTTTCTCAACAAAAGTGCCTAATGACTATGTCAATAGGCTATTTTTTCCACCAAAGGTATGCCGACGGGATATTTTCTTAAGGAAAGTACCTAGTGACCTTGCCAATGAAGGTACACCAATGATTTATTTTTCCAACCTATAGTGACCAATCATCATGCGAACAGGCTGTTTTGCCTACCAAAGGTATGGCAACAAGCTGTTCTCTCAATGAAAGTGCACAATGATTGCACCAGTGGGTTATTTTTCCCACCTAAGGTTCATCAGTAGGTTATTTTCTTAATGAAAGTGCCAGTGATCATATTGATAGGCTGTTGTTACCACCGATGGTGTTCCTGTGGAATCGAAAATGAAAGCATGCAAGCTTTGGTTAAACAGCAGATTTCAAAACTTTTGTCGAAATAAAAAACACAGCGGAAATAACATAATCAAATCAACATGTTTCAGCTATACATGATACGATATGAGGAAAATAATTTACATAAGAACAAGGTGGTAGAAATATACCAACTTCTTGCAACAACTTTGATTTCTTGCTTTTTGTAAGCGATCTAGAAGGGGGGGTTGAATAGATCTTTTAGGCGTTTTCGCAATGTGCTACAATAAAACCGAGAATTAGAACACACAAAATAAACATTCAAAATTGAAATATAAATGAGTAAGGAAGAAAGGAAAACGCTGTTTATAGAGGTTCGGTGCTAAGACCTACGTCCTCTACCTAAGCTCCCACTTAGGATTTTGGCAAACACTTTACTACACACTTTTTAGTTTAGTGTGAACTTTACAATACAACTTGACTTCTGGCTCAACCTATGCCTCACAATCCTATTTGTCTTCCAGCATAAATCCTACCTCACGAGTGATTTTCCACACAACCACTCAACTCACAACAGTGACAAAAGATGAAAAAGTGACAGTAATGCTCAGTACAAATTTGAGTAAGTTAAGAGCAATTGAGAGCACAATTTTGCACAATGGTAGTATGACTTTGCTTTTTGGATAACTCCTATTTTTCTTTGATGGATCTTTCTTTATTTTATCACTTTCAGATCAATATAGCCGTTGTTGTTCATCTTCTAGCCGTTGGTGATTGTTCATAGACGTTGCATGATTTATTTACTTTCCATTTGTGATTGATTCTGCCAAGTTTTGTTCAGTTCCATATAGTAGTCGACTAGTCATGATGTTCCAGGCGACTAACACCTACGTTTTTCCTGCAAATTCATCTCCGCTCTTCGAATAGTCGACTAGTGCTGTGTTAGTTGACTAGTGTAGACTCCAACTTACAGGTCTGTTGTTTTTTGGTCAACTTGCAACATTTTGATCGACTTATTTTGGCACGAACCATCAGACCTGATGTTCTTAGTCGACTTGCCACCTTATAGTCGACTAGTGAAGACT
>JAOSBN010000001.1:3707191-3756589 GCA_027563595.1 Erythroxylum suave
GGGTGGGGTGTGGGGTCCAACATATGTCATGTGGTATGAGTGGAGGATAAGTTTAAGGACACTTGTCAGGTGTCTAAGCCGATTACATGTCCTCTACTTAGGCTACCAAATTTCAATTAGTTCTTAGGTCATTTGTCACTTAATTCTACTGTCATATGTCGCTTAATTTATAGGCTTAGTCATCCTAAACTTCCACATGTCAATTGTCTTACCTCTTAAAATTTTTCCTAGTCTAATAGTACATTTTAATCCATCAATCTTCCAATTATGACAAATAACTCCAAATTACTAATTGTAATCCATCAATTCTTTTAATTGGTAAATCAAAATACTGCACAATCTGTCACAATTATTTAGAAACTTTCATCCCCCGAAACATGTCAATTGAGTGTAATTTTTCTAAATCAACATTTTTTTTTGTGTATGCTAATATTATACATGTGAATGAAATCATAAAATCATATTCTAGATGCACCAAATTCATTATAATATGATGTAATTCACGTGACTAAATAATCTAACACTCTTAACTCTTAGTAGTTTTGGAAATTGGCTATTACAACTAGAGTCTCTTCACTTATCCATAATAGAGATTGGTTTCATAGTTTCAGAGGTTTCTCCTTGCTTGTAGACTACTTACCATATATTCTTAAGGCACATGGAGAAGATAGCTTCTTTTGGGTTCCCAACTCGAAAGGTATATTCACTAATAGCTCCTGTCATAAGATAATTGCTACTAAGTCCCTTGGTATGAAATATTATAGAAGTAATCTTTGAACCTAAAAGTTTCAATTCTTACTTGGTTAGTAATCAAGAATAGTCTAAAAATTAAAGATAGATGGTTTAGGATATATGATCCTATTTGTGTTCTATGTAAACAAACTGAAGAGAGTCGGAATCATTTATATTTTTACTATAGTTATAAAAAAGAATTTTGGAGCAGAATGATGCACCTATTACTAGTCCCTTACTATACTTTTGAGCGGGAAGAAACTTTGAATATGATCATTGATTGCACTAAGCAGGGAAAGCCAAATTGATTGCTCATTAAGACAATCTTTATTACCACCATCTAATTTATATGGAGAGAAAGAAACAAGAGATTGTACAGGGGCATTGAAAAGGAAAAAATCAGATACCATATATGATATTAATTGGTTTGAGTTGCCTTGATTATAAATTCCAAGAAAAATGCACTTACTCATATCATGGAGATTACTTGGATGTTATAATTACTTGTACCTATTATAAAATTTTCTTCTAGATTATTTTTGCTAATTTGTGGATAGATTAAGCTTATAATTCTAATGTGGTTTTCAAAGCTTTTACTATTATAAATACAATTTCATTTAATTTTCAAAAAAATATGAAACAAATTGTTAGACATTAATTTTGTAAAGGACTAATGTCTGTAATTCTAAAGCCCTTTTGGGCTATCAATTCAATTTGATTACTATTTTCAAAAAAACTTAATTGTATCCTATACATTAGAATAAAAGTTATTAAGATTCAAAAGAGGAAACTATGTTCCAATTTAGGTTAAAGGAATTTATGTTGAAGATAGGTTAAAGAACATTTCTATAGCTAATAAACATTAAATAATCATGTAATTACCGTTCTTGTTATATTGGAGTTAGATTTAATGTATGTTTATTGATACTTAATTCTGTCTAATTTATATACACATTTTAATCTTTATTTTTATGTAATTTCATCCCATCAATTTTAATTAAATTTTATCATGTTAAGATGCATTTGATTGATTTTAATTATATCTAATTATATTTTTTATCATGTCTAATTTGTATCAATTTTTTTTCTAGGTTTAATTTTTTTTTATCATTTTAATTCTCCTTTAATCTTAACTAAATGCTAATTACAAATATTAATACATAAAAGAGTTTAATTAATGACTATTTTCTTTTAATTGATATTTTTAAGCCTACATTTTATTTTATTTTAGACCAACTAGATTTTTATGATACTTTCATTAACTAAAAAAGAGAAATAATAAGAGCATTTGGTATGTATTGTTATATATAGTTACATTTCAAATCAAAATTGAAAAAAGTGTTACAATATGATTTTTTAGGATATTACAACAGATTTTCCATACATTATCTTATTGCCTTTAATTTTTGTCATTATCTTTGGATTAAAGTTATGTTTTCATTTGCTAAAACAATACCCTTTTATTTTGCATTATGTTTATGACCATCATTTGGATATGCTTCAATGTGTTAAAGATAAGCTTCACTCTTACCTACAAAATCCACCCATTAGAAGTCTTTCATATTTTATTATCTATATAATTACATTTTGCATCAAAATTTAAGAATATGTTACATCATGATATCTTAGAATATTGTAATAGATCCTCCACGTATCATCTTACTTTTTTCAATTTTGTTTATTATCATTGGATCAAAGTCATATTTCCATTTTCTGAAAAATACCTTTTCATTATGCATTATGGTCATGATCATCTTTTGGATATGTTCCAACATGCGAATAACGGGCTTCACCCTTTCCTTTAAAATCCACTTTTTAAAATTCTCACACATGTTGTTGTCTATATAATTATATCTCACATCAAATTTGAGAAATATTTTATGTCATAATTCTTTAGGATATTGCAATAAATCCTCCAGACATCCATCATTCATTTCTTGTAAATTTTTAAGCTAGTTATTAAAATGAGGTTCAAATTTCCCCTTTCATAATTTTGAACTTGTATCTTCATATCATCTCCTTTCCATCTTACCCTCCAGTTTATACAAGTGCATCTTTCACATATTCTATTCTCAACATAAGGCAACAACTCCTTCAGCACTTTCTTTAGTCTCTTCATAAAAGAACCATATGTTTAATATACATCAGTTACATAAACATGAGAAAATAAATTAAATTAATTTATGAAATTAATATTTTTTGAAAATGTACGAACCTTTTCTATATATGCTATGATGGTTTTACTAACATCATCTCTAAACTATAAATATCCTATTAGCAGTTCAAACAACCAATTCCATATTGTTTTGTCCTTTATGTTCAAAACTCTATACAATTAGAAACATCTTTTTGTTTTTTTATCTCTCCCTACAATAATTAATAACTACTCTATACAAATTCCCTGTAATAAATACCCATCACGCACTATTATCAGTATGTTAGCTTCAACCTACCCCCTATTGTTGAGAAACCAACTATGATTAAATCAAGGGTGTAATAGATAATAATAATTTTACAATTTTTTGATTGGATCTCTTTAATTAAATAACTTGAAAAATATTGATTATAAATAAAAGATTGAATTGTATGTTATTCAAATTCCTTTAAAAATTTTCTTTTTTAACTGTCAACGACAAATTGTTCACATTTCTAACTTCAAATAATATCCACAGAGCAAAAAAAAAAATCAAACGAATTGAGAAGAAAAGATGAGAGTAATAAGTCCTTTATGGCTTTATCCTATTTATAGAAAAGACACTAGGTTTCCTTTCTTATTAAATTTAAAATACTATTTAAATTCTAACTCTAATTATAATTAGTATTTAATTTTAATAAAATCAAATATGTCATATTTGATTCTTGAAGTTTCTTAAACTTCACATTTAAGTCTAGCTTAATTACATTGATTTTCTCATTGAGAGTGCTACTTTTGCAATATGTTTTGAATATGTTTGCAGTGATTATAAATTATAATTCTAAATAAATTAAATTATCCTTAAATTTATCTTTAATTCTATAATTAAACTATTCAAAATCACTAATCAAGATTGACATTTAACAATATGTGATGACCATCTAAATATTAAGAATATCAAAATGGTTGGACTTAACCTATCTATACATAGTTAAAATGTATAAATTAATCCTTTTATCATTAAATGATCTAATTGGATATAAAGTATAGGAATAATATCTACTCTTTTATATCCAATCATATTCTTTCTTGTTAAGTAGAAATTGATTTACAATTGATATTTTAGAACAACCTTTTAAAATGTTATTTCACTCTAGAGATTTCCTTGAATCACTATTAATCAAGAACAGTAAAACATTCTCCGTGATTACTTTATAGTAAAGAATCCTTTATTGACTCACTCAACTATCTCCATATGGTTAATATCTAAGTACTACTAACTAAGACACCCTAAATAGAATATGTCATAAGTAGCATCAAAACATAATAATTCTCACATGAGATACTTTGGTAATCTCAAGTCTAAGAATTGATTATACAACCATTTTAATGAGAAAATCCATAAAAACAAAAGTTATATTCCATTTGGAATCCATTATAATAGAGTTAATTCAGTGAATTTATTCTCTAATAAGCACCCACACTTTTATTTAAGTGTCTCTATTCTTCATAAGAAAGAAACATAATATATGCTAGTTTTACAATTCTATCAATATCCATATCTTGTTGAAACTATAACCAGGAACAATTTAGGAATAATACATAAATGTAAATTGAATATCATAATTATGATTTGATCATAATTTCAGTCCCATGATAATTATTCTAAGGCTTTTACATTTAATATTAAAACATCAAATATAATTAACAAAAAATACATAAAGATGAAAAGTGTCTTTAATTGGTTATGTTGTAAATTGTACAACCAACTAATTGGCTATAAGGTATAAAACAACAACCTCTTATTTGCATCAAACCAATCGCTTAAATATCTTATTCCATGTCATGCTACAGTCAGGATAGTGGTTTAGTGAGAGAATTCTACAAGATTTTTTATAGTGAAAATTTGCTTAAATCTTGCAACCCCCATCTCAATTATCATTATAATTAATAGAAACAACATAACTACATTCTTGGATCTTTAGTAAGACATTATGCCCTTTCTTGTGTACAATGGCTCTAATTTTCTATATTATATTACTATTTCAATAATATAAAGAACTATATAAAGTTCATTAAAGAACTTATTAATAAAAATGATCATTTCTACTAAATAAAAATATATTATGGTTTAATTAGCAATTAATGCTACATTAGAGCCATTCTAATCTCAAAATAATATTGTTATAAGTAAAATATACCTTAACTAGAACTTAATTTTGTCAAACAAAGTTAATATCCGTATTACCTTGATCTTAAATATTGATTTATATAGATTAATGGATATATTTGATACTACATAAGTATAAAATGTATTTAATAATTCATAAGTATCTAGGACTAAATAACTTTAGTACACGATCTATATACTTGAACTAGAATAGGTAAACAATTTCCATATTTATCTTTATAGACCTGATTCTCATTATTAAGTTATTATTTTTATATCAATAAGAGTTGTACTGGGAATATTATACCTTTAACAGTTGAAAATATGAATTAATCTTACTATCAACATGATTTCTTTAGACACTCATACTAAAAAGTAAAAATACATTATCATTGGCCTTCTTGTAGACATAATAAATTTACAATCATCTCTAAAATAAACACCTCGAATTTACCATAAAAGTGAATCTTTCAACATCTCATAATTTTTCAACTATATAACAATTATATCAACAAAGGAACTAGATCCAATCAAATGTATTATTGCAAGATTTGAAATTCTTCAAACTTTATCTTATTGCAACTATTTACCTTAAGAACCATTGTCCTATAAATGTTCACTGAAATTAACATTTAAAAAACCTAGACTTCATTCTTTAGAGAGATGTTGTTTCTTCTCTCTAATTTCTAGTTGGTCATGTATATTGCTAGTTTGTTATGCCTACTTGCTACCTTAATCTATTTCTATACTAGTTTGACTAATTTGGGCCCATCTTCTTCTATGTTCTTTTACTTACACCATAGCTTCATCCTTCACTTCTCAACAACCTTTTTGCTTTCTTATCAGCTTTTAGCCAAAATCTCAACTTTATCCTTGTTCTTTGCGGGTCTCACGCTTCACATTTGAGCCTTTGCTATCTTCTTTCTAATATAGTAAACCAATTCCTATGTCTGCACACTTCTTATGCCTTTTTTACTTTCCTTTGGTAACTTGCTAAAAGATCTCCTTTTCATCCTACTCTATCCACATCTGACAATACCATCTTAGAGCCTAACAATTTTCCCCCTTTAGGTGCACTACATGATAAAGTAAAGTCTGTCCTTATATTCCAAGAACCTTCCCTTTCTAATCCAACTTTAAAGTGGACTACACCATTATAATCTCTAAAAGATACAGCTCCTATCAAGAAAACATGAAAGAAAAATGTTCAATGATAATGCTTATTTAATAAAAATACATTATTATCCTACAACAGCTTTACTCGATGTCAAAATCATTATTGGTCTTAATGTAAACATTCTAAAAGATGTTGCAATATAGTGGGAAAACTCACTTATTGGTTTTATTTAGGATCATAGACCACCTTACCCTATCATTAATGCTTAGGTAAGCACCAGCGGATAAACAAGAGGCTACAGGAGGTTCTCTTAAGAGATCGTAATCATTTTTTAGTCAAACTTTAGAAATAGGAGATAAAATAATCACACTAGCCATATAAAACAGCCACTTGCTAGACATAAAATCAACTATGAGAAAAGGTGAATATGACACATTCACTAACTACCCCAATTACAAGTTTTAGCTTAGTGAGAAGATGAAAGTTTTTTCTTCCAAATCTATGCATAACTCAAGACCAAAAGGAGAGAAACTGCACCACTCACCATTTACCCAAAAAAATATAAAAAGAATGCAATAGTTTTTTTCTTCCATTTTTGTTCAGTTAAAACAAAAGGCCTTAATTATAGTCTTAATTTTATAAGGTTAAATAAACTAAAAAATATAAAAGAAAACACTGAGAATTTGGCATAATTGTTATGCTTATTGTAACTTGTTGGTTTTCTTAGGATCAATATTTAAAAAAAAAAAGGAATGACCTATACTATGAACTAATAAATATAAAACAAACTAATAAATATATAACTAATAACCAACTCATCCCTTCGCATATGAGACTAGAACTTATAAGGAAGAAAATATATTTATGGACAGAATCAAATATGTAGTATTTATAGACAAAATCATTCAATTTTTGGGGAAAGTCAATATGTTTTTAATGTTGAATGAAGATTAAATAGGCCGAAAATAAAGCATTGGGTAAAACTCTTCTTTAGTTTAAAGGTAATAGCTTGAATAGCTATCAACTCCTAGGAAAGGGTAAAAGAATGAGACCTATTATGGGGCATATAATGCATTATAGATGTATGACTATTATGTTTCAAATGGTTTATTCTATTTCATCTCTTAAAAATAAAATAAATTAAATCAAAATACTTAATAGCATGGTGATACATTTATATAAAATTTCTACTCTAAACACACACAATGGAAATATAGATATTCAAGTGAAAATAGTCTAAACTTCTTTATAAAGGTTGCAATTCTCCACATAAAATATATTCATTTGACGAGGACCTACAATAAACTTCCCCTCTTACTTAAATGGAGACCTCTACCAAACCAACAATTTATTGATAAGTATCATACTTTCCTTTTGGTAAAGACTTCATCATCATATTTGAACCATTATCATCTGAACGCACTTTTTCAAGTTTAAGCAACTTAAAGTCCAAAACATAATGTATCCAATGATATCTCACATCAATATGTTTAGATCTACCATGAAAAGTGAGATTCTTGTTAAGATGTATAAAATTATTACTATCACAAAACAATACCTATATTTTTCTTAGTAGAACCAAGTTCTTGAAAAAACTACTTCCTCCAATGAAACACTTTGCAAGCTTTAGCTGCAACAATAAAGTTAGCTTCGACAACAAGTGATGCAATGCACTTTTTCAACTTAGATTGCCAAGCCACATCTTCCCTTATAATGGTAATCAAATAACAGAAATTCCACTTTCTCGAGTTAACATCACCTGTCATATCTGAATTAGCGTACCTAAAAAGAATAGGAATTCCTATTATGGATGTATTAAAAATATTTGACATCACTTCTTTCTTTTTCTCACAAGATGGAGATTGTCTAGTGTTAAACCTAAAGTGAGTAGGAAAAGGTGTGCTTACCCCTTTACCTTTATTCATGCAAAACCATTGAAGTAAATTCTCAATATGCCTTTCTTAAGACAACCACAAATAATTTGTATTTTTTGAGACAACGACAAATAATTTGTCTATCAAGAATTTATCTTAATAGTCCTAAGTCATTTATTACAAAAGAGTTACTGAGCTCTTTTTTCAACCTATTAATTCTAGAAGCATTATAACTAATAATCAACATGTCATTAGCATAGAGTTACAAAATAAAGAAGTTATTGTCAGAAAATTTTAAGCAAATACACAATGATTAGAAGTAGTCTTTTTGTAACCTTACTAGATCATAATTGACTTCAACTTCTTATACCATTATCTTAGAGCTTGTTTCAAACCATATTAGCTTTTCTTTAACTTATGAACATAATTATCCTTACCTTTCACCATAAAACGCTCTAGTCGCTCCTTATAAATCTCCTCCTCCAAATCACCATAGAGAAAAATAGTTATCACATCTAATAATTCAACCTCTAAATCAAAACTAGTTGCCAAAGCAAGAACAAATCTAATAGAAGACATCTTAGCAGTAATTGAGAAAATCTCTTTAAAATCAATCCTTTTTCTATTTAAAGCCTTTAACAATTAACGTAGCTTTATATCATAGACGAGAAGATTTATTTTCAATTTTTACCATATAAACCTTTTAATTCTACAACTTTTATGATCCTAGGTAAGCTAACCACTCAAAATTATAGTTTTCCAATACTTCATTTCTTCTTTCATAGCTCTAACTAACTCATCCTTATGATGACTTTCTATAGTTTCTCCATAGCTCTTAGGTTCTCCATCATTAATGAGGAGCACATATTAATTAAATGAACAATGAGTGAAATTGTAGGTTCATTAATAACCTTAAAACATAAACGTCTACCTTATTAACAATATTACCATCAATACCTTCACTTGATCATTGTGAGTATGATTTTATAAATCATTTTGATTGCTAAACTCAACTATATTAGGCATTTGTGCCTCTAGAGCTAGGTCAAGATTAATTGAGCCATCAAAATCTTAAGACTTTGACTTATTTACCTTGTCATCATCTTTAATGTTTTGATTCTTCATGAAAATAACATCACAACTTCTAACAAGCTTATGTTTAACTGAATCTTATAGCTTGTAACCAAACTCATCATGGCCATAACCAATAAAGATACAATTCCTTGTCGTGACATCTAATTCGAACCTTTTATCTATTAACATATATACAAATGCAAATGATTGTAGGAACCTTCCTTACCATACCACACACAATCAGGAACTTCACCTTGTAAAGCAATAATAAGAGATAAAGTGATAACATTTGTGGTAATATATAAAGGCTCTCCTTAAAAAGTTTCAAACAACTTTGCCTCTGAAAGTAAATATCTAACTCTCTTAACTAATGTCCTATTTATCCTCTTTATTAGGCCAATCAATTGAGGTGCATTGGGAGGCATCTTCTGGTGTCTAAAACCCTATTATCTATAGTAATCATCAAAAGGTCCATAGTACTCACCACCATTATTAGTATGAATACATTTTAGCTTCTTTCTGAATTCTCTTTTAATAGAAGTTTGGAACTGCTTGAAGACACCAAACATCTAATGTTTTAAGTTCAAGATATAAATCCATTGTTTTCTTGAACAATCATCAATGAATGTCACAAAATAAAGTCCAACATTAAAATTCATTGTCTCCATTGGACCAAAAACATCTAAATGCACCAATTTAACCAATTGTGTGTTTTTTAATGGAGGATGGATCTTAAAGAAAACCTTTTTCTATTTACCAGCCAAGTAGTGGGCATAATTTTGCAACCTTATACCTTTCAAATTAGAAAATAGGTTCTTTTTGGTTAAAGAATCAAGTCCCTTCTCATTGATGTGGCCAAGTCTTCTGTGTCATAACTATGAAATGTTATCACTCTCAACTGTATTATGAGTATTAATTGAAATTGAAGCTTTAGCCTAGTATCAACTGAAGACTTTCCATATGCCATAACAATAGAATTACTAGTGATCTTAAAGTGACAATCACCAAAAGTACAAAATAATCATCTCCTTGAATACTGGTAGAAATAAAATTCAAACGAATATTAGGTGCAAACTTGACTTTTTTCCAATAACAACAATGTTGTTTTGTTAATAACAATTTAGTTATATAATCATTGGAATACCCATCTCATTTGGG
This sequence comes from Erythroxylum suave, assembly GCA_027563595.1. Lineage (NCBI taxonomy): Eukaryota > Viridiplantae > Streptophyta > Magnoliopsida > Malpighiales > Erythroxylaceae > Erythroxylum > Erythroxylum suave. The sequence continues at coordinate 3,717,451 of JAOSBN010000001.1, forward strand.
CTCAAGCTCAAGCCATGACTCATAAGCCCGGTTAGGCCTAGGCCTACTAGCTTGATCTAATATCATCTCTAATTACAATTCTCCATACAAAAATTCATACAACCAAATCTTTTTTTAATTAGAATAGGTTCCACTTAAGGATGACCCATGACCTTGAGATCTTTAGCGAGCTAATGTGGTGGAAAATGTGATGGTATTTACAGAATTTGGTCCTTCCTCGTGTGCAAGTGGGATAGGATTGTAAGTTCTATTGAAAATGAATCCAGGTTGTCTTGGATATGGAAGAGGCATGTCGTTGCTCAGTAGGAAAGCCACATCTAACATAGTTGGTCTATCCATTACATCTTCTTGTACACACAAGAGTGCAATTTGAATGCATCTCAAGGCCTCATGAGGTAGGTATGACTCCTCCACTGCTGGATCAATTACTTCCAGGGCTCTATCTTTTCTCCACAATTCCCATACCTGTAAAAATTTTACAAACAACAAATTATATAATTTTATTTCAAGTACCTTTACCTTAAAGGAATTTGGAAATTTATATAACTGACATATCCTATCAAGCTTAATGCAGGATGTTGACCAAAGTCATTGTTCTTCTTGCCACTTATAATCTCCAACACTATGACTCCAAAGCTAAAGACATCGGATTTAACCGAGAATTTTCCAAACACTGCATATTCTGGAGACATATAGCCGCTGCATTGATTAATGTGAAAGATGGTCAGTCTATAAATGGCATAACCATCAAACTAATATATGTTTTTGTTTTATTAATCAGGTGAAATTGTACTTACTATGTGCCTACAACTCTTTTTGTCTTTTCTTGCATTTGGTCATCTTCAAATATTCTAGCCATTCCAAAATCTGAAATTTTTGGGTTCATCTCACCATCTAGTAGCACATTGCTAGTCTTCAAATCTCTGTGTATAATTCTCAACCTTGAATCATAGTGGAGATATAAGATTCCACGAGCAATTCCAACAATTATGTCAAAGCGCTTTCTCCAATCTAGGGACCCACTTCTAACTTGACACCAAAATGAAGATTTTAGTTCGAATTTAGGCTAACTATCATAGTATGAAGACAACATATTAAATAGTCTCACCAAAAAGAGAAGAGTCCAAGCTTTTGTTGATTAAGTATTCATAAATTAGCATAGGTTCCCCTCCCTCGATACAACATCCTAGAAGCTTTACAAGATTTCTATGTTGAAGCTTCGCAATCAATTTCACTTCATTGATAAATTCTTCCATTCCTTGCCTTGAGTTTTTGGATAATCTTTTCACAGCGACTTGCTGTCCATCAGGTAGCTGACCCTGGAATCATAATGCAAAGATGAATTATGGTTAATTTTCTAATAGGAAGTTACAATCGAAAAACTATATTCAGATTCTTGCAAAAGGAAATCATCCAACTTGACATATGCTAAGGAGTCTTTACCTTATAAACAGTACCAAAGCCTCCTTGCCCAATTTTGTTAGCCGGAGAGAAACTATCGGTTGCTACTGATACGGTGGTGAGATCATAAAATGCCAAGTCCACCTGATTACCAGTTTCCCTCAACTCATCTGCCATCAGTATATTTTTGTTCTGATCTAAATTATCGATATGAAATATCCTTTTGCTCGATCTGTCCTTCACTACCCTTTTAACAGAAAGAAAACAAATCCTTTCAAGCAATATTTGCACAAAATAGACATTCTATTCTCAGGAAAAGTAGCTCGTTTAATGTAATTTATTTAGTTTGGCTTCTTACCTTCTCTTTCTTCTCTTTCTAAGAAATAGAACAACAATCACAATCCATGCTGAAGAGACTGAGACAGCAAGAATTGCTAGCATCTCTTTTCTTTTCGACAACTTACTAGATTCACGTGCATATTCAGCTGAAAAATCCAAAGAACTTGCGTTATTTAAAATAATCACAATTTAGCTTAAAAAGTCATGAAATAACACCAAATATAGCAGGTACACTAACGTAATTCAAGTGCATCAACACAAAAGTAGAGATCATGTCCATCTTCCCTGAATTCTAGAGCGTCCATCAATCTTCCATACCAAGCTAAACAACCCATCGTCCCTGCGACATCTACACTTGCATAGGCCAAGCAAGAGTAATTACTCATGCATTGCTGCTGACATTGGAGACAGCCTATGTTCTTCCCCATCCAGACAGCATTTGAATTATTAGGAACTTTAACTTTTGAAATTTTCACAAACCCCTCCCCCTGCTCACACAACAAGGAAGACTCTTGTTGCTTCTTCACACAAATACCTTCACCATCTTTCAAAATCCGGTCTTTCAGTATCTTGGGTTCATACCCAGGTGGACAAGTACAATCAACTTTGTTTTCATTACCCGGATAACACTTCCTGTAATCTCCGCACTGCCCATACGAATCGCACCTGTACTTAGGCGCTGACCATACCTCCTTCCACTTCCCATCACTTTCAAACCAGGTTAACCTCCTTATGAATCCTGTTTCATCTAAAACTAATCTAGTTCTTTGAGATAGATCTTCCGTATCCTGAAAATCACTGAAGTATAACTCATCTTGATTGTTCACATAAGTGTAGTTATATACGAATGCATATTTTCTCCAGGGCCATGGACAGCTTGTCCAGTAAGGGTTCGCACCCTTGTACAAAACGAACTGAGGCGAGCCTCCTGCCATAAGTTTGAGTGAGTACTCTCCTGTTCCTGGGTTATCTGCCGATTTCCAAGATGATATGAAATGCTCTACACCTGTTTTCCTGTTCAAGCCAATTCTCATTCCTCTCATTAATGAATTTGTAGGATTATAAAAGCTTTGCCACACAATTTTCCCCCCACGAAACAGAACAAAACTCCCTGAATCCAACAGCTGAGCCACGCAATTATCATCAACTTGCACATCCATCGACACATTAGTAGACCAGACCACTGCATGTTCTTGATCAGCATTAGAGGTGAGAATCAGGTCTCCATGTCGGTTAAGTGAGAACACCCCAGAAGAACCGTTGATTGGAGAGTTCCTGTTCGCAACCCAGATCACAGATTGGTCTGGTAAACCATAATACCAGATTCCAAGATATCTAGAAGTATTAGTACCTGAGCTGAAAAATCCTAGAGCAAACACGTTTTCTTTGGAGACCAGAAGTTGGCCATCATCACCAATTGTTTGGTTCCAAGCCAAGGTGTCCACAGAAGCGACTATTCTGAAATGGAAAAATAGTAATGTCAATGAATGTAGAAGCAGAAAGAGAACATCCATGAATCTTGCTCCAATAGTGTAGAAGCAGAAAGAGAACATCTGTGAGTCTTACTCCAATAATGTCAGGAACCATACCGGAGGGTTTTTGTGGGACATCCTTAATAATTCTCCTTGCAGGTGAGTTGCCATTTCTGACCAAGCTACCTAGGCTTGTTATTCTTTGAACATCCAACATATGGTTGACTATCCAACATATGATGTGGACAATTTGTTACCACCTGATTTTTTGTTATTCCAGTTGTACATTGTTATAAAGTTCAATCCTCTAGAGGATTCCACCAAGCGGGGACAGTGACAACAGTGTGAGTAAAAGAGGAGGCTGCCTAAAAAACTCTGATGATTGATGTGGTGTCAGCTTTCAGCTTCCTAGGTCCTGACGAAGGATGCTACACATGTTTTTTGCCTTCACCATCTGATCAAAATCAAGTGGGAGAGTGAAGATGAAGAACGGGAAAGCAGTAACAGAAGAAACCATAGAATGGGGTACAATTTCAGGGCAAGAGGCATCTCAGAGTGGAACAACTTTCGCTGTTCTAAAATTTCTTGATGATCATAGACAATTATTTACTGTGCCTCATGGGGAGACATTGTTTTATTCTTTAACTGCTTTTCAACAAGATATAGGAAGCACGCATGGATCATGAGAAAGTAAAAGATCACTTGTATGAGAAGCTAATCTATTACAAATGAAATAACAAATAATTCTTATTACTGGCTCTACTTGTTTTCATACCAAGGTTTAAAGTTAAGTACAGGATGGGTTTTACAAACTTCGTTCTACTTCATTTGTTAATGGTGATGGTAATAATACACATTCCTATACATAGTTCGGTTTCTTAGTTTCTCTATACAATTTGGCACTCCTTTTTTGGACAACCGGAATCAAAATTGGTTGTAAAAAAGTTCCTATAAATTCTTGGAGGGGTAACATATCAAGTTTTCAATTAACTGAAAAAGTAGGTTCAATACATTATGTTCAACTTTTGACTTAATGTGACTAACAAAGTAGCATATGGAGCTCTTATATGACTTCTTTAACCATCAGAACAATTTGTCACAAATTGTAGTTTGTGATTGTCATTAAGATGTAAAAGTAGAAGATTCCTTTATTTGTAAAAGAATGGTTTGTTTAGTTTGATCCATTAATGTATTTTTTTCCCTTTTTTTTTAAATTGATTAATTCGAAAATCAAAGATAAAACAATTTAATTCAATTTAATCATAGGAATTTTTTATATTTCTAACTATTTAAAGTTATTTTTGCACAAGTAAATATTTAGACTTAAAATTTTAACATTCTACAGAGTTGGAGGACAAATCCTCTTGACATTCACAATTTACAAGTTATGATCAATACTTGTGATATCATGACAAAAGATAGTGTAAAAAAGTAGTGTTTAAAATTCAATATTCACCAAATTGCAAGAGAGATAATATACATTCTCTTGATATTCTATAACATATATAAAAAAACAAAATGGAGCTTCAGTTTAGTGACTCTCTGCAGTTATCTTATATGTTCTTTGCCATCCTCATCTTTGTGTTTGTTTTAGCCTAAGATATTTAGCAATAAAAAGTCAAATGTTAGGTTAATGGATAATTTGAATTCAAAATACAAAATTTTTATGATTTCTTCATACAATACCCTTTTTCAAAAGAATTACTTACCTTCTTTGAATTACTTACCTTCTTTCTAGTGGTTAAGGTTTCTCACCTTACAAAGTTCCATATCTATGAATTTGTCTTTTTCTTTTATTTGACTTTCTTATTAGTCGTAGCTTTGATGGATTAATTGTTGAATTGCTTGCTTAGACCACATTTGAACTCTACATTTGAAGTTATGAAATGTTATTTCTACTCTTTGCCAAAATAATCACAGTATTATTGAAAATTAGTTTACCATAGTTATAAATATATAATATAGTGATCAAATTATGTAACATTTAGTATGAGTTAACTTATTCAATTTTGTTAGATTTTCATTTATAAATTGTTGTGACACACCTTTCATTGGTCATATTCTTTTGTTATACTCTTATTAGAGGTATTTCTGACAAGTCATTTTATCTTTGATAACTTGTTACCTTTAGTAAAATTCTAGTCCTCTCTTCTTTTATTCTTCTTTGGTCTACCTAACCTTTTTTTTTTTCTTTTTGAATGGAGGAAGTAAGTGGAACATGATTTATTTTCTTTAGAATATTTCTCCTTAAATTGGCTCCGTCATATACTTGTATGCTTGTAGATACTTATCCTTCATAACTGATGTGAGACATATTTTTCAAGTTGTTCATTACTATACAAAATGGCAGTAATGACATCTAGATATAGGATTCCTGACACATTCCAACTTTTGCAAATGCATGCCTTATGTCTTACCTTCCCAACATGCTTAACTCTTCTATGTTTCTTCAAATCCACCAGTTTCATTTTTTCTCAAATTCTTAACTAAGAATTAACTCTTTAACTCTCAATTTGATCTTTATTATTGAACCAGTGTCATATATCCACCTATTGACTATGTTCTATTTCTAACTAAAATCCTCATCACAATAACTATAATTTTTCAAGCATTATGATAATTTTCTTTGTCCAAATATCTACTATTAGAACAAGTGAGGTTCCAAATTATAGTTTTCATGATAATAATAATTATTATTATTATTATTGGACCTTGCAAGGTTGTGACTTCAGAAGTCACAAATGTGACTTCTTCGACTTTGCACGATCATGACTATTTAGGTCACAACCATGACTTATGACCTTGTGCTTAGAAAAAAAATTTAATAAATCATGTGTTTGCAAGTATTAATGGAAATGTTGGAATTAAGTTAAGGAGTAAGTAGGAATTATATAAAATATGGAACGTTAAGCTAGGAAAGACAAAGAGTTGTCTTAGATTAATAAGAAAAGAAATGAGAAAGTGTGCAAAGTCGTGGTAGAGAAGTAAGAAAGAAAGAAAGAAAAACCTAGAAAAAACTAGAAGAAGAGAAGCAAAAACCAAAACATAAAGAGAAGAAGAAGGAAATAAAGAAACAAAAAGGAAAAAGAAGAAGAAGGAAAGGTTCAGATAAGTTTTTAGATAACTTGTATCTTTTCTTCTTGCTTTGGTAAAGGAAATGAAATAGAGAAAGTAAGGTTTGTGTGCTGAAAATGAAGGGAGAAAGAGTATAACAAGGAAATCCATTTTCTTATATTTTCAACTAGATCTTAGTTCTTCTAGCTTAGACAAACCAAAAGTAGCCTAAGTCTAAGCTCATTTTTGGATATTAGAGCTTTAGGGATTTTCTATTTATATATTAGTTTGAATGAAAGTTTGTTTGTTTGAAGGAAACCAAGAAAATCAAAGGAAACAATAAGAGGAGAGATAAACTTGAGTTTGGGAGTTACAAGTAAATAGGTGGGTAATAAGTTTATAGTTGTTGTGATGATGGGCTAAATTCTTACTTATTTGATGTTTAATTGGTTGACTTTGAATCATTGTGAATGTGGGAAAAATGCACTTTGATTTGTTATCTTGTTATGTCTTGAAAGATTTTACTGCGTCATGTATTAATGAAAAGAAGAAAAGTGCAAAAAGCATAAAAGTATGAATATGATGTGAAATATGTGAGCATCGAAAATTTGCTTGTATAGGCAAAAGAGATACCATTTCATTTTTCACATGTATGTTAATCTAAATCCTTCTCCCGACTGCCCGCTTGTGGCATAAGAACTCCAAGAAATGGACTCATTTTGTTCATGGTGTAAACTTCGGTTTCTCCATTTCATTTCATGGGATTCTCTCAAGCCATTATATGTGTGCATTTCGCTTTGATTTATGGAGCATGATATACGATTTAATGCTATGTTTTGATGATTGAAAATACATGATATGATTTATATGATAACATATGAGTTCTTTAAGTTAGAAATGTGGATAATTAAATTGCTAGATTAAAATGAGATATGTATATATAAATATGTATATGTGCCTAATCGTATGTGGCCTGTTGTCAATGGCTATAAACATATTAGCCATTGAGCTTCGTAGTTCACTCATTATTTTTCCACTCCTTAGGTGCAGACCAAACAGATCATTGAACTTGCAAACTTCAATAAACTCCAAGAAATTTATCTTTTGTAACTAAGTTAGTTTAATTTTCGTAGCTTTACAATCATATCACGTATAAGCATTTATGTTGTATTTTTGGAATATGCTACTATTTCAACTCTTGATATGTAATTTAAATCAATGTACACATGTTGTTTTGGTTTGAGAAATGAATGAAAGCGTTGGTGAAGTTTCCTTCGTACATGTTAAGGATTTTTCTTCTCTGTTAAGTTGTTAATTATGGTTGGGAATAAAATGGTATGTTGTTTGATGGCTTTTTGATAGACTTTTCTTACGTAAATTGTTGTATTAGGAGTCTGTTATGTTAGGAGTCTTGTATGTATGGCTTATGTTTGTTGGATTCGGGTCTTTTGGTTTTTATGAAAATGTATAAAAGATAGTAGAGGAATAAGGGGACAAAAATTGTGTCCTAACTTCCATGATTAAACTATATTGATGTAGGCCGAATTAGATAAAGTTATGTTCATAAAAGTTGTAGCTCATTCTCTTAGCTTTCTAATGGTATAAAGTTTGTAAGTTTTGGACATTAGAATTGAAATATATGCTTTTTATAAGTTTGAGTACACAATGGGGGTGCATGATTACGCACTAGCATGATCGTGACAAAGCCCTTAAATCTCAGGGGTGCACGATAGTATATTGGCCCTTTAAAGATGGGAGGGCATGATCATGCATTGGCCCATTTTTGTACTAGAAGTGCATGAATGATTGTGCATGACTAAACCATTTCTTTTCATATCTTAAACACAGGCTTAGTCATGGCTATGACTTAAGAAGTTATGACTGTGACTCCTCTTCCTCTGTATGGTCGTGACTTGTTAAGTCACAACCATGAATTTTTATTATTGAGGACACCTCATTGTTTGTCACAATCATGACTACTTAAGTCACAATCGTGACTTCATTTAGTATTAAAGGTTCATTTATTTGTTTTACTCCCAACAGTGACTTCTTGTATTATTAGATGTTAATTGTGATTTCGTTTTATTTCTTTTAAATTCACCCAACCCTAGCGCATTGTTGCCATAAAATATCATAATCGAGACCCAAGCCTAACATTTTTGGTATAGAGCCCATTGTTTTTAGGGATTCCTAAGCTTATAATATGTTATGATATGCATTATTATACTATGTGATAAATTGTTTGCATTGTTAGATTGATTGATTACATTAAGTGACATACATATCATGTGTACATGTAGGAAATAAAATTAAAATTAAAAGTAAGCTAAATGATAATGTTTTATTGAAGGAGTAAAATGTCACCTCGTAGAAGAACACTAGGAGTTTTGCAAGGACCTGCTACACTCGATTCTCCACCAAGAGAGGAGGGTACTAATGAGTCCAGAGTTCCAGCAATTGCCAAGGTGACTATAAGGCAAGATTGTAAGCACTTTCACCCGCAAATGCATGAGTCACCTCTTCCTTAAGAGAAAATGCCTAATCCTTTTGATCATAAACTGATCCAAGCCTTTGCTCAGGTTTTTGTCTAGACCGTGGGCCAAATGCCATCAACTTCTACCCCAATCCCAGCTAAAAAGGGAAGGAAAATTGATAACTTGAGGAAGTATGGAGCAGTAGATTTTTATGGGACGACTGATCCAGAAGAAGCCGAAACATGGTTGAGGAAGATAGAAAGAATATTGGAACATATGGACATGATTGTGAACAAGCACGATTGCGCACTGGCCCTTCAAAGATGGGAGGACATGATCGTGAACAAGCATGATTGTGCACTGGCCCATTTTTGTACTAGCGCACGAATGATCGTGTATGACTTAATCATTTCTCTTCATTTCCTAAAACAAGCTTAGTCAAGGTCTTGACTTAAGAAGTCACGGCCATGACTCCTCTTCCTCTGCACAGTCGTGACTTGTTAAGTCATGACCATGACTTTTTATTATTGAGGACACCATATTATTTGGTCACAGTCGTGACTATTTAAGTCACAATCATGACTTCATTTATTACTAAAAGTTCATTTATTTGTTTTACTTCCAACTATAACTAATTGTATTATTAGATGTTAATTGTGACTTCTTTTTATTTATTTTAAAGTCACCCAACCTAGTGTATTGTCACCATGAAATATCATAACTAAGACCCAGGCCCAACAACATCATCATCATCATCATCATCATCATCGTCGTCGTCGTCATCATCACAATAATAATAATAATAATAATAATAATAATAATAATAATAATAATAATAATAATAATAATACTAGTAGTAGTAGTAGTAGTAGTAGTAGTAGTAGTAGTAATAACAACAATAGCAACAACAACAACAACAATAACAATAACAATAACAACAATAACAACAAAATAAATTATTACTAATAATTTTGTTCTTAGTGATGTAGTAATTTAATAAGTTAAAGAAGAAGTTCAATGGAAAGGTAATGTAAGCAAAAAACAATTCAATTAAATCAATTAAAAAATCAAAAGATGGATAACGTAGTAAAGTGGATCATAGATGCAATTCAATTAAATAACTAAGAGTAATAATCAAGCACATTATAATTCAAGAAAAACCATTGTAATCCTTCATGTAATGTTACCTTGGTCATTTTAATGAATTAATAGTTCAATATTTGCATAGTCATTTGTGCTTAAGGCAAAATATATAAACCACAATCAAGAGAAAATTCTGAAAGTTGTAAAGATGACTATTTTATGTAACAAAACAATTCTGGAAAAATTTTGAAATAGTTTTAAATCAAAAATTTTTCAAAGGAGTAAGTTTTGATCTTTAAATGTACTTAATAAGTTTGGTCAACCAATGTGTGGATTTTAGTGATCAATGTTAATGTTTTGAATAGACTAATTAATAAGTGTGATATTGTGGTCAACCAATGTCTTCTGATAATATGTATTGTAAGTTTTTTACTATAATTGTTGACCAATTTGTAAGAATGATCAACCATGTTATTGTTACTAGACTTTGTAATGACAAGTTTCTATTTCTAATAAAATTTTGACTATAAATAGGCTTAGAGAGCATATGTCTATGACATAATATATATTGGGCATTTATTCATTAATATAAGTAAGAGAGGGATGCTTTATGTTATATGATTATGCAATTGTTATAATTAGATAAATTTCCTTGTATTTATATCACAATGATTCTTCTTGACCTTGATCAAGATTTGTAAATGATTTCTTTTCCCTTATAGGAAAGTAAGATGGTTGTAAAGTTTTCTCTTCACCTGTGACTAAGAAAGTATTATTTAAATGGTTCCTCTTCACTCATTAAAGGAAGAAGATAATAAATTCTCAAAGAGGCTTGGAAATGGATGTAAGCCAAGGCTTTTCTTAATCAAAATCACTATAATCAATTTTGTCTCTCTTTACTTAAAAGTAGACATAGATCAAAGATTGGAAGTGCACTCTTACTTTAAATACATGTTCCTAAATCATTTTAGGTTGATGTAATCTCTACAACATATTTTTTATCAATCATATGTTGTCATCTATTCTTCGTGGTTAAATTCCTTAAAGTGATCTTTTTCCTTTTAAACCCTTATTCTCTATTACACTATGAATTTTTAGTAGTACTTGTTTTGTTTGTAATGTTCACCCATAAGTCATTAAGTTAGATTCCAAATATCTAAAAAAAAAACTTTCTAGGCTACTCTTATCCATAAAAAAGGTTGTGGTGCAACTATCCAAATCTTAGCAAATATCTTAGGCTAATCAATTTTAACTTTTGATAGAACATATTCCTTTTCTTTCCTAATTCTTTAATTTTAGAGAAGGAAAATGATAATTTTTTTGTTTAAGAGATTGCCTATCATATCATAAATATTATCTCTATATATGATAGTCACACACAACCATAATCACCATATATCGCTTGGTATATTTTGGAAGACAAGATTGTCTTGATACAAGTTTTGTACCTGTCTTTTCTCTGACATCAAACACAACCAATGATATTGATCTCTTAATTTCTCTTCACAAAGGTAAAGATTAGTGTATTTATCTTACTTCTTTTTTTATTTCTTATGATCATTAGTCTTCCTCTTTTTGACTTTTTTTTGTCGTATTTGATTCCTTAACTCTCCTAAAAACTATTTATAAAGTCTTATCTCATCCTAGCTAGTGTGATGATATAATAAAGGAGAACAATGCTTTAGATGCTCGTACATGAGATTTAGTGAACTTACCTATCGGAAAGAATGGTATTGGATGTAATTAGTGTTTGTGGTCAAAGTTCATTTTTAATAGATCAGTTCCTTGACTTAAATCATGACTTATGGCAAAAAGGCTATACTTAAACTTATAGCATGGATTATTTGTTTCTAAATTGACCTTTGTTCTATTTATTTTTGTGGAATCTACTCATTATTGGCTCTAACGTCACGTAGACATCAATAATACCATCTTATATAATGACTTTTAAGAGGAAGTCCATATGGAGCAGCTACTTGAGTTTGTTGCTCGGAGTACATGAAAGTTTGCCATCTTTAAAAGTGCTTATATGGTTTTTCAAAAAGGCCCCTATGCTTGGTTTGAAAATTTTATTTAGGCAGAGAAAAGTTTGACATGAACAATAGTACATTTGACTACTCAATTTTCTATAAACATTTTGCATCCTATATCATTCCCCTTGTAGTTCTATAGATGATATTTTCATTACTAAAAGTGATATATTGGACATTTTATCTTTGAAATCCTTCTTTCACAATCAATTTTACGTTAAACATTTAAGATTTTTAAAGCATTTTTTTAGAAGTAGAGGTGACAAGAAGCAAGAAAGGCATTTTTTCATACCAGAGGAAGTATGTAATTGATCTATTAATAGATAACACAAGGATGGGACTAAGCCATTTAGTTCTCCAATGATCCCAAATCTATAACTGAGCAAAGATGGAGACATGTTTGAAGACTTTACGAAATATAATAGATTGCTTGAAATTTTAAACTACTTGAAATTTTAAACTATCAAAGAGTAACTTGTCCTAATATTAAACACTTTGTCAATGTTGAAAGTCAATTTATATCTTATCCAATCATTCATCAGTGAGCCTCCCCATAACAGATCTTATATTACTTAAAAGGGAGTTCCTAATCTAAGGATACTGTATAAAAAATACAGAAATATTTATGTCAAGTACTGTTTTTGAAAAGTTGAATGGGTAGGCTTTATGATTAACTGAAAATTCATTACCGGCCACTGTATCTTATTGAAGAAATCTTCATTATATGGAAAAGAAAGAAGCAGTATATTGATTCTAGATCCAATAAAGTCATCATGTGACAATGTGAATATATCGGCTCTTAACATAAATTGATTTTAAAGCCTTAGGATTAGTAAAATTGTGGTATGATAATCAAGCTTCTTTATATATTACTTCTAATCTTGTATTTTACTAATGAACCAAACATCTTAAGATAGATTGTCACTTCATTTATTAAAAAGTGTTGCAAAACTTGATCTCTGTAGGATATGTCAAAATTGGAGAACAACTTAGTAATATTTTCTTAAAATCTCTAGACAGGGCTTGGTTTAATTGTTGGTAACAAGTTAATCATGATTAATATTTATATCTAACTTGATTGAACTATTGAAGATTAGATAAGATATTATATATTAAATAAGATTGTAGAGTTATTATATCCTAAAGCTTGATTATAGACATGATTATTTTATAATATTTATTCATTAGCTAGTATAAATATATACTAATACTTTGTACAAATATATCGGTACAAAATACCTTTCTCTGTTTGTTACAAATAGCAAGCCTTATCTTGTATCTCTCCATTTTACCTTCATATGTTTCTTAATTTCTACACCTATTAGACTTTAATGTCATAATGATCTCTTTAAAGAGAAATAAGTTCTCATGTGTCATTTCGTTTGATGAATTTTCTCATTCATTACATGAATCCACTTGTCATTATTTATAGTATCTTTAAAATTTAAAAGGGTAACATCTGCAGACAAGTTAGGAATATTTTAAAAAATCTCATGTCTTTAATATCTTTGAGATCCCATGCTTATTGGTGAAGATACAGATGATGATATGCTTAAGATGACGGGGTTCGTACGGTTAGTTAAGATTTTTTTTTGTTTTTGACTTCCTAAAAAAAAACTCCTTTTCTTCTGCATCTTCAAACTATGGAAGGAAACAATAAGATCTTCCATTTGAGAGCTTCAATTATAAAATGATTCTTCATTAAATTCAACATCCCTACTAATATTAATATTTCTATTGATTGGATTGGAAAACTTGCGAACATTTAAGTTTTCATTAATACTCAACAAAACCAAAACTTTTACTTTGATCATCAAGTTTGGACCTTTCTTGCTTGAAAACAAGCACATATGTAGTAAATACATAGAAGACTTCACTGCGCTCTATACTTCTTATGGAGTGCCATCTTTCAAGCTTTTTACAGGACTCTGATTTGAGACATAAATCATACATGCAGCTACTTTAGCCCAGCTCCTTAGGCATCATCTTGCTTTTCAATATGGTTCTCATTATTTTAAGGATTATTTAAATATTGTTTAGTTACTCTATTTCATTAGGTAGATATAGGCATTACAAGAAAATGACGAAGCTTATAAAACTCATAAAAGCTCTTAATGCCATTATAAGTAAATTCTCCACCTATATCATTTATTTAAGCTTTAATGTCAAAACTACTTTCTTTTTCAACCAAAGTTCTAAAATTTTTAAATGCATCAAAAGTGCCATAGTTATACCTTAAAAATTTCACCCACGTCATTTTATTATAATCTTTTAAAAAAGAATAACGTAAGAGTTTTTATAAAATATTGAATATCAATGGTGCCACAAACATTTGTCTAAGCAAGTTGGAGTGGATTGTTAACTCTTAAAATTAATTAGTTTGAAAAGATTTTCCTTGAATGCTTTCCAAGTAAGCATACCTCATATAGTTGTTTAAGGTGATTTAAAATTGAAATTCTTCTTACCATATTCTTCTCCCCAAAGCTTTATGTTCTTTAAAATGTAAATATGTATACCTTATGTGTCATATCCATGAAGGATCATTAACAACAGCCTTTAAACATATGACCTTTATAGTGAGAAAGTTTAATAAAAATGTCTTATTGTAGTCATATTCTCCTTGATAATACGATTAACATCATGATCTTAAAGTTACAGAGTATGGCCATTCATATAAATTTTCAAAAATTGACTAATGATCAAAATATTGTTTAGTTTTGGAATAAAATAAATATTAGAGAGAAACTTATGACCACTTTTTTTTCTTAATTAAAATCACATATTTGCCCTTATTGTTATCATTGTATCAGTAAAGCATACATTCCAGGTCACTTTGGTGCCCAATTATGTTTAAAAAATATATCACTTGTCATATGATTACTAGCTACATTATCAAGATACCATATACTTTTATCACCTTTTGGATTATCCTTTACTATAACTGGTAAAGTTTTCTGAGTTGCTACTTTAATGGCTTCTATAAATTTATCTTTATTTTCTTTCTTGGAAAAACATTATTGAGAATGATGGCCATGCTTGCTACTTAACATTTGTGCTTTGTTTTTTTTCTTGTATTATTTCTATCAAAGTTTTCTTCTCCTCTTCCTCTTTCTCATCCTTGACCATGCTAAAAATTTTAAGGTTGATTTTTACTAGAAGAGCCAGTGTTCGCATTTTCCTCTCCCTTAGTTCCATGTATGTCCATGACCTTGCTTATAACCACGTCCACTTCTGCCTATAAATTTTCTTTCTTCACTTCACTCCGTATAACTATTTTTTGACTAACTTTGCTGGTAAAGCTTTTTGTGTACATTCTTCTTATTGTGATTCATATTTTCTTCATAAGATAGTAAAGATCCACTTAGCTCATTTATGGTCATATTGTTCATATGTTTGAATTATTCAATAGCCACTAACATATAATTAAATTTTGAGTCAAGAGATCATAAGTTCTTCTCAATAATTTAAACATCTTGAATGGTATCACCGAGCATCTTCATTTGATTCACCACTCCTATAACTCTTATAAGGTAGTCTAAAATGAATTCATCATCCTTCATTAAGATGTCTCAAATTTAACCCTTAGAGTTTGAAGTCATACCTTCTTCACCTTTTTTACGTTTATCAAGGAATTTTGGAGAGTATCCCACCCCTTCTTTAATATAGTTTCATTGGATATTTTCTCAAACATTTCTTCATCCAAACCTTAATGGATGATGGTAAATGCACTATAATATTCTTTCTTTTCTTCTTAAAGGCTTCTTGTTTGGCTTAAATCAAACTTATCTCATCTTAAGGCTCCATATATCCTTTGTTGACTACATATCATACAACTTTTGTGAATTGAAAATGATCTCCATTCAAAGTGCCAAATTCCCATGGTTGATTTTGGTGAATTGTGAATTGTGAAACATTAGATGGTTATTTATAAAGGTAGTGAAGAATTCTCGACTAACTTAAAGCCTTTTAATGTTATAATGGTTATTTATAAAGGTAGTGAAGAATTCTCGACTAACTTAAAGCCTTTTAATGTTATAATATAAATAACAAAATATTTTCAATGAATAATAAATTTCATATAAAGAAAAAAGCTAACTTATATGTCTTAATTTTTGTGTAACTCTCTCTTGGTAATTCTAGATAAATCAACGTTAGATTAATTCGAGTCTGCATATATACAACTTTAAAAAGTCTCTTAAATTACAAAAATTGGTTAAAATTTAATAATTCAACTATTTTAAAATTTTTGTAAATTACAAAAAATTAAATTTGTTTATGATAATTAATATTTATTTTTAAGTTTAAAAAATTATTTTAAGAACTTTTCAAAAGAGATATAATAAGGTAACCATTAAGAGGTACATTTCATGTTATGCATAACTAACCCATACACTTTGTACGAGGTCTCTTAACATTTAAAAAAATACTACTCAAAATAAGTTCGTAAATCCTCCGTACACGTGCCATTCCTTATGTACATTGCTTCACCTTTTCATTGATTAGAATTTGCTCCCCTGTCTAGGTGATAACTTCATTTTTAACTATTGCATAATTGTTTGTTGCCCTTTGAAGAGCCTGTTGTTCCTTTCCTTCCGAGGCTTGAATATGTAAGAACCAAAGGCTACCAAGATGATTACCTTGTCCCTTGATGTTCGACATTTGAAAATTTTCCACCGCCTTGTGAAGATCTTCCAGCTCAACATATTTGTTCCCACTGGACATTTGTTTAAAACAGATAGGCAAAACTCTTTTGTGAACTTGCCTTAAAATATAAGTGCTACACTGATTCTAGTTGTCCTTAACATAAATTGCATTTATTGATCAAATTTAGGAAAGGTAATCTGTCCAAGGTTGAAGTTTATCCGTGAACATCGACCTCTAGAGAAATGAGACTTTAGGAGGTAGATTGTTATCTCAAGCAAACCTGTTCTAGTTGATTTTTCCCCCAACCTAGTTAAGTTATCTTTGCACTTTCTAGAAAGAACTATGTAGCTTCCTTATGTTAGTATCACTTCTGGCATTTTTAGGATTATGAACGGGGATGATCTTAATTAGCTCTTTAGGAATATTGACCCATTAATTCCCTACGATCCACACACTGATCATACATCTTTATGAAAGCTACAAATGACTTACTGAGGGAGCTGGATTTCAATCAGAATTTGCACCCACTCTAGTTATCATGAAACAATGATGCACTGTCATCATTTCCCACTTCACAACCAATAAGGTTTGACATTTATTTTCTTAACTTTAGCAGCTGTGAGAAGAAATGTTGATAATTTTGATGCTTCTACAGCTCTAAGAAACCCCTCTTTTTTAAGTGAACTATTTGAATCTATTATACCTACAAGGATTTCTTTTGGGTTAGGATTATTCATACTCTTTTCGCTACCGATATTTTTGTTACTAAGAGCAATCAATAACATCCATAAGCCACCTTTTTCTTGTAATTTGCAAATATCTTTACATCCCACTTTAACCATGTATCTTCTATTATTATTGCAATTCTATAAAACTTGCCTCAACATCTTCTCTAAGGTTTTGATTAGTCCCTTAGTAATGTAGAAGTTAGAGCTCTATTGAACATGTTAGTAGTTGAGCACAGATTTAATAAGAATGACACTCCAAGCTTGGGAAAGATTTTGATTACTCTAGGTATTGATTCTCTTTTGTACCCTTTTGATCAATGTCACATATTCACTACATAACAATATTTTTGTTGTTATTGGTCCAAATATACAAAAGGATGTTGTTTAATTTGAAGCTTAGTGATAACCATGGAGAGTTCTACTTAACAATCCCAAAAAGTATAATGAAACTTTTTTGAGTATTGATGGATAAACTAGATACCTCCTAAACTTTTAAAAGGGACGTTATTAATATGAACACGGTGACTTACAGGAGATCGTCAGCAGACATGATATGTGAGATCTCAACCTTCTACAATTGTCGTGGAACTGAAAAACTGAATCATTGGCGATATTGTGAATTAGCAGTCTTAAAAACAACTTCATGAATAGGATAAACAAGTAAGGGAATAAAGGGTCCCCTTATGAAATGCCTTTCTTTTCATGGAATAGAGCATAATTTATAGGGAAATATTTCAGGATGACGTCTCCTATACGTTTCCCCTTTTAAAATGCAGCTTGTGCTAGGTCCGGCCACTTGGCAATGATTTTGTAAAGAAAATTGCAACAAGATATGGATCCAAACTTACCAAAAGTGCTCAGATTAGAGTATTTAGGGAATAGGTTGATGAATGTGTTTATTGATGATCTTTTTTAAGGAATTTGTCAGATTCAAACACTTCTAGTATTGACTTAATCGTAATGTTTTTAATTTCAAACCATGCTTTCTCGTAGAACCTCTCATTCAACCCAACAAGTCGAGGAACATTTCAAAGACCACTTTCTCAATCTCAAGTGGTTCAAAAGTGGAAGATAGGAAATAGATCATCTCATTTGAAAACTAATGAGAAATAAAGGATTTTAATACTGGGATAGATGACTTGTTCGCCGCTTCAACACCCCAAAAAGTTTTTATAGAAGGAATAAATCATTTCTTGGAGCGGAGGCTGGTCAATGATCATGTTTCCTTTTGATGCAGCAATGAATTGGTCTCATTATTTTTCCTCCTGGCTATGATTGAGCTATTGGTAAAACCTAGTATTCTTGTCTCCCCTTTTTATCTAAAGCACTCCTGTTGTTTGGCTTAGCAGGGAATTGTGGTATTGCAAGGCTTTGCCTAGTTTTCTACTTCCCATTTTGCTTGTTCTAACCACCAATTACCTCCAAGACGATTGTATACTTCATTTTATACATTTTTATCTTTTGAACTACTTCACATCCAAGGTTCTTAAATAGAAAGTCTAATATTAATCAGATTGCTCCACAACCCATTCTTCTGGAACCTGAACTTGGAACCGTGTACAAAGGTGATAGCCAAACTCCTATTTTTACTGAAAAAGAAGACACTGCTGTGGATATATTGAGCACTAAAACGTACCACTTAAGTTTAAATCTTCGTCTATCAAAAGCCATAACTACTCTCCCATAATGATGGTGGTCGTTGTTAGAGACAAAATATTTTTAGTGAAAGCAAAAGTTGTCACTAAAAACAATAATATTACTCACTATTATTACACTATACAAACAGGACATTTAGCAATGAAACTAAACGTCGTAAAAGAATAACAAACCGTTGCAAGCACTAATTTGCGATGAAAAAATATCGTCGCTCAATCCTAGTAGCAAAACAACACCTGCGACATATCGCGAAAAAGTATTTTCGACACAAATAATTCTTCTGTAAAAAGTATAACCGACGATAATAAAGAACATCATATATAGTTTTGTGCGACGTTTATGTTTCGTATACAACTTTTTCCCGACTAAAGCCTATTCGTAGGTAATTGTTTTTAGTGACGATTTTATTTTGGTAGCATAATAGTTTTAACAACTAAGTTCTTATTGTAAGGAAATATTTTTGGAGACGTTTCTTAAACGTAGGGAAAAACTTTTTGTAACGAATTAGGTTTTCGTAGCTAATAGGTTTTTGTGACGGTTTTGTTTTGGTAACAAAATACTTTTAGCTACTAAAATGTTGTTGTAGCGAAATGTTTTTAGCGATATGCCATATACGTAGCAAATGACGTTTTGTGACTAAATTTTTTGGTAGTTGTTGGAATATAAGAATGGGAACAATCCCATATTGGAAAGGAGAAGAAGAAGAGAAGGCCTTATAAGCTAAAAATGAGCCAAACCATAATGCCTTAGGGCGTTTTGGTGGTGGCCCTAGCCCATTTCATGCTCCTTCTTCCTCTCCTACCACTTCTCCTTGTTTTGGGCCCGTCCCATTTTACAACATGGTATCAGAGCCCAACGGCTTTGTTTCAGCCCATGAAGATCCTTGGAATCCTTACTGATTGGGGCAAGTCCTGAGGCCCAATACCTGAAGCTCAACAAAGAAGGCTCAACGAGGCAAATTGAAGGCCCAATACCTAAAGCCCAATGAAGAAAGCTCAGTGAGGAAGACCCAAGCATTATAAGACCAGACGAGTCCTGTGGCCCAATACCTGAAGTCCAATGAAGAAGACTCAGGCCCAATACCTGAAGTCCAGTGAAGAAGGCTCAGTGAAGTCCAATGAAGAGAGACTCAGTGAGGAAGACCCAGGCATCATAGACTTGTGGCCTCTGAGGTTCAATAAGAGAGTACAAGCTCAGACTAGATCTGTGTCTTCTGAGACTCCAAGTGAACACAAGCCCAAGCACAAAAAAGGTCAAAAAGCCCAAGAATTACAAGAAAAAATTGAAGGCAAGTCACAACTGGGCCAAGGCCAGTTGGACTTGAGGGGGAGTGTCGGAATATAAGAATGAGAACAATCCCATATTGGAAAGGAGAAGAAGAAGAGAAGGCCTTATAAGCTAAAAAGGAGCCAAACCATAATGCCTTAGGGCATTTTGGTGGTGGCCCTAGCCCATTACATGCTCCTTCTTCCTCTCCTGCCACTTCTCCTTGTTTCGAGCCCGTCCCATTTTACAATAGTAGCCAATATTATTTAGTGACAATTTAATTTTAAATTTAATAATTATTATAATTGTTAAAAACGAATTTATTTTGAATTTATTACAATTTTTAAAACAGTTTGAAATATTAAAATTATTCATTTTATAATTAATATTAGTGACATATTTTTTAAATAATAATAAATTGAAATAAAATAAACATATAAAATGAAATACATTTTATATAAAAAATATTTAATCATTTACGAACTAGGAGTCTTCATCTGAGTCACTACTAATAATATATGCAGAACCTAATACTTGTTTAACCAATTTTTAAAGCTTGTTAACTTCTTTAATATTACAATATAACTTAGTCTTTGGTCTTATTCTCCTCTTGAAGCGTCGTCAACAACGATGGTCATGACGAAGAGATACCAACAGGCTTAGGGTCATAGCCAAGATTCTTGATATAGCCCGATCATGTACTAAGGACATTATTGCAAATGTCATCAACATTGACTGATTCCCCTCAGCCAATGATGTCTGCAACAACTCTTACATCTTGTCCTACAATTTAAAGTAGAAAATCGAGTTAACTAAAAAATAATTACTTACGATTACATAGAAAAATAAATTGTAATATTAATTTATTTGTATTTACATAATTATTTTGTGCCTCTTCATACGTCCAGCCTTAACCTTCCTCGTAGTGTATGTGCTTGTATAGTATGATCCTATCACACTCTTGCCCTTGGAGTTGTGTTTGACTCTATAATATGAATTTAAAAAATTATAACCAATTAGAATTTATTGCATTAAAAAATAGAATAATAAATTGAAAATATTACACTTACAAATTCTTGTCGGATGACGACAAATGACGTGGACTTGGTGTTATGAGGAGTCTTCATTTTTGCTCTGTTGGCCTTGACTTTCTCACACTTTTCCTAAATTAAGAGAAGTAATTATGAGATGTTTAAACATAATTAATGGAAGGGAATATGGAGAGAAGAAAACAAACCTGAACCTTCGCTAAAGCCCAACAATCACATATTTCATTCCAATTTTCTCCGGTCACCCGTTTCGAAACATGTCTCCTTGCCTCTTCATCGAAAGGGAAAGATTGATAATATTTATAAAGTCGATATCGATGATCCTTCACCCTATGTTTCAATAGTGAACTAACATAGCTAGAAACCTCAGGTGTGTCGATATCAACGATATTGAGCTTCATCTATGAAAATATGTGTTAGATAAGTTATTAGTTTAGTTAAGTAAAACTGTAATACATATAATGAAATTAATTGAAATATTACCAAAATTTTATCCAAAGCATTTTGCAGCAAGTCTTCCTTCAACTGCCTGACATGTTGAATGCAAGGCAACTCATTCCTCACGACGATGCCCAACTCACTGGCCAATTTTGTAGCTTAGCTCTTATCCATTAGGTGCCTTTATGTGGGGTCAATCGTCACTGACAACTTGGTATTCATTGCAACATTCATCCGTTACAACTCAGCTCCTTTTGTTTTATCTTTACCTCGTTTTTTGAGGTCAGTATTGGAAACTGAAAAAAAACATAATGATAAAAACACACTAAACATATAATGAGAGCATAAATGTAAATATGTTTGGTTATCAATAATAGACCTGAAGATCCGTCATGACTACCAGACGATGTTGGTAAAGGTTGTTGTTACTGACTTTCCTCATTTGATGATGCAATTGCTAGTTGTTCTGTGGGAGAAACTTCATCTGCCGTCACCACCCTCTTTCCTTTGTTTCGTCCAAGTGATATTATAATGAACCTATGTAAAACG
Source organism: Erythroxylum suave (assembly GCA_027563595.1). Taxonomy (NCBI): domain Eukaryota; kingdom Viridiplantae; phylum Streptophyta; class Magnoliopsida; order Malpighiales; family Erythroxylaceae; genus Erythroxylum; species Erythroxylum suave. Next base: position 3,739,634 of record JAOSBN010000001.1, read on the forward strand.
AATTATGAACATAAAGTATAATTGTAATTACGAAATAAAATTAACATTTTGTTAAACATTAAAATTATGCTTAATTAACATAACCAAATCATCAACAACATAAAGCAATTATCTTATCAACATTTGAAACAATACAAACGTTGAAACTTACATCCAATCATCATGATCAAGATGAAAAAAATCATTATCATTAAATACATTATCGTTTGATTATTCATCACCAATATATTCGAGCAAAGTATCGTCATTGTCATTGAAGTCATCCTGAGTATAGTCTTCATTTGTTTGTAAGATAAGATGAGATTGGACTTCATCCAACTGAACTATATTGGGCTTGACATCTCTCCTATAGAATGACGATATATTTGCATCTTCTACTGGAATGCCATCATTATTGATCTCCAATCTAATTTCTTGATATACTTCATTAGCATTCTCATTCAATTCACCAATATCCCTTTCACAAAAATCAAAGACATTCCTTTGTTGAAACTTTTGGACAACCTTCCAATTGTTACCCAACACAGTATTGTTGATGTAGAAAACTTGTTTGGCTTGACTTGCAAGGACAAAAGGATCATTATCATATCATGTCTTACTAACATTTATGTTAGTAATATGCCTATTCATTCTCGTGTCAATTAGCAAACCATTTGCATTTAAGTAGAACAACCTTCTTATCCTTGATGTAATGTAACTCTATAATTTCAGATATGATATTATAGAAGTCAATGATTTCGTCGTCATGACATCCTTCAACAACAACCCCACTATTTTGACTTCTAACTCGACTATCTCAATGTTGTATATGATATCGCACCGTTACAGTTAAGTAACTGTGTCATCTACACAACAAATTGAAAATAATTATGAGGATCTCATCATAATCTCATATTTTCATAATTTGTAATTAATATAACAACTTACTTGATTTCTAAATCATGATACAAACTTCCGCCTATGTCTTTCTTCAACATTATTGATCCCTTTGTTGAGAATTGTGTCTTTGTGCTCTCCATTGAAAAAAATACAATAATATCATAGAGTTAATGAAGGAAATTGTAATATGATTATTTGAATGAAAAGGAATATATGTACTCCATGTATGTATCGACGTTCTCACAATTGTTCAAAATACACTAATGGGGAATTTCGAATTCGTCTTTACTTAACTCCGCATAGTTACCCGCACTGAGTGGCCTAACATTTTGGGAGAAAATAGGCAACCTAAGATTGTCATTAAAATCAAAGTTACGTTCTGGTATATTAAATCTCGTCTCCATATTAGTACAAAAAGTCAAACATTCATTTGCTATATAAGCCTCTGCAATAGACCCTCTGGTCAAGCTCTATTACGTACATAATGCTTAAGAGAGCATAAAAACCTAAACATAAACAGTTAAAAACTTAGGAATTGTTACAAACAAATAACATTAGAAAAACTTGTTGAATTGAATATGAATTACCTTTCAATCAGAAACATCCATCAAAATTGAACTAGTCTACCAAGTTTTGCTTCATATGGTAAGCCAATTACCAAATGAACCATAACATCAAAAAACGATGGGGGGAATAATAGTTCAAGCTTACATAGAATCAATGCTATGTCTTTCTCTAATTTATCAAGCTCTTCGACTTTAAGTGTCTTACAACATAATTGCTTAAAAAATTCTCCGACTTGACCCAAACTAGTGGACACATCCTTCAGCAAACACCTATGTATTCCAACAGGAAGTAGCCATTGCAAAAATACATGACAATCATGACTTTTCAACCTTGACACTTTTCCTTCTTTAACATTCACACAACGGCCTATATTAGATGCATATCCATCAGGAAATTTGATTGATTGGAGGAACATAATGCTTGTTTCTCACTTTTGAACATGTTGTAACAAGTAGGGGGAATAAAGTATCATCCATCATCTCTTCTTCTCAAATGCAAATCTTTTCTAATATTCATGCCTTCCAAGTCTAGTCTAGCCTTAATATTGTCTTTGGATTTCCCATCAATTCCTATAACAGTCCCTAAAATGGCCTCACAAACATTTTTCTTAATATGCATGACATCAAGATTGTGCCTCAATAGTAATTCCTTCCAATATGGCAAGCTGAAAAATATGTTTTTTTTAAGTCTAATTCAGTTCAATATCATTTCTCTTACACTTTCTATTACTTGGGTGTTTTCCAGGTATAATGTCACTGAAATGTGACAACTAGTAAATAATGTCATCACTCGAAAATTGCATCGAAGCTACACCAAACTCAACTGTGTTATTAAACTATTTACTTCTTCGCCATCTATGCCCATGTTCCAAATAACAACGATGACCCGTTTAACATATTTTACTTCGTATCCTTATTGAATATGTTTGATGATTACAGACAGGACAAGTTATATAACCTTTAGTGCTCCACCTCGATAAATTCTTAAAAGTGGGAAATCATTTATAGTCCACAATATAGTAGCATGTATTGTAAATATGTTGCCTTCAATAACATCAAAAGTTTGCAATCTATATTCCTATAGATCATTTAAATCATCAATTAATGGTTAAAAGTAAACATCTATGTCCTTACCAGGAGCAGCAGGTCCTGGAATAAGCAAAGACAATAACATAAAAAGGCCCTTCATACACTTTCATGGAGGTAAATTATATGGGACTAGAATCACTGGCTATATGCTATATGGATTACTTATATTGTCGAAAGGATTAAATCCATCTGAGGCCAATCCAGGTTAAACATTACGACAATCTTGTCCAAAACATGGGAACTTTCTATCAAGCTCCTTCCATTCCATTGAGTCAGCAGGATTACGCATAATGTTATCATCAATGTGTTTCTCTTTATGCCACCTCATATCTATAGTTGTTTTTATTAACATAAACAACCTTTGTAATCGTGGTTTAATAGGAAAGTATCGAAGGATTTTCATCGGTATCTTTTTCTCTCTCTCATCATCCATCTACCAGCTTGATGTACCAAAAATAGGACACTCCTTAAGTTCTTTACTTTCAGTTGAATAAAGAACAGAGTCATAGTTACAAGCATAAATTGAAATATATCTCAATCCAAGGTCCCTTAGCAGTTTCTTTGCGTCATAGTAAGATTTCAGTAACATATGTCCCCTAGGTAATGTATCGTTTAGTAAGTCAATTAACATGTCAAACAACTTATTACTCCATTTATTATAAACCTTCAAATGCAGCAACTTTACAACAAATGAGAGTTGAGAAAAATTAGAACACCCCAGATATAATTGTTCTTGAGCAACTTTTAATAACTTCCCAAAATTAGCTTCTGACATACTACCAATTATGTTAGACATTCCTGTTTCATTCAGTCTCCATATAATTCTGATAATCATCTAACATCTTATCAATCCCATCATCATTCACATCATAATCATCAACATCATTATTGTAACTCTCATCACAAGATGTACCGGCACTTCTACCACAACTTGCTTCCTTATGTTCACCATGATAAAGCCATGGCCTATAGAATTTGTCTATGCCTCAGATAAGTAAGTGATTATATACAACATCTTGACTTTGGAAGTCTACATTTAAGCAATCAATACATGGACAAAAAATACTACATTCATCACCCATATGATCTTTTACAAATTGCATGAAACTCTTAACTCCTTCTACATATTCAGTTGACCATTTTTAATAAGACATCCAACTCTTATCCATTTAGCTATACAATATAAGAAGATAGCATAATTATAACATGCATTTTTTGTTTTATATTACATTAAAAAAACCTATGTTCAATGTTACATGCAGTCAACAATGTTGTATCAGTTCATTCACACAAATTAAGTAAACAATATACAATAAAATGAAACAACAAACGATATATAAAGCAATAAAGGTTACTACTAATTCACGTACTTGAAGATGTATAGTTGTATATAGTTGACTTGAGTTGTTTATGTTGTGGGAATAACATAGGACACTATGATACAAATTTACGAAGATAGAAAGAAGAAAGGGATTAAAACTGAAACAATTTTCTTGGTTTTGGACTAAATGTGGTGGGCAGGGAAAATTGTACCTAAGGATGCCACACAAATTATGTGATTTTTGGCTCCAAGCAAAAAGGAACACAGAATTTACAAAATAGTATGGCCATAAAGTTGGTGAACAATGAAATCCATTATAAATAAATTGAAAACTATGAATTAAAGGTTAAACGGCCTAAAATCATATTTAATATGCATAGACATTATAATGACATAATTTAGAAATATCTAAATTGTGCACAAAGAATGAAGATTGGGATACGCCAATAATGAACACATGGAAGAAAGAAGGTTAAAGAATTTCAATGTCGACCCACTTTAGGCATTTATATCAAACAAAATTTCTCTTTTATATTACCTACTTAATGTGGATAGTGCTACTTTTTGTACATAAGAGTTGTATTGTTTTGATAAGGTGGTAGTGTTTTTTATAATAAAATTGATAATTTTTTGTAAAATAAAGAATTGCATTAGTGGCCTCAATGAAGCTTTCTAAGGTTCTTATTAGCTTAACTGGGAATATTAAAGTTTCTAAACCCAATCTTAAAATTGGAATATTAAAGTTGAGAATATTTGCAGAACCAGAGTGGACCGATGAATCATAATAGAACAAAGACAGAGAAACGCAAGTCACAAGTTCAACTTAGAGAGAATGTCATAGTTAAGTTTTAGAGCAACCTCTTTAGCCATTAGAATTTAAAAAAAAAAAAGTATCCATCCTTTTTTATTTTAAATATCTTCAAATTTCTTTATTTTTATATGATATGATATAAATGAAGCAACTTAAGCCAATTCTAAATAGTATTAAGTCACTTTTACTATTTACATTAATATTTATAGCTGCTTCTACTATACTAGGCTAATAGTTTAAATTATAAAACAAATTATATTGAGCAAGATATAGGTTCCAAACTAAAGAGTAATGACACTTAAAGAAAAAGTGAATACTTATTCATGTCAATAGAATTCTATCCTTTGGCTATAACCTTTTTCTAATTACTAATCAAAAAGTAAAAGAAGCTTTTGAAAGAAAACTAGAACATGAGATAAGCTGCATTTATTTGAAAGTGTGTATATTTCTCCTAATGAGCTCAAGATAGGTGTAGTTAGTAAACCTTCAAGATTTATGTCTCATTTAGATATTCTCTATTGGAATCTAAGGAATAATTCGACATATTGTCTTAATGGAATTAAAGCTTTTCTATGAGCAAATGGCTAAGATGACTTCAGAGACTTTGACATATTGTGAGAGACCAATAATGGATTCAAAATTTAGAATATTTTAAAGAGGATTTAGCAAATGCTAATTGACATACCATAACTATATACTCTTTCCATTTTTTGATAACACCTTTGTCTCATTTATAATGCAAGCTTTTAGCTTAGTATTCATTGAAGAGACTAAAATAAAATAAATACTAGCTTTTAACACTTCTAACATACATTTTCTTAAAGAACTGGTCATGGATCTATTGAATTTAAAAGAATTCATGATCCAAAAATAACTTTCCTTACTTAGTCAACAAGACTTTATTGTTTAGTATGATCGAATAATTCTCGTCCATTTATATGAGAGGCTAAGTGACCTTATATTGCCTTTAACCTTATAATATTGACTTATACGCATTAGAATAGGACATTCAGACAATAAATGAAAACTTTGTATTAGAATAGGACTTTCATTAAACAACTTCAAAGCAGAACATCAACACACATTCAACCAACCATTCACAACTTTTGTTCCTTTCCTTCACCATCATTAACACAATTACATAGAACCCCCAACAATATAAAGGTTCAATCCATGTAAACAACTTAAGAAATCTATTCAACCACAACATTTTTTGATTCAGTATACTCAAGACATTTTTAAAAAACCCCACTAGAAATGACAGAAAACTTACCAGGTTGAGTCAACTCCACGAGATGATATTTGGGGGCAAGATAAGAACAGAAAATTGAGAAGAACAGCAAAAAAATGATTGAAGAAAGATAGAGAAAATTGTTTTGGTTTGAGAAAAAACTTAGAAACGAAGGAGAGGAAGGGGGAAGATTGCAACTTTGATTTTTAGTAAGGTGGGATGACTTGTCTAACGACAAACGACGTTGTCCCACCTAATTTTTTTTTACCATTGCAATATTTAGTAAACTAAGATTTGTCATAAAATGCAAAACCTTTAGTTACGATATATGATAACCGTCGCCAATATGTTTGGAATAATGCCAAAAACAACGTAGTTATATTATTCTGATCTCCCACATTTTACGAAGAAACTAATATTCATCACAAAATGCCACGCTTTTGCTACAAAATATCTCTTAGCGTCTCCAAATGTATAACATTTTGCTACCAATCTTTTCAATCGTCACAAAAATTGTTTATTTTACCGACGATGGATATTTTCATCGCCTAAAACTATCATTTTGCTACAAATTTTGTAAAATGTCATCAAAACCCAAGCATTTTCTTTTCTTCTTTATTGTTTGGAGTTGTGTTCTTTATTATTCTTAAAAAAGCTTTACCTTTATTTTCGATCAATTCTTCCTCTGTAGTCTCTGTCAAGTCTTCCCAACTAACGATCTCTGACGTCTGGCCTACGTATCAAAGTCATTGACTTGATCAAAATATGGTTTGTAATCCTATCACTTCTTTTTTACTATCTGTTGTATTATCAATTGTGGTCTTCATTTCTATATCTGTTATTGATTAGATCGACTCTTTGTTTGTCAATCTTGGAATATGGTCATAACTTTTAGTATCTCTTCGATCGATTTTCTCCTGTTTGCCTGTGATGTTTGCATTTGGCTCTGGAGACAACAGGAGAAAGAAAACAAGTATTTAACCATTGATAAAGTTGTGATTTTTATCCTTCTAGGGTAGATCTGGATGTTCTTTGTGTAGATTTGTACATAGGGTGTTTTCTGCAGTACTAAAGTTGATTATTTTGTTTTTTGTATTTGTTGTTTGATTTCTTTGTATTATTTTATTTGCGTATTGTCATTGGAGAGTTTGGATTTTGTTCAGCTAGTTTTCTACGTTGAATCGATTTAGTTGACCTCACTGTTATTGAATCTTCTAAAATTGTTTCTGGATTTTGCCTACTAAAGAACTTGTCTAAATGCATCCTGCTTGGCATTTGTGACCTTGGCCTTTCCTCTAATTAATCCACTGCATGGTTTTAGGCTTTCTGTGAATGGAAGTAGCATAGAATGTGTTAATGTTAGTGATGGAAGGGAAAGCATATGATTTGCATTTGAATCTTAGGATGAGTTTGTCATGTCTGTAAGGTGTTCGATGAAATTTTTGTAATGATTTGCATTTGAAAAGTGTTATACTTTAGACAATCCATTAAAAGTAATATCTACTCCATTTTTATATATGATTTTACAATTAAATCTAATCAATTTTAGTAACTAGGACTGTTGAAAAATAATTATCTTCTATCCTAGCAATACTTTAAAATTTTATAATTTTTTTTTCACCATATACCTCATACCAGCATTAATTGTCTATCTTTGTTGTTTCTTTATGTCTATCTTCCCACCGACGTTTAATCTAATGAAAGCTTTGTTTTTGTATACTCTTGAAATTGTTTTAAGAGTATTTTACTTTCTTTCATTTCCATCAATAGTAATATAGAGATATATAGATAATACTATATTTTTATGCATGAAGAACATAGTTATGTCTATTCTACTTTAGATTCTAAATTTTGCATTAGATACAAATTACACAATAAAATTTTGAAATTGAAATTAAGGGCCACTTTTGTATCATTAGGCACATTGAAAATGTATAAGTGCTAAACTGGACTAGTTTCAATTTTCATCGAAATTGGAATTAAATATATCATCATTTTATTCTAAATCGACTTTTAAACAATTTACCTCTTAACATTATTAATGAAGGAATGTCGACATAAAGACTAGTTCCAGATGGCCCTAATTCATTTCGTTAGGAGGAATGTGGCAAATTTTCCCTAATGAGAAAACCAACAATGTAGATGCAATCTCCACTATATATACTAATCATCGTTTGCATTCCAGGCCGATCTTCTGCTTCAAGGTGTTTAGTATCATCCGAACAATGTCACTGTCCTTATGATGTACATCTCATTTCCTTTTATAAAGCTATTATATATATTCACATTTGATGGTTTATACTATATATTGTTTTAAGCTGCCTTGAGTCTCAAATATGACATGTATGGCCATGGAGGTAGGAGCAATGTCATAACAGTCCGTAAAGGATTAGGAAAATTGGTTGATTTGGAAAATTCATCAATTCCGAATGCTTCGTCTACTCATGCATGTATACATGTCACTCTAATTTCAGTTCATTTAATGGTTTACTAATATGGCAATATTCAACTTCTATACTAATTGTGTTTTAGGTATTAAATCTAACGACTTATTCACTGCATCCTCTACAAATTTAACTATAGCAAAAAAGTTGTTGCAAGAGATGTGAAAAACCCTACACTTGAGGGAACAACTATTATTGTTCCATGTGGTACGTTCAAACGTGCAAGGACCCTTCTAGGGACTCCAGACATTGAGGATTCATTTACCTTTACCAACTCTCGTATTACTTGGAATCCAAATAAATAATTATATCATTGTCAATTAGCGAGTTAATTAACTGAACTCAACTTTAAAGTTTATTTATTATTGTATCTATAATAATTTGGCAAACAACATATAACTACTTAGGGGCTAAATTGCGCACTATTGAATGTGGACTGTTATTGTTCTAGTTTTATGAGTGTATGAATTGGGTAACTTCTAATTCAAAGTTCGTACTACTCCATATATCATATTATTATATTGATAAAATTATTTTTATAACAAATTTTTGCAATGTTAGTAGATACTAATGATTAATTAATAATAATGTTTAACACTTAAAAATATGTTGTGAGTTTTTTTTAGATAATATGTTAAAACAAATCTCCAATAAAACATATTTTAACTATGATAGATTACAAAAAATGTTAGATCAATAATTTATGAAAATGTCAATTAGTTGGTGACGATTTTTAGAAATCGTCACCAAATGTATACATTCAGCGACGTTTTTAAGAATTTGTCACTGAATGTGCAACATTTGGTGATGATTTCCTAAAATTGTCGCTGAATGCTTCACATTTAGTGACCATAAAAAGAAATCATTGTTGAATGTATAAGTTTTTGCGACGAAATAGGACTTTCGTCACAAAATATTGACTTTTTGGTGACGCTTCATAATATCGTTGCAAAATATATAACATTTAGAGACGATTTGTAGGATTCGTCGCCAAATGTTTGACAAGTTATGGTGACGTTTTCAGATTTCGTCACAATTGTATTATTTCACGACAATTATCAGAAATTGTCACCCATTGTGCATGATTTCACTATGATTTTCTCTGTATGTCGCTAAAGGCTTTCCTTTATGCGACGCTTTTTGGTTTCATCACTAAATGGTAAGTTTTAGTGATGAATACTTTTTAACGTCGCAATACGTTGTCTTTTGGCGACGAATTTGGTTTTGTTGCAAAAGAAATCATCAGAAAAGGGTGCCTTTGTTGTAGTGTTAATAGTGTCCAAAAAATTAGAACCAATTCTTTTGTTTCATTTATTCAAGACCAATTCTATTCCATACATACAGACCCACAAATTTTGTTGGGACCTACAAAAATTTATGGCTATGCATGAATGGCACATGGTTGGTCTTGGATAAAAGGAACAGAAGATTTCACTTCCAATTTTTGAAATCATCACCTCCCATCCCCATTACCTTCGTCACTATTGAAATAGTGACTAATTTAAAAAACGGTCACAATTATGAAACATTTTTGTGACAAAAGTATCGGCACTAAAAACTATTTAATGTGTGACAACACTATATGGTCACAATAACTTTATATATTTATGACAAGTTTGTTGACACAAATAATATAACGTAATGACGAATAAAGTCATAATAGTACTATATTTTATTGTGACAAAAGTACCGACACTAAAAATTATAGAATTTGTGACAACACTATATGATAACAGTAATTTTACCTATTTATGACAAGTTTGTCGATACAAATAACGCTAAGTAATGACGAATAAAGTCATAACAGTTCTTCATTTTATTGTGACAACTTTATCACCACTCAAAAAATTAGAAGTAATGACAAAACATTTGTTACTCGCGCTTTTTTTCTCAATATCATTTTGACACAAAAAATGGAAATTTGTTCCTATAAAAATATTGTCACTAATGTGTTTATTATTATCACAAATAAAACAATCAATTCAACAATAGAATTACATTAGTGATAAAAGAAATTTGCATCAGTGGTCATATCGTCCCACAAATTTTGTCACAAGTATAAAAGTTATATGTTACAATAATGTTGTCACTAAATAAAGTGTAAAAGTTATATGTTACAATAATGTTGTCACTAAATAAAGTGTATATCTTATAGTAAATTTATCACTAATGCGTTCATGTTTGTTACAAATAATATTATTAAATTTAACAGTTTAATTACTTAATAGATAAAAAATTTTGCATTGGTGACCATAAAATAGAAGTTGTTATTAATGATACGAATTTTTAGTGCCAAGATATTATCATACAAGGAAATAAAAATTATTAGTATATATAAAAATCACCAAAATGTACAAAATTCTAGTTTCCAATATATAAATTTGAAAATTTTAATATCTAAAACAATTATATTTATCACAATTACTAAACGAAAATGGACATTTAATGGAAGCTAAAGTTGTCAGTAAAAGTATGAATTTTGTTCACATAATTTTTGTGACGATTTTTTCAAGTCATCACTTGCTGTCACAAATACCTCCGCCACTAATAAAATAGTGACTATATTTAAAAAGTTGTTACAATTACTTATAGTTTTTATGACTATTGTTTTTGCTACTAAAATCATTTGCGTAAGTGACAAAACTATATGGACACAATAACATTACTCATTTGTGACAATAGTGTCAACAATAAAGATACTAATAGTGATACATCAAAAATGTCACAAATATTAATAATGATACATCGAAAACGTCACAAACAGTATTATTATATTGTAACAACATTTTTCATCCTAAAATTATATAAAATTGTGACAAGAAATATTATCACTTAAATAAGTCTCATCTGTAAAAGATAATTCATCATTAATATTATCATTTAACCTTGACAAATTTTGTTGCCAAATGTATTATTATTATTATTGAGAAAAATATCCTCACTAATACTTTTATTAATATTGTCAATAAATTTGCATCACAAATTTAAAATTTATACTGTGTTCCAATTTTGTCACTATCATATTCACTATTGTCACAAATAAAATTTTGAATATAATAATGTAATGACAATGATGCAAAAAATGTCATTAATAATTGTCACAAAACACTTACATTTTATTTGACAAAATATTATCATTTTTTATCAATAATAACATGACTATAAAAAATTTAATCCTATATAAAAAAACTAAACTAAAATAAATTATTGTTAATTTATAATATGTAAAAATTACAAAATATGTCATCCTAAACAATTATTTCGAAACTCATAATAATCCTACACAAGAAACAAAATTAAAATTTCTTTGTCCGTCAAACTTAAAAACTCAAAGCCTTCAAGATTATCCTTCAAAGCCCACTACATTGATGAAATGAATCCAGGCAACTATAGATTCGTTTCCCACAAAACAAACCAAAAGTTAATTAGAATATAAAATATTAATATAATTTAATAAGAATATTATAATACAACAATAAACTATCGATTATACTTACATAATTAGTTGGAGTACTTCGTAAAAACAAATTAAGTAACATGATAGAAATCGTTCCGGTATTTGCTAAATGGGCAAAATTTCCTTTAAGTTATTTCAAGTTCATAGCTTTCTTGTCCAATGTTGCATGTTGGACTTGAATCTCCTCTTCTTGCTTTTTTTATGTTTCATTAAGCCTCGCAACTTAACCATCCAATTCACTTTATCGTTTCTTTGCTGCCTCATTTTTTGCAAGAATCTTTTTTTCTTGATAGTTTGATATCACCCCCTTAACACCTACACCACATGATCACACCTCAATCATCATATACAAAGACCAGTTTATAAATTATAAATGCCAAGATTATAAAAACAGTTACAAAGTAGCAGGGTCCACTAGCTAAGTCTGTGTATGTCGATAAGAGCAATTTCATACCTAAACCATCATATACGAAAGATAAACCATGAGAATCATGAAAACAAATTTAAGATCAGTAAAGAGCCTGAAATTATGTATAATTAAGCTCGTTTGTTTTCAATTAGGAGAAAAAAGCCATCATATATGAAAGACAAGCCAACCAATTAAATGTTGTAGGATTAAGCAGAACTAAAGACCAAATATTAAGCTAAATAATGCACCCAGAAACAAGTGATGATACCATCTGCTCCCTAAACATGATAAAACATGCTTTCAGCCAATGACATTAGTACCCAAATTGTCGATAGCTTCATAAGCCATACACAAAGTACGGCAAGAAGTTTAAAGTAAGAAAGTCATGATGAGACAACATTACTAAAACAAGTATTCAACCCTATTGACTTCTAGCAAACTAAAAGTTATACTCTCCAACTAATTAACATATTCTTAAGACATCATGATTAGAATGGACAATAACGAAGCAAATAATGTTTAACTGCATGGTGGAAATAAAAATAGATCTAGGAACACGACTAAGAAGTAGTACATACCCCATGGAAACTCCTTGTTATGAATGTGTAAGGATAATCCCGTACCATTTAGAAAACAATTGCCATATTCAAAACTTTTGAAATTCAAATATCAAGAGTAAATCCAAACTAAAAACTAAGAAAGAAAATTAAACAGAAGAGCTTAAATCACAATATTGAGATGGTACAGTTTTCAAACACAAGAATGAATCTCTAGACATTCTTAATAAAAAGTAAAGAGATTTGTTGAAAGATATGGATGCAAATAAAACTTTTTCTCTGTTCACTAAGATGTCAACCTAAAATCTAATCCCCTAGCCTATTAGTCCTTTGTGAATGAGTTGAAGGCCAGGGAACACTAGAATTGAGACTTGAGACTAATTACAAGAAAGAATACCTTATCCTTCAAAAATATGTCAACTTCTTCTGGAAAAACAAATCGAATAAGCTCTATATTCTCATCTGTCAACAAGAATCCGCCATCAATATGAATCTGGGGAGCATCACAACCTTCGAATTGGGTAGAAGATTCATCAATTTCCACTAGATCTTCTAGCTGCATATCAGGGTTTGCAAGAATACCACTGCTGACACTGGGTGCAGCTTTTTCCATTTTGTAACATAATATTGATGTCCATATCTTACTTTAACATGCTGAATACAGTCAATTTATATTGCCCATTTAGCAGTCCTATCTTTGGCTTCGAAGTCATTTCTCTTAAATATATGGTGGACAACATAGGAAGCATTCTCTGTCAAATGCAAGCCGGATTCCAAAGATGATAAAAAACCAAGAAGTCAACTATCATATCAGTGTTTGGGATTTCCCAGGATATCCATGGGCCATTATCTGCTGCAAGAAAAGATTTCAATGTAGATTCAGTTATTGAAAAGGAGAGATAGAGACAAAGAAGGTAATCATCAGCCCAAAGTTATCCCATAATATGAATCCAACTTGAATAATTCACATGCAATCTTTTCCCCAATTTCCTTCACGAAAGAAAATGATCAAAATTGAAGGAACAAATTGTGTCAAGTATCAACTTAATCATAAGATTTGTAAGTACAGGGACTCTTAGATAATGTCCAATCGTCAGATCCAAGAAGTTAAAATCTATTTAAAACATGCTGCAACTTCGAAAGATAAAACTTAAGAAGGTAATCACACTGTGAATACCAGTAAAGTTTCCATGGTTGGTGCACATATACCTCTCAATGATCTCTTCCTTTGGGAAATTTGGCTCCACAGCAATCTTCTTGCAAACTTTCATATTCCATTTTTCATATTCTGGTGCTCTTTTACTTTACGATCTTGTCAGAAAAGGTTTAAAAATGCTACCTTACTACGTATTAGAAAACCCAAAACTAGAAGGTTCATAATACAACTAGACCTGGCAGTTATAATAAACTTACTGAACAGAGAAAATGTTTTATCGGCTATAGAATACACTTAGATGGTGTTTGGTACAATGTAATGGAAGGTGTACCGCAATCATTTATTCAATTGTGCATAAAAGTCGTAAGGTATCAAATCCTTCTACGCCATAAAAGTCATAATCTTGTTACATAGCTTTCCATTCGCATTTTGCATTTCCACTAACCAGTTTAAACCATTGGGAACAGAGAGTGTAATCGCAAAAGACATTTCATCCCCGTACTTCTTTAGAAACTTTCCTGGGATCTTCTGCAACCATTAAAATGAAATCATTCTTCATTTTCCACAGATCATTGTAATTGAACAAGTGTCAGCGGTTGAGACTTGAAGAGATTCTGTTCTCATCAAGTAAATCTGTCAAAAACTCTAGTATGGAAAAATATAATCTTGCATTAATTTAATCAATCTCGAGTTTCAGTATTCTTTCGTCAGACGAGCAAAAGCTTTTTCATCTTTCAATCACAAGGTTCTAAAAATCACTAAAGAACAACAACAAAAAATCAACCTTCTGTCCATCCAAACAAGTTTTGAAACTTCTACTCGTTAGCATCGACTACTCTTCAGAGACTTGGAGCTTTAAACAAAACGCAAGATCAAGCACTCTGTCGCACCCATATCCAGCAAAATTGAAGAACATCTAATGTCTAATTCTTAAATCGACTGAAAGTTTTTGAGACAATGAAAACAGAGAGTATCAAAAACCAGAGGATGGAGAAGAAAGCGTAATTTTTCTCATTTTATTCATTAGGCTGAGAAACGTATTTTTACATATGTGCAGCTACATTTTCAGCTGTCTCAAATCGAATCGTAACAAACTATATACAAATCAGCAAATGCATGTGCAGAAAATAAAACGATACTTACAAAAGATGGGAACTTCGGAGAGGAGAACGGTGGCTGTTGTGAGAGACATTGTGGGGTCTTGGGTCTGTAGCAATATCGACTAATGTATTGAATAAAATCTATTCATCACCCTAGGACCACTCTAGAGAACCGTAACATAAGCGGAAGAGTTACCTTGTTCCATGTTTTCCCGGAATCTTCGCTTAAACTTAATCCGGTTGCAGTGCAAGCCTTTTCCTCCTGTTCTTCTCCTTCGTCTCTTGAGTGCTCTGCACAATTGCTGCGAGATCTTCCAAAAGAACATGATCCTTGTTGCCGGTTTCTCTTTTGCCTTCCACGACAACACCGTCGTAGTACCGATGGAGACGCCGTACAACATACTCTCTCTTCTTCTTTTTCTATATATATATATACTTTTTTCTAAGAGTATTTTCTGTTTTTATAAAGATAGATGAGAAACTGAACAGATCTCGTACTTTGGTGAACCAGGAGCATTTTAGTAACGCTGCGTTGGGCGACTTTCTCTGATATATAGAAACAGAACGAGACGAAAATTTGGAGACGGAACATAATAAAAATTAGAGATAGTAAAGTATTTGGTGGTGATGGATAAAATAAAAAAAATTGTCTCTGTCTTGAAGACAAAAATGTGTTTGGTTGCAGTAGACAGAACATAAAAACAGTATCAATGACAAAAATACCCCTGCAATATAATAAAATTGAAAATATGTAATTTATTGATTATTTTATAATTATATCAATATTTATTTTAAGTATATTTGTAATATTTTAATTACGATGAAATAATTACAATATAATTAATTAAATTATTATTATTACTTAATTAATTTCATTATATTTAATTAAAATATTATTATTCATTAATTAAAATATAAAAAATTAAAATTAAAATATTATTTAATTAAAATATTATTATACATTAATTAAAATATTATAATTAATTAATTAATTAAAATATAACTAATTAAATTGTTATGATTATTTAATTACATTACATTATATTTAATTAAAATATAATTATTCATTAATTAAAATATTGTAATTAATTAATTAATTAAAATATAATTATCATTTAATTAAAATATTTTAATTAATTAATTAATTACAATATATTAATTAAATTATTATGATTATTTAATTACATTACATTATATTTAATGAAAATATTATTATTCATCAATTAAAATATTATAATTAATTAAGTAATTATAATATAATTAATTAAATTATTATAATTATTACTTAATTAATTACATTATATTTAATTAAATATTATTATTCATTAATTAAAATATAACTATTCATTAATTAAAATATTAATTAATTAACTAATTAAAATATAATTATTAATTAATTAAAATATTATAATTAATTAATTAGTTACAATATAATTAATTAAATTATTATGATTATCTAATTACATTAGATTATATTTAATTAAATTATGTTTTGTTTTAGGTTTTGATGAGAGGGCATTTCGGACATTTCACCTATGTCTTTTGGCTCTGTCTCCGTCTCTGCATTGTTGTACCACAGTTATGAAAGTCACAAAAAATTACTGTCCCTATCTCTGGAGTCGGGACAAAATTGAGTGGAGACAGCAAGTAAATACTACTGGGGACAAGACTCTTGCGTCCCTGTCATATGTCCCCACTCATGGGGACAGCAACCAAACACTAGAGAAATTGTTTACATAAAAGGTCTTTTCCAAACACAAAATAAAACCACTGCTCAAAACCAAGCTGCAAGTGTCGATAGCTTCCACATGTGAACTCGTCTTGCTTCCTGAATAGATGAATTGTTCACTTCCCACCGACTTCCTTAGGTCTTGCATACCCTGTAAAGTATTTGAAACATGGATTGTAGAACCAGAGTCAATCCACCATGTGTTAT
>JAOSBN010000001.1:3802676-3824100 GCA_027563595.1 Erythroxylum suave
TTCGCAACACTTTCCTCTAGAAACATATTCCTCTATGTCTTATGTCTCCATTGACACCAAAATCATTCAATTTGGTTTTATCCTCAATCATACTGAACTTATAAGTCTATAACTCTCTTGAAAACCTTAAAGACAGATTTTATTTTCTGAAAGGTCAAAATGAGATAGAAGATAAGTACAGACGAAGCCAAATGGAAGGACAGACCAATTAGAAAAAGACAGACGAAATGCAATAAGCATATGAAGCAATAAGCAATCGAATCAAAAACGTAGACGAAGTTCGTCAGAAAGTAGACGAAATTCAAAGCAGAAGATATGCTAAAAGACAAATGAAGTGTCTAAAGGTAGACAGAATGAAACATAGACGATAGAGGTCAAAGCAGACGATAAGAGTCAAAGCAGATGATAATAAAGTCAAAGCAGACGAAGTGAAGTCAAAGCAGACGAAGTGAAGTTAACTTAAAACGATATGCACACAGACGATACGTCTTTACAGATGATAGATGAGCAGACGATAGGCGGTCAACTTAAGACGAAGCAAAGTCAACCACAGACGATAATTCACAGACGATATGTGGTCAACTTAAGAAGAAGAGAAAGTCAACCATAGACAATAATTTACAGATGATATGTGGCCAACTTAAGATGAAGAGAAAGTCAACCACAGACGATAATTGATAGACAATATGTGGTCAACTTAAGACGAAGAGAAAGTCAACCACCGACGATAATTCACAGACGATATGTGGTCAACTTAAGACGAAGAGAAAGTCAACCACAGTCGATAATTCACAGACGATATGTGGTCAACTTAAGACGAAGAGAAAATCAAGCACAAACGATAATTCACAGACGATACGTCTTTACAGGCGATAGACAAATGTAATAAGCAGACAATAGACGTCATCACAGACGATAGATGAATGCTCCTGAACATCTCCCCCTTTATTAAGACCGTAACCTCTACTCCACCATCTATAACTCCCATACTAAATATTCTTAGAAAACTTCTTCAACACATTTTTCTTCATTAAGTCCGACGCTTAGATTTTATTTCTAGTCTTCCTACTCCATTTCATTTTAATCATTTGCTATAACCACAATTCTCAATTTATCCCATTACTATTCACTATACTCGAAATGTCAGTGCATGTACAATTATTTTCATGTTTGCAAGGACTCAAATTCACATACATGAATGCTAACATTCCTCTGAACTTAAAATAACAAAATTTCTAACTCTCACATTGCTATTTTCTCCATTATTGTAATCTTATTTCTAACCCTTAATATGGGGACGAGATGTTACATAAAGGGGGTGGATTGTGAGATTCCCACATTTGTTGGAGAGGAGAACGAAGTATGCCTTATAAGGGTATAGATACCTCTCCCCCATAGATGTGTTTTCCTGAGGGAAGGAAGATAAAAACTACGAGGTTCTTGGGACGATGGGCAACCCAAAGCAGACAATATCTATAGGCAGGTGGTCTGGGCTGTTACAAATGGCATCTGTTGTGAGATTCCCACGTCAATTGGAGAGGAGAACGAAGTATGCCTTATAAGGGTATTGATACCTCTCCCCCATAGACGTGTTTTCCAGAGGTTGGAAGAGAAAAATCATGAGGGTCTTGGGTCGATGGGCAACCCAAAGCGAACAATATTTGTGGACTGGTGGTCTGGGCTGTTACAAATAATATCAAGGCTAGTTTTCAAACTGTTGTGTCAACGAGGACGCTGGGTGATAGTTGTGATTTGCGTGATATTTTAGGGTTTAATTTGTTATACATTTCATGTTAAATTGAGTGTTAAGTATGCATTAGGATTTAATTAGGTTAGTTTTGTGTTTAAGTATTTTTTATGGGTTAGTTGAAATCTTTGAGCTTAAATTGTGTATTTTTGAGGTACCTTGATGTGTGTGCTAGAGTTTTGGGCTAAAAGACATCGACCACGATCGTGCACATTGGCCACGATCGTGACAGAGAAGGAAAAGCAAGAAGTAGCCAGGCCACGATTGTGCACTTTGGGCCATGATCGTGACAAAGAGCAGCATTAAGTTAGGCCACGATCATGATCATGACAGAAAGGGTAAAGTGTCAGGCGTGATCGTGAGATATAGGGCTACTATCGTGCCCTACATCGGGCTAACGCGAAAAATTAATTTTTGAGTGATTTTTCTGATCTTTTCAACCCCAAGTTTGATATAAGGCTTCCACATAATAAATAGAACATTACATGGCATTCACTAGCAGTCTTTGGAGAGCCTAGAGAGTCATGAAAAAAATGAGATTCTGTCAATTCGGAGGGAAAACCTAGAGAGAGACCAAGAGATCGAGGAAAGAGACAAAGGAAGAGAGACAAGGAGATGAGCTAGACGCGAAGTACTTCCTAGAACAGGTGGTTTCCCTTTGTTACAGTTCCCGAGATTCCATTCCCGAAAGTATTTCCATTTATTTCAGTTTTATTTATGTATAGAATTGAAATAAATGTTATGATTGGTTTTGTTGAATGTTGAGTTAAGTTTATACTCACCCTTAGATATTGATTCTTGAGATTAATGAAATTCAATTGATTGTGTTTTTACTGATTTGATTGTGATTTCAATTCTATTTTTGATAATCCGGTAATAAACTGGAGGGTGAGCTGGGTGAAAATCATCAATTTAGGCTAATGAGAGTTAGGGGAATCGATAGGTAGAGAATTGGATCAAACCACTAGAATCGTGTAATAAGAGATTGAGCATAGATTCCCGGTAGGTTAGTAGACAATTTAGAACTAATTTAAGTTTTGGACCAATTGCAGATCGAGAGATCATAATTTCCATAATTTGAATTAGGGATTATTAATTAGGGTTAAGAATTATAACTCGAGAGAGAGTAATTAACCCTAGGGTTGTCTAGACCCATTAATTCAGTATTGGCATAATTGGTTAGGTTTCCATTAATTTTGAATCAAAATCCCCTTTCTCTCCCTTGGTTATTTCTAGGATGATTTCCAAATTGTTGTGTGAATTGCTATTTTTTTCCTTTTTTGGCACTTTAATTTCTCATATTTGATTATTGATTGTTTCAATTTTTGTATTAGTATTTGTTTAGAATTATTGTAGTGTAAGACGACTTTATATTTTAGGACCATTTCCCTTCCTCGTGGGATCGACACCTTAGGTACTACGCGAACTACCCATGTGCTTGTAGTAATTACCAAGGTTATAAATAGTAAAACTTAGAGCGTGTAACCTTGAGCGAACAAGTTTTTGGTGTCGTCGCTGAGGAAGGCAGTTTAGTTCTTTAGTCTAAGGCTTTTCACTATCATTTGTTTTTGGTAAAAAAAAATAGAGGAGTTTTGGGCTTAAAGTTGAGACACATTAGAATGGACATCTGAAAAGTTGAATGCTGAATGATCATGGAGGATGGTTATTATAGGGAGCAAAGGACGTTTGTGGATTTCAATGAGCCCCAATTTAGTTGGGGAAATCATCTTCCTTCTAAGAACTAATACACTTCGGGGTGGCAGAACCATCCATATTTTTATTGGTCCAATAATAGAAGCACTCATATGGGACACCAAGATCTATTTGAATTTCAACACAACGGATCCAGTGCATGGGAGTCCAAATTGGACAAGATCTTACATAAGCTCATAGACATGGAAGAACGACAGAAGAGACTAGAAGAGCAAATTGAGCAGGTGACAGAAAATCATGCTGCTTCTATTCTTAACCTAGAGATTCAAGTAAGATAGCTTTCCTGTGAATTTTGTAAGAGAAGTGTGGAAGATTCTTTGAGAAATATGGAATATCATCAATGAGAGCAATATGAGGCTATCAGATTACGAATAGGGTAAAGCTAGAAGAACCAGAGGAAGACCATGCCAAACTCCAACTTATTGGCGACTAAGAGACGATGGAAGTGTATGAGGAAAAGAATTCCTATCCTCCTTGTTATTCAGCAGTGCTTAATTTACAATATTTGACCATTAAAAAATATTAGGTAGATGTCCATGCAAAGAACTCTATCCTTTGGATTGATGATGATGAAGAGGCATTCAACATGAATGATGCAATTAAGAATCCGAGGGTTAGCGACTCATTCAGGGTACTTGATGTGTTTGAATCTTTTAAAGAATAAACAGGCAAAGAATAGATGACAACGAACATCAAGCTTGAAGGAAGTATGAAAGTCTCTGTTTAGGAAGCAGAAGAAGCTAAGGAAATGAAGATGATTAAGGAAGAGGTATAGCAATTAACCTTCTTACAGGACAAACTGTTGGATTTTATGGAAGATTTAGGAAATTTTGTTATTCCTTGCTTTGTTGATAGTTCATTAGAAAAATGACATGATTGAGCTTAATTGGATTCCATAATATTATCCATATTGTCCTTTTGATTATTCTGTAATTTGTAGCTTCCCTACAAGCTACAAAACTGAGGTTGAGTGGAAAGGGTGGAAGCAAACCACTCATAATTGATCCTGGCTGAGTTCCCAAGGATAGAGCATTGAGCTACTGACATTAGAGAAGCGCTACATGGGAGGCAACCCATGGAAAATAAATTAGTTTCATTTAAGTTTTGTTAGAATATTTGAATTTCGTAGTTAGGTTTATTTTTGTTTTGTTTTGAATAAAATCGAGGAAAGAATAGGTTTTCGAAATTTTGTGGATGATTATGCAATTTCCAAACCCAACAGAACGCTAAAGGAAGTGATGCATACATAACTTCGCCAGAGGTGAAAGATTTGAAAACTGCATCAATATTTTGAATCTCAAGATGTTCAAATACCACCTCCTGGACCATCACCACCTTAGTCTCTTTAGGATTTATTTCTAACCCAATTGTTTGTTTTAATTTTCTTTTCCAAATTAGCCTTCAGTTCTAGGTTGTTTCTGTTTCAGTGTATTTCTATTTTTATTTTCATTTTCAATTTTAAGTGTTTCTTGTTTACTTTAATTCTGTCTTTGTTTTTCATTTATGTGTTGTGTGTGCTTGTTCTCACATTGAGAACAATGTGTTGTTCAACTGTGGGTAGAGATTCTATGTTTTTCTTTTGTATGTAATTTTGCATATGGTATGATAGTGTGAGGTTTCATTGTGTGAGGTGTTTAAATGCATCAATGGCTGAGATTGAGTGAAATTCTTTTAATTTTGGACATAGTCTATTAGGTTGTGAATGATCATTAGCTTGCAAAATTAATGAATTAGGGGGCCTTTGGATAAATATAAAACCTAATTAGGACTTAGGGTACATTTTGCACCCTCTAGATTGTTATATTCATTCATAATTTGAGGTCTTTTAGCTTAAGTAGCTTAATTAGTATTTTTCATGAAAATGAATAGCTAAGAGCAACAAGGTAGGTAATAATTCGAAAAAGAAAAAAAGAAAAAAAGGTTAAATTAATTGCTATTTCGTTGACCTTCGGGTTATGAATAGAGCTAGTATTCAGTTGAAAACATGATAATAGCTGATTAACTAGATCGACACGCATCACAAATGTATGCCTTTGCGTAAAAGGCTATAATGATGTTTCAACCAAGTTGTTTAATAAATGGCTTAGTTGAGTAACCGAATCGACATTCACCACAAATGTTTGCCTCCAGGTAAAAGACTAAGTCCAAGTTTTAATAATTAATTTCTTTTTGTTTAAATAAAAACTACTAGACTTAAGATGAGCTTGAATTTTCACGGAATATACTTAAGAACAGTTACAAAGTCTAAGGAGTGAAAAATTATTAATGTATGTGTACAATTAAAAAGGGGTAAATAAGTTAACACTTAGGTATTGATTTAGTTGCATATTTAGTTCAAAGCCCCCAGACACATTTTTTTGCATGCTAATGATTTGACATAAATTGAATGATTGCGTCCAAGATTAATTTTATTTCATGAAGATTAGAGTCGTTGCCTCATTATTGCATTGTGTGTTTTGTGTTGTTGTTTTGTTTGCTTGAGGACAAGAAAACGTTTAAGAGTGGGGATGTTGATAGTTGTGTTTTACATGATGTTTTAGGGTTAATTTGTTATAAATTTAATGTTAAATTGAGTGTTGAGTATGCATTTAGGCTTTAATTAGGTTAGTTTTGTGTTTAAGTGTTTTCTATGGGTTAGTTGGAATATTTGAGCTTAAATTGTATATTTTTGAGGTACCTTGATGTGTATGCTAGTGTTGCAGGGTAAACAGGGAAGAACGGTGAAGATTTGAAGAATTTTGGGCCAAAGGACATCGGCCACGATCATGCACATCAGCCACGATCGTGCACATTGGCCACAATCGTGACAGAGAGCATCAAGTCAAGCCACAATTGTGCACTTCAAGCGTTGGCCACAATCATGACATATAGGGCCACAATCGTGCCCTGCGTCGAGCTGACACGAAAACTCAATTTTTGAGGTATTTTTCAGATCGTTTCAACCCCGAGTTTGACCTAAGGCTTCCACAGAATAAATAGAACATTACATGGTAGCCACCAGAAATCATTACAGAGAGCCAAAAAGTTCTGCAAAGAGTGAGATTTTGTCATCTCGAGATAGAACGTAGAGAGAGATCAAGAGATTGAGGAAGGAGACAAAGGAAGAGAGACACGGAGATGAGTTAGACACGAAGTACTTCCCGGAATAGGTGCTTTCCTGCTGTCGCCATTGCCGACATTCCGTTCCCGAGAGTATCTCCATGCAGTTTAGTTTTATTGTTGTATAGAATTGAAATAGGTGTTGGTATTGATTGTGTGAATGTTGATTCATGTTTATACTCACCTTTGGATGTTAATTTTTGGGATTAGTGAAATTCGATTGATTATGTTTTCTACTACTTGGTTGTGATTTCAATTTTGTACATAATAATTCGACAATAAACTGGGAGGGTGAGCCTGGTAAAAATCATCGATTTGGGCTAACGAGAGTTAGGTAAATAGATAGGTAAAGAATTGAGTCAAACCGGTAGAGTCGTGTAACGAGAGATCGAGCATAGATTCCCAGTAGGTTAATAGACAATTTAGAACTAATTGAGGTTTTGGGTCAGTTATAGATTGATAAATCATAATTTCCATATTTTAAATTAAAGATTATTAATTAGGGTTAAGAATTATAACTTGAAAGAGAGTAACTCACCTTAGGACCGTCTAAGTCCATCAAATTGGTAGTTGCATAATTTGTTAGGTTTTGTTAAATTTTGAATTAAATCCCCTTTCTCTCCTTTGGTAATTTCTTGGATAATCTCGGGTTGGTTGTGAGTTGCTAGTTGTTTACTGTTTTGGTGCCTTAATTTCTCGTATTTGATTCTTGGTTAATTTAATTTCTATTTTAGTTAATTAATTAGGTATTGCAAACTTAGCTGCCTTAGATCTTAGGACTAGTTCCCTTCCTCTTGGGATCGACACCTTAGGTACTACACAACCTATGCATTTGTAGTAATTACCAAGTTTATAAATAGTAAAACCTAGTGCTCGTAACCTTGAGCGAACACTAGGCCCAAAGTGGGGTGGATTGTGAGATTCCCACATCAATTGGAGAGGAGAACAAATTATGCCTTATAAGGGTATGGATACCTCTACCACATAGACGTGTTTTTCTTAGGGGGGAGGGGTGGAAGAGCAAAACCGTGAGAGTCTTAGGTTGATGGGTAACTCAAAGCAAACAACATCTGTGGGCGCGTGGTCTGGGCTGTTACAGACATAAAAGCAAGTTTTGGTGGTAAGAGATGAAAAGAGAAGAAGAATAAACAAACCTAATACTACTCTTGTAGAAACATAATTCCTTGGATGCTAGATGTCGCTATGTTACATTGACATATGTTCCTAAGCATGTAAGCCACTTATCCCTTCCATAAGCTGCCAAATGTCACCTAGTTACTAGTCCATTTGTCACTTAATCATTACTGCCATTTGTCAAGTAATTACCCATGCCAAATGTCACTCAACTATCCATGCCAAATGTCCCTCAATTCATAGGTCTAGTCATGTCAACTTGTTTTACCACTTAACATTTTTCCTAGACCAGATGTACATATTAATTCATCATTCTCTAAATTGTAACAATTAATTCCAAGTTACTAATTATAAGCCATCAATTCTTATCATTGACAAGCTAAAGTACAAGACATTAGAAATGCACATTCATGTCACATTCATTTTAAAACTCTCATTCCCCAAAATATGTCAATTCAGTATATATATATATTATTGGATAAACGGTGCTTTTATATCTTATTTTAGGGCAATACTCTATAGTCCTCAATATAGTTAGGAATGGAATTCATATTCATTTCCATTCCTCACTACGTTCATTGTAATTCCTATTATCATTCCACCAAGTGAACTAAGCACACCCTTAGTAATCTATAGACGCAACTATGTGTCCAGATTTAATCATCACAATGTCTAACAAGAATAAGGAAATAAGATAATTGAATCTGGAAGTCTTCTTTTTTTTGCCTTATACTGGAAATTCTACAGCCTTGCTCATAAGAATTTTACTTTTTTGATCTCTTATAGTTATGTTTTTGACACCGTCAAGTAATGGTTTTCTCTTTTTTATATACTCTTAAGTCTTTTAGGGTTTTTTCATGTGTTTATATACAACTCGTCAGAGGATTTTTTTTTGCTTTGAATAGGAACATTTTTAGGCATCATTTTCAAAAAGGTTGATAAATTAGGTGGATATGTAAAAGAGATTCTCTCTTTGCCATGTATACAAAAAATATTGTGACATCTCCTTTCTTATAGGATTTTCAAATTGATTGTTTTTACAAACACGTGAAAAAATATGGAAAAAACCCTAAAAGACTTAAGAGTATATAAAAAAGAGAAAACCATCACTTGATAAAGTAAAAAATATAACTACAGGAGATCAAAAAAGTAAAATTCTCACGAGCAAGGCTTTAGAATTTCCAACGTGAGACAAAGAAAAGAAGAATTCCAAATTCAATTCTCTACCCTTTTCTTATTTCCTTATTATTGCTAGATGTTATGATGATTAAATTTGGATACATAGTTACATCTATGGATTACTAAGGTGTGCTTGGTTCATTTGGGGGAATGATAATAGGAATTGTAATGAATGTAGTGAGGAATGGAAATGAATATGAATTCCATTCCTAACTATATTGATGAGTATGGAGTATTGCCCTAAAAGAACATATAAAAGCACTGTTCATCCAATCATAATATATTACCAACGGTCTTTTTTCATTCCATACCCATTCCTTTCTTCCCATACCAACTAACCAAGCACCCCCTAAATCTTTTTCAGAAATTATTCTTGATTTATTTTTTTAAACTTAACATTTTTATTTAATAAAATATACTTGCGATTTTTAATGATTTATATTTAATTTGAATCAAAAGATTGAATTGGATCATTTATATTGTGTTGCACAACGAGAGTTGGAACCTTAATATTCCTATAAACATCGAATTAATAGGAAATTGAAGAGATATCTTAATTATTTATTAGTTATTTATAGGATTGCTTTAAATCTAATTACATTGTTAGAAAGAGTTTTGATAGATTAAAAGATAAAAATTCAATTTTTATTTATTTTAATGGAGGTTACTTGATTAGATTTCGAGAGAGAGTAATAATAATTATTGGATATCTGGGATCAAGTATGTTCAAATTAAGAAGGTAAAGTGAAAACAAATATGGATATAAGTAATTACTAGTATTTTTGATTGATCAATCAATTAATTCATTGCTGCCTAGTTCGATGTTTATTTATTAATTCATTGTTTTATTTTAATTCTTAGTTATTCATCTTTTTTTTTTACCCTAAACAAACTTTACAAGAATTTTTAAGTGAATTCTACAATCTTAGTTGAATTATTTATACTATAAGTTGTGATCTGTATACTTGCAACTAAGAGAGTAAAACTCTACCCTAATAGCATGCATAAAAAACTTGGTGTAGATTATATTAATATGTAATGTTGTGTGTTAATTCTGCCAAAATTTTCCATATTATAAATATATTGCTCACTAAATAGGTAAGTGTGTATATTGTTAGTAAGCAATATAATGGTAAGTAGGAGTTAAATCTCATAAGGAAGCGATGAGGATAGAAAGCAAAATACTATTACCTAGCCCAAAGATAATAAATAGAAAGATGATTTTATCCATTTTAAAAAAGAAGTGTAAAATAAAAATATACTGACTTCAATAATAGTTAAGGAAATAACTAATTAGACAATTTCTAAAAAGAATGTAATCTAATGATTATGCTTAGATATTTACTTCTTA
Organism: Erythroxylum suave; assembly: GCA_027563595.1. Taxonomy (NCBI): domain Eukaryota; kingdom Viridiplantae; phylum Streptophyta; class Magnoliopsida; order Malpighiales; family Erythroxylaceae; genus Erythroxylum; species Erythroxylum suave. Next base: position 3,812,900 of record JAOSBN010000001.1, read on the forward strand.
AAAACACTTTTTAAATTCATGATTTTATTAAACTAGATTTGATATATTATCTAGACTAAAAAGAGTTTCTATACATTAAAATTGTACTGTCTTGGTTTATAGCCATCTAACCTTAGACTAATTAACTCTTATCTATATTATTTCTAACACACTTTTGGATGCATTAAATTTTGTGAAATCCGACAAAATATTTCACTTCAGCAATATAAAGGTTGTCATATTTATGAGTCAATTTCCAACTTAAGCTATGGTTAATAGGTGACTATTGATGGGAAATGGCATAATTACCAATGGTAATTGAGTCATTTGTTACTTAGAGCTAAAGGATTGCTTCACTCAGAGTAACCACCTTAAGGGCAAACTCATAAACAAATCCTGGCAGAAATAAATTAGATCGGAAGGATAAATTTTATTTAAGCATAAACTTATAGGGGATATAAGTCTATTGCTTAGATACCCATTCCTCATATGGTTGGTAGCTAAAAACATAATCAACAAAATTGAGAGACTTCTCTTCCTCCAAAACCTAGACAATTGAATGTTATATGGATTGGAAGCTAAAAATTTGGCTTATCTATTTGTTCATTTTACCTATTTTGATGCTATATGGAGCCAAGTTAGGTGTTACTAAATCTAAATTCTAATGTGGTTAGTTGCCCTAATATCATCCAATGGATGATAGAAAACTATAACTGATTCTCAAGAGGGAACTTCTTGGCTTATATAAATGTCTTGGGAAATTTCTAGAATTAGTATGGAAATAAAAGAACATTAAGAGGATTAAAAAAATAATTAAAAGCGATAGGAGCAACTATAAACCTTATTTTAGTGTGTATTAGAGCGCAATATACTCTTTATTAGAAGTTTAAGAAAATGAGTGAGCATATCTAACAAATATGGAGATTGTAATAAACTATTATTGGATTCTCATTTGATTATAATGACTTATTCCTAATCATGAAAAGGTGAGTAGAGATGGATAATCTTACAACTGCAAATAAGGAAATGAACGCATAATTTGATAATTAGACTTACAAGGAAAGAGGTTATATGTATAGAGCTCTTAGTGGTTCCTGGCTTAAAGTTAAATTTCAATTAGAAACACTACATGATCGCCTAAATGAGCATTAGTTTAACAATCAAACATCTCCTCCTCGCATGAATTAGCTTAAGAGTATGGCATAATGGCCACTTTGTACCACCGCACTCTCATAGGGCATATCCTGAACATACTATTGGTATTCAAGAATATACTCTACGAGGGTGGCATGCTAAAACAATCATACTCATTGCAAATTTTTCACGCATCGCACGCATTTCATAAAAACCAACAATCATTTATGGCCCATTTTATTTATAAACATTCTTAGCCGCAAGAATTTCAGACCATAACATATCATTAGAATTTTAGTAATTGTTTGGGCCTAGTACAATTACAAAACACTTTCATTCATACAGTCATTACATTTTAGTATTCGTATAAACACATTACAAAATTTACAGAATACAATTTCAAAATACAAAAAGGACTATAGACATATGCAGGTGCCAATTGATCCCTACCTCTATCTTTTATCTGAATGCAGTGGTTAGATTTTAATTTATCTAACTGGCGATCTCCTCTGAGCCTGAAAAACAAGTTGCAATTTTGGTGAGTTTTGAGAACTCAGTAAGTGAACCATCATTGATGTGCTCACCTGTGTCAGGACACAAATATCACAAACAATAACCAAATTCACATGTATATCATGTTGTTCAAAATCGGTTCTCATTTAACACATCTTCCAATTGTGTATGCTAACTCACAATATATATACGTATTTCGATAAACACATTATTAATAGAAACGTTTCACATAATCATTTTAGAGTAACCTAATCATTCATCTCATCAATATGTATACAATGTTGAACATCATAGAGTCAACATAATTTAATAACTTTTCATAACTATTCATATGGAACGTGTAAAGATATATATGCAATGCTTATGAGACTTCACTTTCATTTTTTTATTATAACTGAGAGCCTATTTATTGTCCTATATTCCTTGTGGATACTGAGTTTATGGTACTACCCATATCCCATGTAGATATTGGGCTTATTTTAGGTATTGAGCCATATCCCTTGTGGATACTAGGCTTATTTACAACTAAGCCTATGGCTCTTTGCATATATTTTGAGCTTAAGTTACTTTTAGGCTGGTCACTCTAGTTACAACTTCTTTATTTGATCATGCATGTCAATTTCATGAAATGCATCATCTCACATAATGTGCTATCAATCACTTTTATTCAGAGTGCATGGTCATTTATCACAATCATCATATCAGAGTCTGACATTGAACATTCAGTTAAGCATCACTTATTCCATTCACATTCATATTCACATTTATCATCGTTCAGTCAAATTCACATGCAATGAGCACTTCCAATACAGTCTCAAATAATGGTCTACTCGGACAATTGATGACTGAAATTATCACAATCAAACCAGTAGTAGTTCATTATGTAAAAATTTAAACGAGGGCAATTCAAACAAGGTGAGATACATCTAAGTCAACTTACTACATATATAATTCAAACAGAAAATGCAAATAATTAAGTTGACACATCTAGGTTAACTCACAGTATGCTTTTGGTGAGCTATTGCCTTGACCATCTGGCAATGTCTGGTTGTTATCGGTCAACTTGTACTTTTATATCATATAATACACATATACTCCACATATTACTAAGTTGATCAATCATATAATTGGTCAACCATGCACATCGTGTTCAATATATGCTCAATTGACTATTTCGGGTATATTTCCTTAATTCACATCTCCTAATCATTCATACATCATATCTCATATATGCTTAATTTAAACTTAGGTTTACACCTCAATTATACAAAATTATTTTAAGTTCATTGCTCAATCATTCATTAAAGTTATTCTAACATTCATAAGATCACTTTCATTTATTTCATATTGTTATTCTCATAATTTCATCGGATCTATGTCCATTAGGTGGACCTTATGTTTGTAGGGTGGACCTATCCCTATATATATTGTCTTTCAGAGCCATTTTAGTCCAAATGGCTAGTAAATGTCTATTGGGAAAAATTTATGTCTATTGTGCAGACATTCTCGCGTTTTTTAACTTTCTAGCTCTGCTTGTGTCCATTGGAGGGACATCATGTCCACTGGGACCTTAATCTGACAGTAAAATCTCTTTTTGGGGTCTTCATGGAAGTTGTAGACTTGGAGTCCTCTTCGAAAACATACTTAAATGACCTCAATTTGACATTCACAAAGAAATTTATACCCCTTGCCCCAAAATCTATCCATTTACTTAACCTTATAAATCTTAGTCTATTTCTGTAATTTTAACCTCAATTATCACCTTAAGCAATCACACATTTAATCACTAATTCAAACATCATAGTAGGTTCATTTCAAGTTTCATTAAAGGTTAAATACATCATAGGAAAGTTCCTTATTAATTGTTTTCTCAAACATCACATAAAAGTGACTCCCATTTTCCAGCTTTTCCAACTCTGTTTTTAGGTTTTGTATGACCATTTTGACCTAGAAAAAGAGGTATTTTGGTAATAGGTTCTTTTAAAGAAATGTTCATATATGTCTTAAGTTTGTAATGACACTAAATACATGCAGTTTAGGTCAGTATTCTGTAAGTTATATTCAAAATATTACAGAATATTCTCATACCATGACAACACACAATTCTCAACTTCAAGCCAACTTACAAGAACCTTAAGGATAAAATTCAAATTCAATTCTTTCATAAAAATTATATTTGCATGTCTCTAACTTAATATAAATTAAAAACCATCCCATTTGGATATCTAAATATTAAGATATAGCTAGAATACAGATGCTATGCTATGTATGTTATGCTGACATATATAATAGGGCAATCAATCACTTGTTCAACCATAGTCTCCTCAATTACCAAGATAATCAAACCTCTCAAGCATTCAAATATACTCCAAGAATAAGATGGAATATATATGATTTCCAATCATAAAATGTAGACTTCTAAAGTTGACAAAACTTAAGGTTTTGAGAGGTTATGTGAGGAAGTTGATGATGAGGGAATGAAGGAGAAAACATAAGACCAAACACATAAAGAAAGATGTTCTTTCAAATGTGAAGTTCATAGGGTACAAGTGTGTGGTGGAGAGGTGGGACACATGGTGTAACACTAGCAAAATGGAGAGTTAAGCTATGGGTCTTCCTCTCATGCTTCCAATTGTCACCTAATCCTTAGTCCATTTGTCATTTGGGTTCCTAGGCCACTTTTCACTCATATACTCATGCCATTTGTTATCGAATTAGTTAAGGCCCATGTCACTCTTTCCCTATGCCCTATGTCACCATTTCATAGGTCTAATCTACCCAAATTTCCATGTATCATTTTTGTCTTGTTTATTAACATTTTTTTTCTAAATTTAGGTTCTCACACCACTTTAACAATTACTCAATTATGTCAACAAATTCCAAATTCCCTAATTATAATCCATCAGACAAGATCCATGACATAACTAACGCACAATTGGATCATAATTATTTAAAACCTTTTATACCCTAAGATATGTTAGTTGAGTGCATAAACTATCTTTACAATGTTTCTAAATCATGATTCACATTTGTATGCAAATATTATGTATGCCAACGGAATGCTCTTCATATATTCTCATATGATATGACTAAATCTAACAATTAATCCTTAGGTTTAGGAATGGGCTATTATGATTCTTCACTCTTAAGAAATTTTGTCCTTGAAATTCTTACCTGATTGATCGAATAGATGGTCTCCTCATGCTTTCTTCAATTTACCATGTTGCTTCTTTTCTCAAATGGTTCTTCCAAAGTGCTTTAATTAATTGGATTGTTTGGTTTCTTAATTATTTAGTTTAGTAGCCAATTATTTTGGCTTGTTACTTCACGTAGCAATTTCTACCTCTTGTGCCGTAACACCTACGATGGATCTGATCGATATCTCTTGAGCATGCTAACATATAACACATTGTGAATTTGAGATATCTTTTGTTAATCAGGCTAACTTATAAGCCAATGGTCTTGTTTTCCTTAATACAGGACTATTATATTTTGACTTAGTTTATTCTTTTTATTGAAGTTCTTCGATTTTTTTGAATCACTTAATTCCTACTACATATTCATTTCACTTATCAATAGCATCTCAAATCGATTCTGGATTTCAACTATTTTTAGGCCTTTTTCATCTAAATATAAAGTCGAATGACTCTTTCTATCGTATAATGCTTCATACGATATTCTACCAATGTTACTGTGATAATGATTGTTGTGCTTAAAATCAATCAAAATTGTATATTGACCTCAATTTTCTATGAACTCCAAAACATAAATTCCAAGCATATCTCCAACAGTTAAGACTGTTGACAATTCAAACATTCAGTCACTTGCTTCTACATCCTTAGCCATTATATTGTTTCAACGTATTCCTACTAGGATGTATAGCATAGGTTGTTATTTGTGCTACATTGCTATTCAATTTTCTATTCCATGCATCAGAATTCAACACTAGTTTTACTAGATAATACTCAATTGTATAATCAAAATCTTTATGGAACCCTACTCATTGTCTTTGTCTCCTATTCAATTCTTTCTAACTCGATAATCATCTTAAACTATAATGATCTGTATATATCTAAAATTTTTCACTGCATATATAATGTCTCCAAGTTTTCAATGCAATTATTATTATAGCAAATTATAAATCTTGTATCAAATAATCAACTTATGAGACCTCAACTGTCTTGGTGCATATAAAATCAATTTATTATGCTGCAACAAATTGCATCTTAATCTTTGATGCTAAACATCATTATATACTACTTAATCTTCAAATCCAAATGATATAATTAACATCGGTGTTATAATTCCTCAAAATTCTTTTTACATGCATCATTCCATATGATTGACACATTTTTCCTCAGAAATTTTGCCAAAGGGATAAGATCAATAAAAACCCTTCGACAACCTCTGGTAGCATCCAAAATCTAGCTAATTCTAGAAAACTCCGGATCTCACGTATATTCCTCAGATTTCCTCACTTCATCATTACCTTTTCTTTCCTTTTGAGTCTACCTATATTCCCTGTCCAAGTAATACATAACTTAAGTTTTCATCTTTGATCATGGTCACCAATTTATCCAAGCAAGGTTGAAACACTTTGTTCATTAAAGCTATATTACTGTCAAGCATTTATCAACCTTTACAGGTATTTGAATTTACTCTAGGTGTCCATCACTCGTTCTCGAAATTCTTAAGTAACCATTTTTCAAATGAGGTAATGTTATCTCATGTTTTTCGAAATCTCTCAATTGATTTCTTTTCTTGAATGATTTTCTCCAATCATTTGATTTCCTCTGATTTCTTATTAACTTATTCTAATATCTATTCACTCTTACTAGTTTCTCCACACATTTCAATTTATTTACACCTATCAATATTTCGAACACACACGTTAAGTCTAACTTGTACCTTCTGAATATACAAATATAGAATACCTTGTGGAATTTAGTTCGTTCAGCGATAACAATTGTGTTATCTCCAATTCAAGAATCTAATAACATAGTTGGATACTTTATAGCATATATGACACATGCACTCTCTATAATATATTCATTTTTCTCGCAATTGAGTCTTATATGTATCTTACTCCAATATTCACTTCTGATTCATTAAATATTCATTTATTCTTTAAAGTAAACCATTTGGTCTAGTTGACCTAATTTAGTGGAAGTCTTTTTCAAAAGAAGTTTTCTTGCTACCATCATCTATACTGTTCACGTAATCCTTATCAATCAACTATGTTCTTCATTGCTTTTCAGCCATATTACCTCAATAAGATCAATTTTAACTATTCATAACATCTCAATAAGATTAATTTCTAACATACTTTACATGACTAGAATATTCTTTACAATAACACTTAGTAAAGTAGTATGCATCTTCATTGACTCTTATACTTTGGTATTTATCATTGAGATCATTACATCTTATCTAGAGATATATTTTTAACAAATCACTAACTAATATCTTACATTAATGATACCTTGATCCCAATTGATCTCAGATCTCTCTCTTCGTGCCTGCCCATCATCGTGCCCTGCTTCTTTTTCCTCCCTTCTTTTTTTTCAAATTCACCTCACATAGTAACATCTTTTACAATTTCAATCTATCCCCAATTAATCATTATAAACGCTTTTATACGCTACTCTGTGTCATCTCATAAGTTTAACTATATGAACTAAGACTGATGAACATCTCAACTTAACCTTGAGAACTCCTATATATCTTGCTATCATTTATCTCATCTTCCAGTTATCATTTATTTAATCTTCCATATGTATACTCTTAATCAATTTAGAATTATACATACATGACTACCATAAAGTTCTATCTTCAAATCCACTGACACAATCTTATACTAAATTATAAATCTTATCTTATTAATCATAAAACCATTTCAAGTCCAAGTTCAACTTCTTGAGGTCATAAATTTTTTTTATTTTCTTTCAACTTTGCTTTTACACTTTAAATCTTGTCATTTCTACCATATCTCTATTTTCCTCAATCAATCTACAACAATTTATTCACATCTATATCATGTTCAAGGATATATCACCACAGTACAATATTGATGTCATATTCAATAATACATCCACTAATACAAATGCATCGAATCTTTATCTATCATATCGAACCATATACTATTTCTCATTTCAAAATATCCACAAACTTTATTTTCTCTCATTTTGATCGATCATTAAACTTCTCATTATTTCTATCAACTTAAACTCTTAACAAATGCTTATGCATATGACTCATGTAAATGCGACTTAGACTAGGGATCAGTTGCCATTGCATGCTTTGACATGTCTAAAATGCATGTTTTTTGACACATATTTTGAAAATTGCCCATGTAAGATACTAAACTTAAACTTAGATAACAACTTTATAGCACCTCACTTTTATAGGGCATATCCTGAACATACTATCAGTATTTGATGAGCCCCAAATTTGTTTATTTATTTTATTAAGCATGATTTGAATAAATTTTGTGGTCTTGCTAGGTAAATCATTTCATTTGGAGTTTAATTATTATGTTAAGTTTGGGAGGGTTTATTTCATGGATTGATGGAATTAAAGTATTAATGATATAAGGTGATATAAGGGAATTTTAGGAAGACCACTTAAGTTTAATTAGACATTAGGAATAAATTGAAGGGCAAATTGGAAATTTCACACTCATTAAAGGTATAAAAAGGGAAGAAGTAATTGTAGTCTTGTATTTTAGGGAAGCAAAAATTGTGAGTGAAAGAAGAGAGAAAGAGAAGTGGAGAAAAGAAGAAAAACAAGCTAAGGCTTTGGAGATTTTTGAAGAGCTTAAAGAATATGAGGCTAAAACAAGTAATTATGAGCATTAACCCTTCCTGATTGTTAGATGAAGCATGTTTAGTGATGGTTAGAAGTGAAAATAAAGTGAAAATGTGTAGGAAGTTATTGATGAATGGTTTATGCAAATGTTTTAGTGTTTGGTTAATGATAAAAAGTAGATTATGAATTTGTTGTGAATGATATTGGGTTGGAATGAAGTAGAAAAGATGGGTTATAGGTGAAAGGTGGGAACTAAAAAGATGAAAAATGTCACAAAACACGTTCCCGGAGTAGGTTTTTGGACAATTTCACCACGACGAACTCAACTTTCCAACACAGAACATGCTTTGGTGTTTTAGGTTGTGAAATGCATGATTATATGGGTTTGTGGTGGTCCCTTAAGTTAAGTCAAGTGCACTTTGACAAAAGGCTTCTCCCGCCTCCCCACTAGTGGCATAAAGTTCCTTCATGGACTCCTATAAGTTCACGGCTACGCAAGACCATTAAGTGAGATTGTGATAGTACGTTCTGTTCACAGCTACATAGGACCTGTATGGGAAATGTGTAGTACACTCTGTTTTGGATCACCCAAACCATTTTGGATGTGCCTATGTGTTTATGATTTGTGAACAAGTCGATGAATGCATAGATCAAGTTATTTGTGAATTGGATTGCATGAAGAAAATTTGAGAAATATGTGCTTACGATTCAATGTAAATTATTTCAATGGTTTTGCTTGTTACTAGTTATAAAATTGTTACCCACGAGCTTTAAGCTCACCCCTCCCAATTCTGTCCCATCTTCAGATGCGGAGAAAGAGATCGAGTGGTCAAGGGTTACGACATCACTCTGAATTTGCATACTTTTAAATTTTGAGTTAGGTTTTGGGAATTTAAGGGTTTAGTTGCATTTCAAGTATCTTTTGTATTTTTGGATTATGAAGCAAATGATATATTGTGGCTTGAAATGCCATTAAAGCTTTGTAAAACACTTATGATATTAATGAAATATATGTTTGGTTTTGTCTGTGAATTTTTCATGTTTTTGCAAAGCATTCGATTATGGAAATGAGATTAAGATGTTGAGAAATCGCTTGTGGTTAGGTTCTTATCCATTTTGTTTTTGGGATGAATTGATGAATGTGGTTGAAGGATTTTAAATTTGCATTTTAGTAAGATACGTAGCTTGGGTTATAGATTTTGCCACAGGGGTTTTCGCTGTGGTGAAGTTACACTTGTCGCCGCTGTAACATCCCATCCCCATATTAAGGGTTAGAACCCAGATTTCAATAATGGAGAGAATAACAATGTCAGACTTAGAAAAGTTTGCATTTCATGCCCAGCAGCATGTCAACATACATACATGTGAATTTGAATCTTCGCACATACAAAAATAAGTGTACATGTATTCATTGACAACTTCCGGATATGATTGTTTTAAATTTGATTTTTTTTACTGGAAATGAGAAGTAGAGGGAGTAGAAAGAGTGATCTTGGTATGAGTTGTGATATGGAAAGTTTTGGAAACAAAAGTGGTGGTTGATCTGGAAAAATGTGCACTACGTGTGCTTCGATCTGTTAGCCATAAATTTTTGTCTAGTTATCCAAATAAGATGATTCTTTATTTGTATTAAATTAGAAACATATGGCTACATTTCTTATGAAGACATAGAATTTAAATTCTGTCTATAAGAATCTCAAAATTTGTCATGAAGTTGAGAACTGGGTTTAGTACATTGGGGGATGAATGTAAAAAAAATTCATGTTCTGTATTCGAGAAAAAATCTGAATTAATCTAAGCTGATTTAGGCAAATGCTACTTCTAAAAAGTTTTAGATCATTCTTTTAGCTTTTCAACGATATATAACATGAAATTTTTGGACATCTGAGTTGAAAGTTATGATCCTTATAAAGGAAGATGTATCTTTTGTCTTTTCACCTCGTCTATGTTTTGCTTCTTCCATGATGACGTCATCTTCGTCTATACTTCTTCTGTGATGACGTCATCTTCGTCTATGATTGACTTTTATCATCTACTTTGACTTCTATCGTCTATGTTTGACTTTTATCGTCTACTTTGACTTCTATCGTCTATGTTTGACTTTTATCGTCTACTTTATCTTCTATCGTCTATGTTTGACTTTTATTGTCTACTTTGACTTTTATCGTCTTTGTTTGACTTCTATCGTCTATCCCATTTTTGACCCTTGAAAAGATAAAATATGTCCTTAAGGTCTGCATCAAAGTTTTAGGTTTTGAAGTCTTCTTTCTAACCATATAAAGAACACCTCAATCGCACATCTTTAGGGGAAGTTATGACAATTTTCCAATGCATCTTTCTTTTTTCCTTTTTTTTCTGCTTTTCATTTGGCTTCGTCTATACTTATCGTCTGTCCCATTTTCGACCATTTAGATGATAAAATGTATCCTTGAGGTCGGCATAAAAGTTGTAGATCTTGAAGTTCTCTTTCGAAAAATGTAAAGAACACCTCAATCAAATATTTCTAGAGACAGCTATAGCTGTTTCCTTGAAACACGTTTAGTATGATTGAGGACAAAAACATGTTTGATTATTTTGGCCATAACTTCTTCTCTAGACACTCAAATGAATTGATTCTTAACCCATTAGACTCGTAAGACAATAGAAAAGATTTTTCTAGAATAAAGGGTTATGTCAGAATGTTCAAGAGATTTTTTGGCAAGACACTTAAGTATAAAAGATATAAGGCATAAAGGGAAGGGAAAATGGGACAATTCTCAATCATTAAG
>JAOSBN010000001.1:3856495-3889429 GCA_027563595.1 Erythroxylum suave
AAATCATATTTTTCATAACAATTACATTTATTAACAAATATACCGGGAAATGTCATGAATGCATGTACAGTCATTTTCATTTGCAAAATTTACTATTCATATGTATGCGGATGCTAGATTATGCATGAACATGTAAACACATTTCTAAACGCCCATGGACCACTTAAAATTACTATTCTACCCTTCCCATCGGTGATGGGATGTTACACGCAAAACTCACCAACGTTGTAACGTTGACTTTTTAGGTTCGAGAGTGAAGACTTAGCTTCTAAGACAACTTAGAGAGATCTAGTACTGCTTTTGGGAGTGAAGATATGGCTCAAAGGTCGGTCAACTTGGATGGAAGGACTTAGATAAACCTTTTTGTATAATAGAGTTGTAGACTTTGATAGGTTGTTGATATTATGTATATATATACATATGTGTGTGGATGTTGTAGTGATGCTACATTATATATTATGGTTTATGAAATGAAATGAGGAATTTGGGTTTTTGGATATAATGTTAATTATGTTTTAAAATTGTGATGCCATGAGATATGTGAAAGTGACATAGTTAGCGCGCCGCTTCCATCGGGCACATTCTCAAACTTCTGAGTGGCGTACGGGCACGTGTCGGATAGGAGTGGGGGGCTACAGTGAGCAGTATTAGAGTATGGTATGGCATGCATAGGGGCATATAGGAATGTTAGGCATAAAATATCATGAGTAATTTGGATAGTAATTGAAATTATTATCAATTATAGGTCATCCACCATAGGTGATCAAGTGCGACAATCAGTTGACCTAGGATCAGTAAGAGCCAGTAGGGAGTCTTATGTGTCTTTACCTAAGGGAATGCCTTCTCAAATTCTTGAGATAAGGGAAAGAAGGTACAACAAACTGTGAAATAGGGGGTTGTAGACTTTTATGGAAGTAGAGACCTTGCAGAAGTTGAGGGATGGCTAGAGAGGATGGAGAGAGTCTTTGATCAGATGGACTGCGAGTTGAACGAGAAGTTTAACTATGTAGTTTCCTTACTACAAGGCCCAACCTACCAGTGGCGGAAAACTATTCCAGGTAGTACTATTAGTCCTTGGAACTTGAGGAGGGAAGAGTTTATGACAGTCTTTAAGGAAAACTATATGCATAAAATCTACTTAGATAGAAAGATGAAGGAATTTCTTGATTTAAAGCAGGGTAGTTTATCGATGGCTGAGTATGAGATTAAGTTTAATGAGCTGATGGGTTATGCTATTTCCTTGATTCCTATTAAGGAAGATAAGCGCAGGAGATTCGAAGATGGCCTGAATATGTAGATTCAAAAGTGGTTAGTCATTTCTAATTTGGGTAGTTTTTTAAAGTTATAAGCTGCCTTGATCCTAATGGAACAATCGTTAAATGGCAGTCAGTTTAAATACAAATCAGAGTCTAGACTGAAGAGACCTAATGAATCATAGGGTGGTTTTGGCAAAAGGTTTGGTAAGCATCAGAATAGAGCTTTTAGATCGCGGTCTAGATCAAAGCAGTCTGGGTTTAGACAGAGGCATAGTTTGGTTTAGTCTAGTAGTGAAAGAGGTGTAGTATCAAGTTAGTTACCAACCTGTGAGCGCTGTAGAAAGAAGCACATTGGTGAATGTTGGAAGTTGACAGGAGCTTGCCTTCGATGCAGCTTATTTGAGCATTAGATCAGAGATTGTTTTGTTGTGTTTGGAGCATCATCTAGAAGAAAAGGAGGATTGGTAATAGAAACTGCGGTCCAGCAGAACCGTGCTAATAGGTCTGGATAGAGGGTCGTGGTAAATGTAGGTGAGTTCTAGAAGTGCTACTGGTAGGACTGAGGTACGAAGCAACCAACCGCAGTCTTAAGCCCAAGTGTAGGCAATGACTAGAAAGGAGGCTCAAAATTCTCTAAATGTCGTTGCAGGCATGTTGCTTATAAATTCCTTTGAGGCTAGATCTTGGATCTACGCATTCCTTTATCGCACCATATATGATATCTAGGTTGCATTGTGATAGGGAATTATTGAGATATGGATTATAGGTGAGTACACCGATAGGTAGTACTACAGTAATAGCAGAAGTTTGTAAGAGGTCTTTGATCCAAATTGATCAAGCAGAATTAGAGGTAGACTTAATTATACTATAGCTCCCTGCTCATAAGGCCATCATGAATTGATATAAAAAGGAGGTAATATTAGAATTCCTAATTAGCCGAGAGTAGTTTTCAAAGGTATTACTCAGGTAGTACCCACCAAACTGATCTCATTTGCAAGTTCCTCGATGTTGAAGCACGGGGGATGTGAGGCTTATTTGGCCCATGTCATCGATATACGAACTTAGTAGAATATGCAAGACATTCCTGTGGTTAGGGAATTCTTGGATGTGTTTCCCGCTAAGCTATCTGGCTTACCTTTAGATCAGGAGACAGAGTTCATGGTCGATCTGGTTCTAAGTGCCACTCCTATATCTATTCCTCCATATAGTATGAAACCTATGGAATTAAAGGAGTTGAAAGCTCAGTTGCAGGAGCTATTGGAAAAGGGTTTCATTAGACCCAGTGTTTCACCTTGGGGAGCTCCAGTCTTATTTATGAAGAAGAAAGATGGCATGTTGAGATTATGCATCCATTATAGGCAATAGAATCGGGTATCAGTGAAGAACAAGTACCTCTTACCTAGAATCGATGATTTTCTTGATTAATTGTAGGGAGTTAAGGGGTTCACTAAGTTAGGTCTGAGATTTAAGTACTATCAGTTGAAGATAGTAGAGGCTAATGTACCGAAAAGTGCCTTCAGGAGCAGGTATAGGCATTATAAGTTCTTAGTAATGCCATTTAGGTTGACTAACGCCCCAACTGCATTTATGCCATTAATGAAGAAGGTTTTTCAGCCCTACCTGAATCATTTTGTAATTGTATTTATTGACAACAGATTAGTTTACTGAAAGAGTAGTGAAGAGCATGTAGAGCACATGATAGTAATTTTAAAGATTATGAGGGGGAAACAGTTTTGTGTCAAATTCAATAAATGTGAATTTTGGCTGAATCAAATGGTCTTTTTGAGTCACATAGTAATTGGACAAGTATACAAGTGGATCTAAAGAAGATAGAGGCAGTGATGAAGTGGGAAACTCTAAAGAATGTGTCGGAGATCTGGAGTTTCTTAGGATTAGCCAGACATTACCAGGGGTTTATCGAGGGATTCTCATTGACCTCAACTTCTCTGACTAAACTTTTGAGGAAGGATGTGGTTTTCAGTTGGAATAACGATTGTCATAGATACTTTGAGGAGCTAAAACATTGGTTGAATACAACCTGGTGTTGACTATTTCATCAGGGACTAGTGGCTGTGTAGTACACAGTGATGCTTTGCATCAAAGATTGGGATGTGTGATGTAGTATGGTAAGGTGATATCCTATACATCGAGATAGTTAAGATCTCACAAAATAAACTATCTAGTACATGATTTAGAGCTTATAGTAGGGGTTTTTTCTTTAAAGATATAAAGACATTATTTATATGGAGAGACATTGAAGATATACACTAATCATAAGAGCTTGAGGTATATGCTGAGTCAGAAGGAGTTTAACATGAGAAAGAGGAGATGGATTGAGCTATTAAATGCTTATGATTGTAAGACTGAGTATCATTTAGAAAAAGCTAATATGGTGGCAGATGCCTCGAGTAGGAAGTCGAATAGCAGTATGGCTCAAATTTGGTTATCGAGGTTACTGAGTTTGATTCAATTGAGAGCTTTAAATGTGGAGTTTAATCTAGAACAAAATGAAACATTGGTTGCTATATTGAGATTGAGGCTGATGTTGCATGAAAGAATTAGAAAGGTATAGTAAAGCTTATAGAGAAGTTGAAAATGAATTCAGAATCTGAGTTTGAGCTGAGGGATGAAACATTGTGGTTAAAACAGAGATTGTGTGTGCCTATCATTGATGATCTGAGGAGAGAAATTCTAGAGGAAGCATATGTAGCTGCTTATTATATACATCCTGATACCACCATATAACACACTTAAACAACATTTCTGGTGGCCAGGGATAAAGTAGGAAGTAGCTAAATATGTAGCTAACTGCTTAACGTTTTAGCATATTAAGATTGAACATCAAGCTCCCGTTAGGAAGCTTCATTCATTTCCTGTTCTGAAGTGAAAATGGGAACAAATTACCATAGATTTTATAATGGGATTACCAAAGAATCCAAGGAAACACGACGCCATATAGGTTATAGTAGACCGATTGACTAAGTCAGCCCATTTCTTACCAGTTAGCTCAGAAGTATATAGCTAAGGTAGTTAGATTGCAAGGGGTTCTAGTGTCTATTGTATTAGATAGGGATCCCAGATTTACTTCAAGGTTCCGAAAGAGTCTACATTTAACTATGGGTATGAAGTTAAGCTTTAGTACTGTATTTCATCCTCAAACAGATGGATAGAGTGAGAAGATGATCAAAACTATTGAGGATATGCTTAGGGCATGTGTGTTGGAATTTCAAGGAGCCTAGGCTTAATACATAGCTTTGATCGAGTTTGCATATAAAAAACACTTAATAGTAGTATCAGAATGGCCTTGTTTGAGGCATTGTATGGCAGAAAATGTCGATCACCTCTGTATTAGGATAAAGAAGGTTTGAGAATGGATGAAAGTCTGGAACATATACAAGATACAATGGATAAAACAAAACTAATATATTGCCAAATTAAAGCAGTGCAAGATAGACAGAAGAGCTATGTGGATCAACACTGAAGGGGTATAGAGTATAGCGTAGTAGACAAAGTGTTTTTGAAAGTCTCACCTAGGTGAGGAGTATTGAGGTTTGGTCAGAAGGGTAAGTTGAGCCCTAGGTACATTGGTCCTTATGAGATCATTAAGAGGATAGGGCCACTAGCTTACAGATTAGCCTTACCAAGTGAGATGTCTTGGATTCACAATGTACTCTACGTGAGTATGCTCAGGAGATATCGGTTTGATCTGATGCATATGTTACTGGCTCAAGAGATTGAAGTTCTAGTAACCTGAGTTATGTAGAAGAGCCAGTTAAGATTGTGGGATATCAAACGAGACAGTTAAGGAACAGAGAAATTGCATTAGTGAAAGTCCTGTAGAAGAATCACTCAAGTGAGGAAGCAACTTGGAAAACAAAGGAGCACATGAGAAAATAATGTCCCTACCTATTTCGACAATTAGGTAAGAGTTTGGAGGAAAATTTTCTTTAAGGAGGGGAGAGTTGTAACATCTCGTTATCCAGCCCTGGAATATTGTATATGAGATATCGTACTGAGAAGTTAAAAAGTGCATTTCAGGCTGTATGCATCACTTAGCATACATACATATGTGAATATTAATGTTTGAACACATTACAATGATTATACATACAATCATTGACATTTTCGAATACAATTGAGTTATAAATGTGATTTTTGATATGAATTGTGACTAATATCTATTAAAAATTGAATTGGTTTATATAAGTATAGATTTGGAATTTTGATGAAATCTAGGAAATTCCTAGATTTTTGGGTATTTTTGTACTAGGAAAAATGCCAAGTGGCAGGACAATTAATTTATGGTAGTGGAAATAATAGTCAAATGGTATTAGAAATAGTGATAAATGATTTAAGGATTTATTGACAAGTGTCATTGAAATTTGGTAGATAATTGGATTAGAAATTTGGGGTTTAAATGGAATAGTTAAATAAGAGAACCAAATGTAAACCTATGGAATTTGGACATAACCATACCTTACTCCACAATTTTCTTTCAACTTTGAAATGTCATTTGATTGTTTGAATCTTGCTCTCTTCTTCTCTTCTCTTTGTTAATCTCTCTTTATCTTCTTTATCTTTTTTTTTTCATCTCCACGACACTCTCTTCATATCTACATTAAAGTGAACCTTGTTGTCACCTTTCCTTGCTACTCCCATCTTGTTGTCTTCTTCATCTTGTCTTAAAAACCTAACCTAATCCACCTTAGAAAGTTGATGATTATGAGCATGAAGGATTAGGGTTCCTTGGTGATTTGTAAGAAGCTTAAGAATAAAGCAAGTAAGTATGCTTTGATCTTTTTGGTAGTGTTAAATGAAGCAATTATAATAAGTAACTTGAGAATTTTGATTTGGTTATGAAATTCTATATGTATCAACGTGGGGTGTAATAATAATAAAGAGATTATGTTCAAAATTTTAGTGGGTTAATGTTATTCATGAATTGATGATGATTTAAGAGATGAATGATTATGAAAAAGGAAATTTCAAATATGATGATGAGCGTGGATAAAGAGGTAAATAGAGTAATGTCTTACTTTAGTGTTATAATGAATAGTTAGTATAGAGCTAATAAAGGGAGTATTATGGTATCTTGAAATAAGATGAATTAAAGTGATAGTTAGGGTTAAAATGAACATGTTAATGGAGGAGAAAATGTGTAGAAAATTGATGATGAAAGAGTATATGAAAAATTTTTGTTTTTGGGTATTATGGTCAATGGTGAATTTTAGATTGTGGGTAGATGATATTGAGCTGAAATGGAGGCATAAATGAAGAGATTATGAACTTGACATGATGCATTTTGATAATGAATTGTTTGATTCTTATGAATGAGATATTTGTTAGAGTTATATAAACATAGTGCCCTATAAAGCAAGTGTATTTACATGTAACTTAATCTTCTTCCAGTGACATGTTTGTAATGAAAATATTTATTAATAATAAAACAAAAGAGTTTGGTTTTATTTGCATATTATTAATAAGGAACAAAGATTCTTTTGTTAATAGTATACATATACTTAAAGATATATGGGAAACATGTATATTATTAGAATCTAAATTAATTGATTCATAGTTGAAAAATCAAGTTGGTCACTTGATTATGGTTTAGACTGTAGTGTTGCGATTTATCTCCATGTGAGTAAAGGAGTTTACTTCAAAGAAATGATGAGTTTCATATCATGATAGTAGTCGATTACAGATAATGGCACTATTAAATGAATATGGAATCACGTATGTTTTAATGAATAAAGTAGGTCCTTACTTTAATCTTGAAACATACATTTTAGCATTTGTTTATTATGGGCCATAATCTTCATGAGTGATGAACTCATATGTGCTTCATTTTAATTCTTAATATGATCATAATGGATTTTTACAGAGTATTAATCTAGTGTCTACATGTTGAAATTGTTAATTGAAACATGTATCAGGGAACATTTACTTAAATAAAGAGTTTATAGTCATATCATCACTTCTAGATGTTTTATAAAGATTGGTGATTAAACTGGCACCAGCAGTTTGATGGACTAGCTACCCTTCAAGTCTTAAAACCAAGATGAGATCTTGTGTGTTAATCACCATATAGAGTAAAACGAGAGATCTAGAAGGAAAAACCAATATAAGGGCAAAATGGTAATTTTACGTTTTATTGTGCGGATGACTATAATAAGGTTCGTAATAGGTTTTCCAATTGGATTTGTGTTCTCATAATATTTAGTAATTCAAGAGTTCAACTAATCGTCTTTAGTGAAATGACATTTAGTTAATAAGCTAGAATTAAATTCTATTGAGATTAAATTAATTGTGAGGTTATTGGAGCTTGAATTATCGAAGTCCAATAAGATTCCCCACTTGGCTTCAAGGAAGGTTATCAAGCAAAGTAAGAAATATAAATGGAAGTTTTAAAGCCCATGATTACACTAATTAATGGTTAATTAGAAGCCCAAATGAACATTTAGAGATGGGCTAGACTTTGGTTTAATTTGATTAATTAAATTAAAACAAAAATATTTAAGAAATGGAAGCACATTTAGCCTTAATAATACCAAAATTTCAACTTTCATTTCTTTAAAATTTTTGTTTTAATCACATTTGGCATTGAATTTCCAAATAAAGATGGTATTTATCATACTTTATCATCATTAAATGAAGTAATGATCTTACCATTAAATGGTTTAATGGTTATCTTTTAATGATGGCATGCATCGTAACCTTTTAGCATTCATTTGATTAAAGATGAAAGAGGCACATTTGATGGATAATCTTCAGTCTTTCATCATTAAAACCAAAATTGACATGTCATTTTAGGTTATTGGTCTTTTCATATAGCCATCTTAAAATAAGTGGGAAGAGTTTTATTTAGTGACTTCTTTATGTTTGATTAAAGAATGAAGTGACACATTGGATGCTCTCCACTTTTTCTTTCTTTTCATGCATAACCGAAATTGACAAGGTGTAAAAGAGGTGTTCTTGCATTTTTTGGACTCTCTCTCCTTTCTTGCATGTGTTAGCCAAAATTTGCATGAGAGGTTTTTAATCTTTGGCTTCTTTCTTCTAAGAAAAATCTCTTCCAAATATTTCTTCTCCTTCCCAAGTTGTCCAAGAAGAACAAGTGGTAGATCAGATTGGTTGAGGATACAACAACAAGAAGAGGATACATTGACAAAGGAAAGGATTCAAAAGTAAGGATAAAGAAGGAGAGGATAGCACAGTGAGGAGTTAAAGCTATAGCAAAAGGAGTCGGTAATATAATCTCCATCTTGTTCTTATGATAATTGTTTTCAATATACCGTATCATGTATGACTTGGTATGTTGATTTGGTTATCTTGCTTCCATTGTGATTTGATTTCTAAAAAAGTTTTAAAATCTAGCATTTAACCAAATCTTGTATGTTTTATTTTCCGATCCAACAATATTGTGGAAAAGTATATGATTGCTTGAATGTGAGATTGGCTTGAAAATGATAAATCAAATGATCAAAGGTTTGGGAGTTTAATGCTCTAAATATGGTAAGAGCCTCTGCCTCACTAAGTATAATGAGCCCTGTATCCCTAATGGATAAGGGATAGTAGTAATAAGCTTTGTATCCACAACAAATACGGGAGAGTGAAAAAGGCACTTGGTCATAACAATATAATAAATGAATGTGAGTCTCATGAACATTGCATACCCACATGATATGTATGATTTGAATGAATGCAATACATTGTTAGATTGAGTTTATTGAATACATATGAAAGCAATGAACAAAGTTTTTTGTGACACTACTTAGTGATAAAGGTGTATTATATAAACCATCGTGTGTTATACGACATGAGTGAACCATCGTGGATGGTTAACTTATTGAGTTCACAAAACTCACCAAAATTGCAATGTTGACTTTTCAGGATCGAGACTGATGATTTAGCTTCTAAGATGACTTAAGAGAGATCTATTACTGCTTTTAGGATTAAAGATATGGTTCAAAGTTCGGTCAGCTTGGATTGAAGGACATAGGTAAACCTTTTTGTATAATTCCTCATTATGTAGCATATTTTGTATAGAGTTGTAGACTCTGATAGGTTGTTGATATTGTGTATATATATAAATGGATGTTGTAATGACGCTACATTATATATGATGGTTTATGAAATGAAATGAGGAATTTGGGTTTTTGGATATCGTGTTAAGTATGTTTTAAAATTATGATGCTGTAAGATATGCAAAAGTGACATATTTAGCACATTGCTTCCATCTGTTATGTGCTCGAACGTCTGAGGGCATATGGGCACGTGTCAAATGGGAGTGGGATGCTAGAAAATCGTAAGACGCATTATACAATAGAAAGATTTGTCCACTTTTATATTGAGATAAAGAAGGACTAAGAATAGTTGAAGGCCAAGATCGATTCGAGATACTATTAGTAAGTGAAATAAATCTATAGTAGAAATTATATGATTCAAAATAAAAAGAATTTTAGTAAAAAGGATAAATTGAGCCGAAAGGTATTGTTCCATATGAAGTATTAAGGAAAATAGGACCGTTGACTTATGTGTTATCTTGATCAACAAAAGATGTATCAGATTCCTAATATGTTACATGTGAGTATGTTTAACAGATGTTGGTATGATCTGATATATGTATTATCAATGTAGGAAATGAAATTATGAGTAATTTGAGATATATTGAGGAACTAGTTAAGATAGTGAGGTCTCTAAATAAGCAACTGAAAAAAACTGAGTGATTACATTAGCTATAGTCATTTGGAAGAAATTATTCGAGTGATAAAGTTACATAAGAAACAGAGAAACATATGAGGAAACAATACCCCAGCCTTTTTGAACAATCAGGTAAAATTTCAAGGATGAAATTTATTACGGGGGAGAATTGTAACATCCCGTTTCCATATGCAGGGTTAGAACCCTAAATTTCTGTAAATGAGAAATAGCAATGTGTGATTAGAAAAATGCATTTCATACTTATACATAATGTTAGCATACACATATATGAATTATAATTTTTCACATATTACAATGATTATTCATGCACTCATTTGAGGTTTTCTAGGTGTAACCAATTGTTTTTAATGTGATTATGATATGGATAGTTAATATTTTATCTTAAAATTGATCTAATGAATTAAATTATTGATTTAGAATTTTGGTGAAATTTGAGAATTTTTTGTGATTTTGGGTATTTATGGACTAGGAAAAATGCCAAGTGGCAAGACAATTGGTAAATGGTAATAGAATTAAGTGTCAAATGGTAGTGGAAATTTTTGATAAGTGACATTAAGATTTAATGAAAAGTGTCATAAAAAATTGGGAGATAATTGGAGTAGAAATTATAGTTAAATGGACTACTTCAATAATAACCAAGTGTGACCTATAGGAAATTGGACATGTGTCAAGTGACAAGTGTCACTTGCCAAGCCATCTCCCATGATGTTTCCTTTAAATGAAAGACCATCTTATTTTAATTGTCTTTCATTTTATTCATTGCCCTCATCTTTTGTTAATCTCTGTTCTTCATCTTCTCCAATCTCCTTCTTCACGACACTCTCTTCTCACAACCTTCTTCTCACCTTTCCCTTACTACTCCCATTTTTGTTGTATTCTTCATATTTGTCACTAAAAGACTTAACCCTACCACCTTTGAGTGGTGGCGATCGTATGGTGTGGAGATGCTAGGGTTAAGTGTTATTTGAAGATCTTTAGGCTTAAACAAGTAAGTAGCATATGGTTCACTATGATTTGTTAAGTGAAACATGTATGATGATAGTTCGAGATTAAATGATCATGAAATGGTGGCATGTATATATGTGAATCGTGAGTGATGAAATGAGCATATGAATGTCTTGTTTTTACATATATAATGAGTAATGATTCATAGGTTGATGTAGAGATGATTTTAAGATAGAAAGATCATTATGATGGTGTAGAACAAAGTGTAAAAAAATTAATTGACAAATGGATGTTCTTATGTTTTGTTTTCTTGGTATAATAACGTGTATCTCTTTAGTTGTTTTAGAGATAAACTAAATGAGTTTAAAGCTAAAGAAAAGAAGAGGTGTGGGTTTTGAAATGTGATGAATTAAAGTGATAGTTTAGAAATGGAATGAAGGTGATAATGGAGTGAAACATATATGCAGAAAATTAATGATGAATGTATATGGATAAATGTTCTTTTTTGGTGTCTATCATTAATCATAGAGTATGATTTGTTTGTGATTGATATTGAGATGAAACGGAGGTAAGAATATGGAGGAAATGAAGACGAAAAACTTAGGGTTAAGAGATGTGTTTAATAATACTCTTGGAAGGAGAAGGAGTAAGGATTTAGTAAACTAGAAAATGATGGTGATATATCTTATTATATATATGAATAATGAATCAAATAAGTAGAGTTTTGTAGATTTTAATGCAACTAATATGGTAGTTAAGTTATCATATAATGAAGTTACATAAATGGATGTGAATACTAGAGAATTTGGTACAAATTTATGTTAGTATATGTGTGGAAATGGGAATGGTTGTTAAGTGGGATATGCTTCTTACATGTCTATTAGGTAGATGATTTCCTTTGATGTGTTTAGGCTTGAATGGAGCTTGAAATGTACTTAGTTTGATAAGGAAATAAGAAATTAAATAAGTGATATGTTTAGGGTGATGATATAGGTTATAACTTAAGAAAAGATTGTTAAACGTCAAGTATTCAAATATGAAATTTTGGAGATGTTATCAAAATGGAAATGAACCTATAAAGGTTATTGTGATTTAAAGAAAGTGAATAATGTGCATTACGTAAAAGTGAATAATAAATTAAATATTTTTTAATCTTATAAAGTTAGAAAAGGATTGGAGAGCATATATGTGATAGATATATGATTGAATGATGGACTCAGAATAATCTAGGACAAAGGAGGTGTAAGCCTAAATTCAAATTTGACTTATATGAGTTATGAAGTATGAATAATCTTGAGATATGAATTAAGTAAACATACTCGGAATAGTTAAATTGATCATGCATTATACATTACACATATACCTATGTGTATAACTGAATGTTTATGTGATTATCCAGTTAGTAATGTGTGTGCAATGTGTGTATTGCGTGATGTTGATATATAGGATAAAACATCATCAACCAGATATTTTTGGATCATTGAAGCAAATGCTAATCTGGGGCATATACTATGAGTCAACCTAGATGGTCTCATTTTCATTGTTTCTTCTGTTTTAAATTTTTGTATTGAATTATGACTACTGTGAATGTGATTGAGACCATTCCCGACATAAAGAGTATGAGGAGTTTGATAAATGTGAATATATTGGAAGTGCTTCATTAAATGTGAATGAGAAAAGAATAAGTGATTCTCAACATTATTATTGAATGTCAGACATTGATCGGATGAAAAATGTGAATGTGAATGTGAATGTAAAAATTTAACATAAGTGATTGATTGAATCTATGTGAATGTGATGCATTCCACTACATGAATGCATGAACAGATAAAGGTTGTTCTGATCAGAGTAGCCACTAAAAAAGAGCTTAAAGCTCATAATATGATTAAGAGCCAAAGGCTCAATATGTATAATGAGCCCGGTATCTCCAATGAGTATAGGACAATTACTAATAAGCTTAGTATCCATAATAGATACGAGACAATTATAGGTACTCGATCACAACAATAACAATTGAAAAGGAGTCTCATGAGCATTGCATATATAATTGTTATGTATGTTTTATCGAAATGAACCATTTGACTGCTCTGAATGTGAAATGTAAAATAAGTGAATAAAGTGTTAATTGATGCTACATGATGAATTAATGAAGTGACGTGTTATATGTGTTAATACTTATCTGCAAATTGAATGTGAATTGTGAACTATTTAGGTTATGTGATATGAGTGAGCCATCGAGGATTGTCTGCTTACTGAGTTTGTAAAATTCATTAAAATTGCATTGTAGTTGTTTAGGCTTAGAGGAAATACCTAATTAGACAAACTGGAATATATCCGCTAAAATCTAATAAGAGATAGAGATAGAGATCGAGATTAGTTCACATCTGCATTTGTCTTTCGTCCTTTTTTGTTTCTAATTTGTAATGGACCCAAATGATTATTGAAATTCTAATGATATGTTCATTATTGATAATGTTTGTAACCAAAAATTTTATGAATAAAATGGGCCAAAAGTAATTATTAGTTTTCTAAAATTGTGTTTGTTGTTCAAAAGAAAATTTGTTTGTGATGAGTTGACTGACTGATCTAGCATGCCACCCTCGTAGAGTATGTTCTCAAATACCGTTGGTATGTTTAGGAATATACCCTATGGGAGTGGGTGCTGCACATTATCTCTTGGCATGGAATTGATCATGTTAATCCATGATGATCGATTTTGAGAATCCACCAATCTCATATAATGTGTCAGAATTAAGCATAAATGGTTGACCCTATAATCGAAATCATAATTCTCTAGGGTCTTGGTTCAAAGTGGAGGGTGATAAAGAATTCAACGGTAAGTTCTTCATAAATAATGATGAGAATTGTAAGAATTTATCCCATTGAATTGTACTACCTAGGTTTTCTACTTTCTCTCTCAAACCTAATATTTATAAAATATCAAAGTTAAAGTATCTCAGGATTACAATGGTTTTAGAACGTAGAGTGTGAAAATAGTTACCTTCTGCTTTCGATGTAAATTAGAAACGGTACTCCGTATTCTTTTTCCTGATTCTATTATTTATGCCCCGAAACTTGGACTTTTCCTTTCGGTTACACACATTTGACCATCTACTTAATCTACAGTCCCATTAAGAGTGAGAGATTTGTGAAAAATTTAGAGGGAGAGAGAGATTTAAGGTGGTTGTAAAGAGAAGTGAGAGGAAATTAAGTTCTTAAGGATAGAGAGAGAGTGAAATGTGTAGGAAAAATGACGTTAGGTGTAAATATATAGGGTCAAAAGGGAAGGGGTAAAATTGGAAAGAAAATTAAATAAAAACATGCATGTAAATGTTGCCTCGCTGTAGACCATGATCGTGGCTCTGTTAAATTTTTGCACACTTTTTTATTTTTTTTCTTTTCCTCTTTCACCTCTAATATCCTTAAATTCTTTTTTTTAATCACCTCATTATGCGTTCCTTCCATAACATTCCTATATTAACTGATCCTCAATTCCTCTAAAATATTTACTTTAAATTAAAACACACATAATGGAAAGAAGAAATAAGAAATGCTAAAACCAATGGGTTGTCTCCCATATAGTGCTTCTTTTACCATCAGTAGCTTGATGTACATTTTTTGTCTCACCATGGTTTAAACAAGTCTTTCAATGGTGGAGCGATTATGGAATTTATAAAGTGCAGGTGAACCACTAGACTTCTCTTGCTACCATCTTTCTTCTTCAGTTTCTTTCTTCACTTTTGCATCTTTGGTTAAGGTTGTGGTTGTCCAAATGATTCTTTACACATGTATCCTTGCTCAACTTCTTAATGAAACTCATTGCTTTTCATAGCATTCACATATTTGAAAAGATGGCTATTAACTTTAGACACCTTGTCATCCCCCACTTTTAAAGTTAGTTTTCCCTCTTCAATATCTATAATCGATATGGTAGTGGCCAAGATGTTCATCATAATTGATCACAAGGTTACATACATTAAGTTTTAATATTTATTAACCTTAGTAAATCTGCAAGCGCACGGGTTGCTAGCGTATTACCTAAGGTATTGATCCTATGATGCGAGGAATCTAGTCCTAATATCTAAGGTCACACCAAACTACAATAATCCTAATTAAAAACTAACGCAAAAGATAATTGATAAAGCAATCAATCATGAAGATCAAAATATAGAAATATCAACAAAATAGCAAAATCAGATAACCCAATCTGAATTTAACCTAGAAATCACTAGGTGAGAGAGAGGGAATTTTAATTCGACACTAATAAAAATCTGACCAATTATGTGAGTATCAACTTAATGGGTCTAAATAGTCTTAGGGTAAATTACTCTCTCTCGAGTTATATCCTTAACCCTAACTAATGATCCCTAAATTAAATTATGGAATTGTGATCTCTCGACTGATAATTTGCCCATAACCTAAAATAGTTCTAAAATTGTCTATTAGCCTACTAAGAATCTATGCTCGATCTCTCATTACATGATTCTACCGATTTGATCCAATTTTTATCTATCAATTTACCTGGAAATTGAATCACAATTAACTCAATAAAAACACAATCAATTAACTTTATTAATCTCAAGAATGAAAGCCCGAAGGTGAGTATAGACAAACCCAACATTCAACATAACCTATTGTCAATGAATATTTCAATTTCATACATCAATAAAATTGAATAAACTAAAACACTGTCGGGAACATAATTATGGAGGCAGCGATAACAGGAGACCACTTGTTCTGAGAAGTATGTCGCATCTGGTGTGTCTCCATGTCTCTCTTCCTTCATGTCCTTCCTCAATCTCTTGATTTCTCTCTAGGTTTTCTCTCATAATTGGCTGATATGAGAGCTTTCTTACATGACTCTCTAGAATGCTACTTTTCTGACATATTGTTCTATTTATACTTCCATCACATATTGTTCTAGAATGCTACTTCTGTCACATATTGTTCTTCGTTCTTCACCGTTTACCCTGAAACACTAACAAACACATCAAGGTACTTCAAAAATATAACATTTAAGCTTAAAGACTCACACTAACCCATAAAAACACATAAACACCTAAACTAACAAAATTAACACATAAACACACACTCAACACATAATTCAACACTAAATACTTAACAACTTGAACCCTAAATCATAATGCAATATCAGAACTATCAACATCCCCATACTTAAATTTTTGCTTGTCCTCAAGCAAAAAAACAACAAACACAAAACACACAATGCAATAATGAGACAATAGCTTTAACGTCATGAAATAGATTTAATCGTGAACACAATCTGACAAGTTATATCTAATCATTAACAAGAGAAATCTATGTCTAAAGGCTTGGGTTAAATCTACAAATTAATCAAAATCTAAGTGTTAATTCATTTACCCTTTTTAATTGTACTTGCACGTTAATAAGTTTTTGCCCTTCAAACTTCGTAAATGTTCCTAAGTACATTGTCATGAAAAGTTAAGCTATTTACAAGTCTGGTAGGTTTCATTAATGAAAAAACAAATATTTTTTTATTGATTTTAATGAATGTAGACTTAGTCTTTTTACACGGAGGCAAACATTGCTAATGAATGTCGACCTGGTTGCTCATCTAAGTCAAGTTTAAATAGTTTAGTTGAAATGTCATTATAGCCTTCTGATGTGAAGGCACACATTTGTGATGCATATCGATATGATTACTCAGCTACATTGTGTTTTCAACTCACTACTAGTTCCATTCGCAACCCGAAGGTCAACTTAATAGTGATTTATTAAAATTTTTATTGCAATTTATTACCTACATTGTTGTTTTAGCTATTCGTTTTCATGAAAAAATACTAGTAAAGCTACTTAAGTTGAAAGGCCTAAACATATGAATGAATGTGACAATCTAGAAGTGTTACATTTACACTAAGTCCTAATTAAGTTATATATTTATCCAAACATCCCTAATTCACTAATTTTGTGAGCTAACGATCATTCACAACTTAATAGACTATGGTCAAAATTAAATGAATTTCACTCCATCTAAGCTATTGACAAATTCAAACAATTCACACACTGCAACCTAATAGCTATCATACAGTATGAAAAATCACATAAAAGGGCAAAACACAAAATCCCTCCCCACACTTGAATATCACATTGTCCTTAATGTGAGGAGGAAACACATACAAACACATAAGAAAAGGGAAAGACAAAAATTAAAGGAAACATAAAAGACAAATATATTAAATTAAGAAAACAGAACTGAAGGCTAATTTGGAAAAGGAAAAGAAAATTCAAACTTAGATAGGAATTCTATGGAGATGGAGGTGGTGATGGTGTTAGAGCGGCAATTAAATGCCTTGAGATTCGAAATACTGATGGATCTGTCAAAAATGCCAGCTCTCACGTCGTTGTGTCCGCACAATCTCTGTTAATGTACTGTTGGTTGCAGAGATGGCATCCAAAATCTTCTTCCAGCCTTGTTCTTCTTCCTCTTCCTCCAATTCTTCACTGTTTGATTCCTCCTGTCAAAGTGGTGTTGAACTTAAGCTCACCTGACTCACGCTAATTTTGACTTGTGTCTTTTCACTGATTTCCCTCAATTCCATGTTATAGTAATGAAGGTTCTTAGCTCACCATAAGTGGTGATGGTTCAGGAATTCTAAAAAATGGACAGTCAGTCCATTCTGGTCTACCCGAAAATATTCCTTAATGGTAGACACTATGTACCCCATTCATAGATCGTTGCTTCTTTTGTACAAAGCCACAACGATAGCTTATAGTGCATGCATGGATATACATACTAGAATACTGTGTTCTATACACCACAATATGAAAATTTCCTTAGTTGAACACTTGTTGATTCCTGACTTGTCAAAAACTAGCCGACACATAAATTTGTGCAGTAGTAATTGTTTATGGAACCTTATAATGTTGTTATGAGCATTCTTGGCATAGAAACGCTCAATCCCAGTAAGCTCATTCTAGTATTGAGAGGTATGAAAATCATCATGTTGATCGACAATGGTAGATTCAGGGAATCCACTCATTCGCACATGGCATCGATGGCCAATTCGTAAGTCCTTCCTCTAAACCTGAACTATGTAATTTCTTGGGGTTCTTAGGGTCATAGCTCAGTGAAGTAAAGAATTCCAATGTAAGCTCTTAATAAATAGGGAATTAGAATCGTATAAACTGGGCCTATTGGATTCTCTCAGCTAGATTTTCTACCAGCTAATGCAATTCTAGCCTATTTAGTCTATCAACATCAAAGTATTTAGGAAAAGAAAGTTGTTTAGCATTTAAATACCAGAAATGAGTACCTTCCTACTCAGTGTAGATTAGGAAGGGTACTTTAAAGTTCATTTGATTTCATCTTCCTCATTCTGCAGCTTATTGTTGTCCATATAGCTCCCGTCGGGCTATTTGTTTAATGCTTGACATGATTGAGTAAAATTTGAATTTTTTTTGAAAGGTTAAAATTTGTAGTTAAAGGTGGGAGTGTTTGAATGCTTGAATTCTATAGAGATAAAGTGAAAATGAAAGTGAAATTAGAAATTAATATATTGGTCATAAAAGGGTAAAAAGTGTAAAGAGTCTTTTGAAATATCACGCCCTTTCGTTTTTTCTGCATAGTTGCAAGCCACGCTAAGCAACGATCGTGGCCAGCGGTGTACTACCACTCCTAGTTTCCTTCATTTGTTGTTTTTCCAGTTTTTTCACTTCCACCAGTTGATTATTTTGTTACCCTTGTTTCACCTCTCTTTCCTTAGTTGCATAATCATTTATAAAATTCCAAAAACTATTCTTTTCTCGATTTTATTAAAAAAAGAAAATAACCCTAACTATAGAATTCAAATATTCTAACAAAAATTAAACAACAAAACTAAATTTTCCACTGGTTGCCTCCTATACAACGCTTCCTTTAACGTCGGTAGTTCGATGCTCCTTTTAAGCTCAATGTGTTTGAAATGAATGGTTTGATGGTAGCGTCACCATTAATTGTAGAGTTTAAACTTTAGCTACCATACTGCAGTTACCACCGTCCTTGCAATTTTCTTTGCCTCGCCTTCTTCTTCTCGAGTGCTTTTTCCAGAACGTATTTCTAGGTCCTCAATGTGCTCCCATTCTCCTCGAGGTTCTAGTTCTTTAGGATCCACTGGAGGTAAAGGAGCTTCGTACACTCTGTTGGTCACCTTGAAGGTTATATGCTCCATCCTTATTTGCAGAATTAATTGGCCCCCATCAATATCAGTAATTGATTATGCAGTGGCCAATAACGATCTTGCCAGAATTATGGGGCTGTCCCCATCTTCACTAATGTCCAAAATAAAGATGTCCATAAGGAAGGTAAATTTATCAATCTTTACCAACACATCCTGTATAACTCTTAATGGTTTATGTGAAGTTCTATCGGCTGTCTTAACCAAAAACTTGATGGGCACTAAGTCTCTTAACCCTAATTTTAAGCTGAAGGTGTAGGGCATCATATTTTTTCTTGCGCCAAAATCTATGAATGTCCTGTCTATAATTATCTTTCTGATATTATAGGAGATGTAAAAGTCCACTGGGTCCTTTTTCTTCTTTGCTATATTAGGGTCGTCTCCCAATGGTCGCTCCTTACCCTTCTTCATGACAGATTCCTGTAATTTCATATTAGTCTAAATTTGTTCCGTCACCTCCTCAACCTTGTTTAGTTTAATTTCCTGTCTCCACTTCCCTCTTCTTATATAACTCCCATTGAGCAAAAAGTTGGTACGGAAATATCCATCGGGTTACTTTGATTGACTTACTCATGGGCTCACCTGGAAGGTCTTCTTTACCTTCTCCTTTCTCTTCCTCCTCCTCCTGCACTTATGCGGCTTCTCTATCTTGATTCTAAGTAATGACTATGATACATTCCTTCATATTGGACTCGATGTTGCTTGGAAGAGTTCCAGCATTCCGAGTCGACATTGCTTCCGCTAACTGGCCCACTTGGACTTCTAAATTATGTATGAAAGAGGTATGATTCTTTGTTACTTGCTCGAATTTACTCTTGAGCCTCCTATGTGGCTCTTCCATACCTCCGATCTTGTCTAATTTTGAGTCTATCAAGCTCGCATTATCTTATTGAAAGCTTGATTGCCCTTAAGTCCTGAACTGCCCCCTATTGTTATTATTTGACCAGTAGAAGTTAGGGTGATTCTTCCACTTAGGGTTGTAAGTGTTGTAGTAGGGATTGTTACCCCCTCCTTGTCCAAATTGCGTCCATATATAATTTACTTACTCCTGATTTTCCTTTCTCATCAAGTAGTAGTCCATAGTGTCATGGTTTAATTGTTCACAAAAATCACACTTCAACTGTGCATCCTTAACTTGGGCTGAAGATGATGATTTCATGCTGCTGAGCCGTCGCATCAAATTGTCAATCTTTCCTGCATCTCTGTCATCTGATCGACCACGGCCATTCCCTTCTACTATCTAAAAGTTGTAGGTTGCCGACCTTGCTCAGTCGTCTATAAGTAGGTATTACTCTCCAACTCCTCTACTTCATTGACTATCTTCCTCATCAAAGATCCTCCTGTTGTTACATCGATCATGCCTCTAGTAGTTGGGTTTACTCCGTTATAGAAAGTCTGTAGAAGGAACTCCTTAGGTAAGTTATGGTGTGGGAACTTCCTTTGCAGGTCCTTGTATCGCTTCTATGCTTTGTAAATGGACTCCACGTCACCTTGTTGGAAATTGGTAATTTCCTTTATGATCTTCATGGTCTTCGTCAATGGGAAGTACTTGTCTAGAAAAGCAATAATAAGCTGTTTCCACTTCGTGATGTTAGCGGGGCTTAGTGAATGATACCAAGCCTTCCCGCTATCTCTAACTGTGAAAGGAAACAACCTAATCCTAGCCACATCCTTTGACATCTGGTAATATCGAAAAGTATCACAGATCTTGAGAAAGTTCACCGTGTGATCCTTATTTTCCAGTCTATAGAATTGCACTTTCTATTGAAACATATTTAGAAGTGCATGTTTAATTTCAAATGAGACCACTTGAACCGATAACCTAGCCACTTCTTGGATTGACAGGTTGAACCCTCGTCTCATAAAGTCTATGAGGGTTAGTTGTTTCCACCCATGGTTAGCTCCTTGGTCCATGCTCTGTTACAATTCCTCAGCAATTGTTGATTTTCCTGACTCTTCTTCTTCCTCTCATCGAGTTTTCCTAAGAGTTCGTTCTAATTGCGTGATGTCTAAATCTAATGTTTCCCTTGTATGACTCGAACCTCTCATGACTCTTGTGTTCCTTTAAGAGCACGATTCATAAATAGAATGAAAGAAACAAAAATAAAAGTTAAAAACTAATTTATCACCTTAAACTATAGAACTAAACTTCGCCTGTCTAGCAACCGCACCAAAAGCTTGGTTGCAAGGTTACATACATTAAGTTTTAATATTTATTAACCTTGGCAAATTTGCAAGCGCATAGGTAATTCACGTGGTACCTAAGGTATCGATCCCATGAGGAGGGGAATCTAGTCCTAATATCTAAGGTCACACTAAACTATAATAATCCTGGTTAACAAATAACACATAAAATAATCAATCAAGCAATCAATTATGAAGACTAAAATGCATAAATATCAACAAAATGGAGAAATCAGATAACCCAATATAAAATCAACCTAGAAATCACCAAATGAGAGAAAGGGGATTTTAATTCGAATCTAATAAAAATCTAATCAATTATGCAATTATTGACTTAATGGGTCTAGATGGTCCTAGGATAGATTACTCTCTCTCGAGTTGTAATCCATAACCCTAACTAATGATCCCTAAATTAAATTATGAAATTATGATCTCTCGACTCACAATTTACCCATAACCTAAAATAGTTCTTAAATTTTCTATTAACCTACGGGAAATCTATGCTCAATCTCTCATTACACAATTCTACCGATTTGATCCAATTCCTATTTATCAATTTACCTAACTCTCGTTAGCCCAAATTGATTCTTTTCACTCAGCTCACCCTCTCAGTCTATTGCCAAATTATAAAGTGCAGAAATTGAATCACAATTAACTCAATAAAAACACAATCAATTAACTTTATTAATCTCAAGAATCAAAACCCGAAGGTTAGTATAGACAAATTCAACATTCAACATAACCTATTCTCAACGAATATTTCAATTTCATACATCAATAAAATTGAATAAATAGAAAATACTATCGGGAATGGAATTATGAAGGTAGCGACAGCGAGAAACCACCTATTCTGGGAAGTACTTCACATTTAGCTCGACACTATGTCTCTCTTCCTTTGTCTCTTTCCTTAATCGCTTGATTTCTCTCTAGGTTTTCTCTTAGAATTGAATTATATGAGGGCTTTCTTGCATAAATTTCCAGGCTGTTACTTTTGACACATATTGTTCTATTTATACTTTACCAGCCTTAGGTTTAATTCAGGGTAAAAATGGTTCAAAAGGTCTGGCGAAATTCAAATTTTCGCATCAACCCAACACAAGCCACGATCGTGGCCAGTGCCTAAACCTTTCTATCACAATCCTGGAAAAATATGCACGATTTGGCCATAATCATGGCCAAAATGGAACTCTCTATCAGGACCGTGCCCAAAGTGCACGATCGTTGCCTATCTATTATTTCCTTAGCCCTCTCTGTGACGATTGTGGCCTATTGTGCCACAATCATGGGCTATGTTTTTGACCCGAAACTCCTCGAATGTTCTTTGTTCTTCATTGTTTACCCTGAAACACTAACAAACACATTAGGATACCTAAAAAATATAACATTTAAGCTCAAAGACTGATACTAACCCATAAAAATAATTAAACGCCTAAACTAACACAATTAACACATAAACACAAACGCAACACTTAATTCAACACTAAATACTTAAAAAATTGAACCCTAAAACACAATGTAATATCACAACTATCAATAACCTGAACATCTTTAATTACCCCTCTATGATGATGGATTGATCCATTCTCTATTTTAACACACATCCTCATAGGTGTGATTTTATCTAACGTCAATTTTTGACACAATTTGTAGGGCATCATACTAATAGTAGCCTCTAGATTTGCTGATGCTTTATTTATTTTAACATTATCAATAGTGTAGGGGAGGTAAAAGTCTCTTGGATCATCTCTTTTTTATGGTAGTCTTAGCATTTCCGTGGCGTTCCTTCCACCTTACAATTCATTCTCAACCCTCTTTTTGATAGATTCCATAAGGGTGAGCTGGTTTTGTAATTGTTTTACCATATAAAAAACTACCTTCAACTCCATTTTTTTGGACTTTTTTGTGATAAAATGGGATATGGAATTTGAGGTTGATATTTCTTAATTCCATAGGCTATATTTAATTCGCACTGAACTTTCATTGATCTTCTACCTTTTTTCTTCCCCACTATCCTTAACTTCCCTATACTTTTCTTTTGTAGCCTGGGTTATCACCATTTATTGCTACGAAGGGTTCCCCCACTTTAGGTCAAAAACACATCTGCTAATTGGCTCATTTGGACTTCCATGTTATGTATAGAAGAGGCGTGATTCTTTATTACTTGTTCAAATTTTCCTTCAAACTTCTTATGAGCATCTTCAATGCATCTAATCTTTTCTAAAATCTTATCCAATTTAGCGTCCATGGAATTTGGTTTTTCTAACTGGAATCTTATAGGCACTTGAGGTTAGAATTGACATCTTGTATTATTCTACTAACAGAAGTTAGGGTGATTCTTCCACCCGTGATTGTAAGTGTTTGAGTAAGGGTTGTCTCTCCCTCCTCTATCATATTGCCCTCCTATGTAATTCACGTGTTCTAATTCATGATCCTTCAATAGGAAATAATCAATGGTACTATGGTCCAAATGTTTACACAGCTCGCATTTTAGTTTAATAACTTCACTGGAGTTAAGAAAGAGGCCTTCATATTGTTTAGTTGTCGAGTTAGAATGTTGATCTTTGCTTGCATTTTAGTGATTGATTCCATAGCTAAATCTCCTTTTTGCTCACTGATGAGTGTAAATTGCTTCATGTTTTAGGGTAGTTTGACATATGTTTAGCCATTAATTCGATCATTTAGTTTGTGTTTAGGTTAGAGTTGTGTTAGTTTGTTAATTATTTGTGTTTTAAGTGTTTTATGGGTTAGCACAGGCTTTTAAGCATAAATATTATATTTTTTAGGTAACTTGAAGTGTGTGCTAGTGTTTTAGGGTCAATATCAAAGAACGGAGGAGTTTCAGAAGACATCTAGGCTGAAACAACAACCGACGATCCTGATAAAAGGCTTAAATATTGGCCACGATCATAGCTTCAGGTCTATAGTCGTGTCCTGCATTAGGCAGACACACAGATGCTTACAAACTTCACCTTTTGAGGGATTTTTCGAAACTTTCAAACCTTAGAAAAAATCTGAGGGTTACCCAAAACATGAAAGAATATTTAAAGAAAGTCAAATGAAGAAGGGAGCTTTTGGTGTTGTCACTTCTGGAATCCCTAAGAGAAAAAGAGGAAGAGAAAGAGAGGAGGAAGAGAAAGCAAGAGGAAGAAAAGCTATCTCAACTTGCTTCCAAAACAAGTGGTTTCCTGACACTGCTGCCTTCCTAAATCATCCATTCTAAGTTTCTATTTCCTTTTGGTTTCCATTTTATTCATGTATAAGGTTGGGATGGATTGTATGATGATAAATGGTGAAATGTTGATGATGTTCTAACTCTTCTTTGGGATTTTATTTTGATTTAATAATAAATTAGCCGAATGTGTTTAATGGATAAATGTCATGAATTTATTGCGTTCTTGCATAATTCGATAATAAACTGAGAAGGTGAACTAAATGAAAAATGATTAAATCGGATTAATGAGAGATAGGTGATTTAATAAAAACTGTGACAAATAATATCAGTAATTGTGCAGAGAGAGATCATGTGTGATATTCCGATAGTTAATTAAAGTGCTTAAGA
Organism: Erythroxylum suave; assembly: GCA_027563595.1. Taxonomy (NCBI): domain Eukaryota; kingdom Viridiplantae; phylum Streptophyta; class Magnoliopsida; order Malpighiales; family Erythroxylaceae; genus Erythroxylum; species Erythroxylum suave. The sequence continues at coordinate 3,881,356 of JAOSBN010000001.1, forward strand.
TCTAATTAGGGTTTTGAATAATTTGTGAATTGAGACTTAAGAGATTATAAAATTCATAATCCAATTACGGTTTAATGGTTATAACTTGAGAGAGAGTAATTTGCCTTAGGATTGTCTAGAAACTGACACGCCATTAACACATAATGAGTCAGGTTAGCATTAATGATAGGTAAAATCCACTTTCTCACAACTTGGTAACTTTCTTGGTTGATTTCCATTGTATGTGTTTATTGCTCAATCGTTAATTCCTTCGCATTTAACTTCTGATTTAATTGGTTGAAATCAATTCTCGTATTTACTTCCTATTGCATTGTTTTTTTTAGTCGTATCCTTTTAACCTTAGAATTTTAGAATTAGATTAGTCCCCTCCTTTGTGGGATTGACACCTATTATACTACACTCGCAACCTATATGCTTATGGTATTTGAGGGTTTATAAATTTTAATGCTTGAAGGACACGATGAAGTTTCTGGCACTATTGTCAAGGTGACAAATATTAGTTTAATTTTTATAGTCCAAGATTTTTTTCACCTTCTCCTATGAAAAAAGAGAGAAGCTGGGCATAAAGTGGACGAAAAATCAACTTGGAAGTCACCAGACAACAATAGGGAATCTCAAGAGTTAAATGCTAAAAGGAGATGGAAAGAACGATGGTGGAGGAAATACATCATAGAGAGTGACGGACCTTTATGGACATGATGAGGCCACAACTCAATGCCCATCATTAAGGGATTGCACAACCACCAGTGCAAGTGAATACGTTTGAGATCAATCCTACACTGTTAAACATGCTATGAACCAATGTGCAATTTTATGGGTTAGCCAATGAGGATCCCAATTCTTATTTACCTAACTTCTTAGACATTTTCAGCACCTTCTGAGATATTGGGATGTTGGAGGATGCTATTAGTATGAGGCTCTTTCCCTTTACACTTAGGGATCGGCTAAGGTCTAGTTGAATTCTCTCCACCCAGCCAACATCACAACTTGGGAGTAATTGATGCTTTCTTTTCTAGATAATTACTTCCATCTAAAGAAGACAAGAAGGCTAATAAAGGAAATTATCGATTTCCAGTAGAATGATGGGGAGTCTTTATATGTAGCATGGGAGTGATATAAGGAGTTATAAAGGAGTTATCCTTATTATAGCCTACCTAACAAATTCTTATTGTAAACCTTCTACACTAAAGTTAGCAACCCATAAGGAGTACTATAGATGCAACTACTAGAGGATCATTTATGAGGAAATTAATTGAAGCAACACACAATTTGTTAGAAGACATAACATGCAATAGTTATCTTTGGGCGTCAGAACGAAGTAGATAGCAGTCAACCTTTTGGGTCCCATGAGGAATGATTGTTCTAAATTTAATTACAACATTGCAGTTTGAGATCGACAACCTAACTAAGCAATTTAATAGTCTGAAAGCCACCTCGTCCTCTCTGGTCCTAACATTGTAGCATAAGTATGAGTCATGTGGACAAGATAGCTATATCACAGCAAATTGCTTCTTAGGGGAAAATAATAACTTAGAGCAATTCAACTTTAATGGAGCACAAGTTGGTCCGAGTAATAGCAATCCTTATTCCAGCACATACCAATCTGGGTTGCATAACCACCCAAATTTTCATTGGTTCAACAATACTAAGATTCAGTTTAGAAATCAAGGTTCACATAAATATCAATAAGATAAATACAATGACTTTAATTCTAAACTGGACAAGATCATAGACAAGCTAATAAGTATGGATGAGGCCTACAAGAGGTTAGAAGAGAAAATTGACCAAGTAACAAGGACTCATGTTTCTTTTATTCTTAGCCTGGAGGTTCAAGTGGAACAGTTTTCCAATGTTTTATCTACAAAAAGTGTGGCAAGTCTTTTGAGCAAAATAAAAGTATATCCAAGAGAGCAATTTAAGGCTATTACACTTGAGAGTGGGAAAGAGCTCGGAGAACCAATAGATAGACTAGCTAAAACCCATTCTGTAAAAGACCAAGAGAAGCAAAAAAAGGATGAAGAAAAGAATGAGGATCGTCCCTATGTTCCTCCTCTTCCTTACCTATTAAAAATACTATTTATAAGAGTTGATGATGTCAAATCTTCAATGGAGCATAAGGAAGATGAACAGATGACAATGAACATCAAGTTTGAAGAAGTTATGAAAGTGTCTGCTCATGAAAAAAAAGATGAAGTTTAGAACAAAAAGGATAGAAGCAAACTGCTCATAATTGATCTCAACTGAGTTTTCAATGATACAAGGTCAAGCTAATGACCATATAATAGCACGTTCAATAGTTAGATTTAAATTATTGTGTTTAATCATATTTGTTTTAAATTTTAAATAAAATTTTAATGATTTAAAATGATCTGGGATCAGTAATTCTTTTACTCTCTTTAAGCAATTCCAACATAAGACAAACAATCTCGAGTGTCAAGTGGATTTGGTCTCAATACCTCACCATCATCTCCTCCATCACAACAAGGTTTTGTTCTAACCCATTTTTTAAAATTTAGTCTTTATTTTTCCTTTATTTTATTTGATGTTACTTCCTTCCATATGTGTTTGTTTGTCTCCTTTTTCACATTGAGGACAATGTGTTGTTTAAGTGTGGGGAGGGTTTTTTGTTTTGCATTGAATGTGAATTTTGTATATTGTTATTTTAGTGTGTTTAGGCTGTATATTGTGAATTGTATGAATGTATCGATACCTTAGATGGATTGAAAACGATTTAATTTTAAGCCTAATCTATTAGGTTGTGAAGGGTCATTACCTCGCAAATTAGTGATCTGGGTTCTTTGGCTAAAATATCCAAGTTAATTAGCATTCAGTGTTAGTTTATCACCCTATAAGTTGTCGCATTTTAGTTTATCACCCTATAAGTTGTCACATTCATTCATAATTTTCTCTCTTTCAACTAAATAGCTTTGCTAGTTTTTTTAATGAAAAAGAATAGCTAAGGCAACAATGTAGGTACTAATTAACTAAAAAAAGTGTTTGTAAAATTTAAATAAATAATTATTCTGTTGACCTTCGGTTTATGAATAGAGCTACTAGCCAGTTGAGAGTGTGAAGTAACCAAGTAACTAGATCGACACGCATCATAACTGTGTGCCTTCCAATCAAAAGATTATAAAGACATTTTGACCAAATAGCTTAGTAAAAACATAACTTAGTCGAGTAATTAGATCGACATTCATCACCAATTTTTTCCTCTATGTAAAAATACTAGCTCCATGTTTATAAAAAGTGTTAAAAAATGTTTTCTAGTAAAACCTACCAAACTTGTAAGGAGCTTAACTTTTCAGGAAAACATATTTAAGGGTAGATACAAAGTTAATTGACCAAATAATTATTAATGTGTGTACAATTAAAAGGGTTAAATAAACTTGACGTTGAAGTTTTGAGTAATATATAGTCCAGAGTTCCTAGATGTGGAATTTTCATGTTAATAATTTCGAACAACTTGAATAATTGTGTTTAGACTTAAATTTGTTTCATGAAGTTAAAGCCACTACCTCATTGTTGCATTATGTGCTTTATGCTTTTGTGTTGTTTTCTATTTTGTTTGCTTGAGGACAATCAAATGTTTAAGTGTGGAGATGTTGATAAGTGTAAATTGCATCGTGTTTTAGGGCATATTTTGATATGTGTTTAGCCGTTAATTCGATCATTTAATATGTGTTTAGGTTAAAATTGTGTTACTTTGTTAATTGTTTGTGTTTTACAGGTTAGATTATATTTTCTAGGTACCTTGATGTGTTTACTAGTGTTTCAGGGTCAATGTCAAAGAATGGAGGAGTTTCAAAAGACATTCAGGCTGAAACAACTAACCATCATGACAAAAGGCTCAAATATTGGCCACGATCATGGCCTGTATCGGGGTAAATGTGCAGATGCTTATGAACTTCACATTTTGAGGGATTTTTTTGATGTTTCGAACCAAAATTAGTGTTACCCAAAACTTAAAACTATTTAAAGAACGATAAAAGAAGAAGGGAGTTTTTTCATATAGTCACTTTTGGAAACCCTAAGAGAGAAAGAGGAAGAGAAAGAGAGGAGGAAGAGGAAGAGGAAGAAGAAGTGGTCTCGACACGCTTCCCAATTTAGGTGGTTTCTCGACGCTGCTAGCTTCTTAGATCATCCATTCTAAGTTTCTATTTCCTTTTAATTTCAATTTTATTCATGTATAAAGTTGGGATGGATTGTATTATGATAGATGGTAGGATGTTGAAGATGTTTTAACTCTTTTTAGAGATTTATTTTGATATAATGATAATTTAGTCAATTGTGTTTATTATATGAATGTCATGATTTGATTGCATTCCTGCGTAATTCAGTAATAAACTGAGAGGGTGAACCGGATGAAAAATGATTAAATCAAACTAATGAGCGTTAGGCAATTTAATAGAAACCGTGACAAATCATATTGGTAATTGTACAGAGAGAGATCCTGTGTGATATTCCGATAGTTTATTAGAGTGCTTCAGATCTAATTAAGGTTTTGAAAATTTTGTGAATTGAGAGATTACAAATTTCATAATCCAGTTAGGGTTTATAAATTAAGGTTTAATAGTTATAACTCAAGGGAGAGAAATCAACCCTAAGATCATCTATAATTGATACCCCATTAACATATAATCATTTAAGTTAACTTTAATGATAGGTAAAATCCGCTTTAGTATAACTTGGTAGTTTTCTTTGTTGATTTCCATTATACGGGCTTGTTACTTAATTGTTAATTCCTTCGTGTTTAACTTTTGATTTAAATGGTTGAATTTAGTTCTCGTATTTACCTCCAATTGCATTGTTTGTTTTTATTCATATCTTTTAAGCCTTAAATTTGTAGGATTAGATTAATCCCCCTCGTCGTGGGATCGACACCTTTTATACTACAATCGTGACCCATACACTTATAGTATTTAAGGGCTTATAAATTTTAAAGCTTGAACAACACGATCACTCATGAATGGTTATATGTTGTCTACCTAATCGTTTGTCCAAAGACAATTGTTGCTAGCCATTTCTTCTAACAACTCCTCAGATTTGTCTATTGTCTTGCTTATTAACGATCCTCTTGGTGCTACATCAATAGTGCCTCAAATAGGTGGGTTCACTCCATTATGAAAGGTTTGTAAAAGGAATTATTGGGGTAAATTATGATGTGGACACCTCCTTTGCAAGTCCTGGTATCTCTCCCATACCTCGTAAACTAATTCCCCACCAATTTGCTGAGAGTTTGTAATCTCCTTGATTATCTTTATGGTTTTTGTGAGGGGGAAGTATTTGTCTAAAAACGCACATACCAATTGCTCCCACATTGTGATATTTGCGAGATTGAGAGAGTGATACCACTTTTTGGCTCTATTCCTTAATGTAAAGGGGAAAAGCCTCATCCTCACAATGTCATCTGATATTTGATGATACTGGAAGGTATCATATATCTCAAGGAAGTTCTTAACATGTGCACTGGGATCCTTGTTGGTTAATCCCTATAATTGTATGTTTTGTTACAACATGTTTAGTAGAGCGGGTAATTTTATTTCAAATGATGTTTTTTGGATAGGTGGCCTCGTGAAACCTTGATTAGCTGCATTAAACCCCAGTCTCATGAAACCCATAACAGTCCTTGGTTGCGTCCTTGAATGAATTCTTATTGAAACTCCTTGGCTATGATTGCTTTCATATTTTCTTCTTCACATCTCGCTCTTCAGATAGCGCACTCTAAATGAGCAATGTCAAACTCTAACATTTCAACTATCAACTCAAACTTCTAGTCACTCTTGTGTTCATGCACGTGCACAGACACAAGAGTAGGAAAAACGTCTTAGACTAAAAAAATTAAACTAATTCTACTACCCCCCGGTATTAATGCCAAAAACTTGTTAAACAAGTTTTATCTCATGTAAAACCCCAATACCTTCAAGTATACGAATTGTAAACTTGTAGTCTTAAAGGGGTCGATCTTACGAGGAGTTATGAACTAATTTAATCCTAAGTTATCTAAGGCTTTAAAATTTTAATAAAATGAAAATAAAAATTGAACAGAAAAATAAGCAAGTGATGATCGGTTGATAGAAAATTCAATTGCAAAATTAACATAATTGAAATCAAATTGAACACCTTTAGCTTAACAATGGAATGTTACAAAAGAAGAAATGCCAAATTATAAGAGAGGGGATTTTTCCTATCATCAGTGATGACTTAGTAATTTATGTGTTAATGAGTTGTTGGTTCTAGACTATTGAAGGGAAATTACTCTATCTTTAGTTATAATCGCAAGCCCTAAATAGTAAACTCTAATTAGGTTTAAACCAAACATATAATCTCTAAAGTACAAACAACCGTAATGCTAGTTAGTTTTTAAGTTTGCTAATAAACATTTTGGTCTCAAACAAGATCTCTATTCATATAAAAACTGATTTGATTAATTACGTGGTCTATTAGATTGCTTAAATCTCATTAATCTAACTCAATCGTTTTGCATTCGGTTCACCCTTTTGATTTATTATCAAAGCATGAAGTTATAGCAATTAATCACAACACCCAATGAGAGTAACACAAAAATAACTAGATTAACATTAAATCAAGTCAAAATCCTTAAAGAAAAGTTAGAACATTATAATTAATCCCAATTCCATTTTCATACAATCCATATCAATCTCATACATTTAAATGAACGAAAATGAAGGATGGAAAGAAGATAAACAAAGAAAGATGGAGGTTGAAGCTGCAGGACTGGTAAATAAACTATGAAAGTGTGGAGTTATGTAAATATAGTGCCTTAGAAAGCAAATGTATTTACTTATAACTTAATTTTCTTCCAGTTATAGTTTTGTAATGAAAATATTTATTATTAATAAAAATAAAAGAGTTTGGTTTTTATGAGCATTATATATCTAGTCATAAGGTATCGAGATTCTTTTGTACGTAATATACATATAAATAGAGATGTATAGGAAACATGTATATTATAAGAATCTAAAATAATAGATTCATAGTTGAATAATCAAGTTGGTCGCTTGATTATGGTTTAGACTGTAGTGTTGAGATTTATCTCCATGTAAGTAAAGGATTTTACTCCAAAGGAATGGTGAGTTTCATATCATGATAGTAGTTGACTGTTGATAATGGCACTATTAAGTGAATCTGGAATCAAGTATGTTTTAAGAATAAATTGGGCCATTACTTTAATCTTAAAACATACAACTTGAGCATTCGTTTATCATGGACCATAATCTTAATGAGTGGTTAACTCGTATGTGTTTCATTATAATTCTTGATATGATCATAATAGATTTTTATAGAGCATTAATCTAGTGTCTGCACGTTGGAATTATTAATTGAAACATGTATTAGTGAACATTAACTCTTGTAGTGATATCATCACTTCTAAATGTTTTATGAAAATTGGTGATTAAACTGGCACTAGTAGTATGACGGACTAGCTACCCATCAAGTCTTAACACCAAGATGAGATCTTGTGTGTTAATCACCATATAGAGTAAAACGAGATATGTAGAAGGAAAAACTAATATAAGGGCAAAACAGTAATTTTACCCTTTATTGTGTGAATGGCTATAAAAAGGTTCATAATAGGGTTTGCAATCGGACATCTTATTTGAATTATGTGTTCTTATAATATTTAATAATTCAAGAGTTCAACTAATTGTCTTTAATGGAATGACATTTAGTTAATAGCTAGAATTAATTGTAATGAGATTAAATTAATTCTGGGCTTATTGGAGCTTGAATTATCTAAGTCCAATAAGCTTTCCCACTTAGCTTCTAGGAGGGTTATCAGGTAAAGTAAGAAATACAAATAGAGATTTTAAAGCCTATGATTGAATTTTGGGCTTATACTAATTAATTGTTAATTAGAAGCCCAATTGAGCATTTAGAAATGGGCTAGGCTTTGGTTTAATTTGATTAATTAAATTTAAACAAAGTTATTTAAGATAAATTGAGGTAGAATTTCATTTTTAGTGGACTAAATTTGCAGCTGCACATTTAGTATTGATTTGTTATATTAAAGATGGTTTTAACATGTTTTATTATCATTAAATGGAGTAAT
>JAOSBN010000001.1:3889529-3913789 GCA_027563595.1 Erythroxylum suave
ACAAATTGTATGATAACAATAATAATAATATTAATAATAACAATAACTAATACCAACATTTATAATAATAATAATAATAATAATAATAATAATAATAATAATAATAATAATAATAATAATAATAATAATAAATACCTATAATAATAATAATAATAATAATTAAAAAAATGAATAACAATTATAAAAAAATTCAAAATGTATAATAATAATAAATTCGAATCATAATAAATACAAAATATATAATAATAATAATAATATAAAAAAACAACAAAATTTCAGTGTATATAGCCACTGTGTATATACGAATTTCTGTGTATATAGCCACTGTGTATATAACAAAAGAAGCGTGGAGAAAGGGACAATGTGTCTCTGTCCTCCCTTTTTGGGAGAAACAAAAAAGCTTGTCCCTGTTATCCGGGGACGGTGGACAGAAATTCGGAGACAGCGACCAAACGTCACATGGAGACAGGATTTATATGTCTCCTCTTTTGTCCCCACTAACGAGGACAGGAACCAAACACAGGGTAAATGCTCCGGGTCTCTTGCTCTTAACCAAGGCATTATTGTTCTTCTATCACTATGGTCAAATTATTCATCTTTAATGGATCTTGTATGCCTACTATCTTGTTCAAGACCTATTCTTCTCGAGTGATATTTATTTGCCTAATGAAGTTGTACCTTTAACATCAACTTTCCAGGAAGTTTCAAACGTTCTATCATTTCTAGTTCTATTTCTTATATACTTTCCTTAGCTGGTTATGATTTACAATCTCTTGCTAAGCTGTCTTGTATGTTCTTCCTTGTTAGAAGTGCTTTTGGTACTTGACCATCTTGCTTTATTATAATCTTACTCTTTAATACAAATTTATCTTTTTAAAAAAATTAGAAGATTTTACTGTCTATTAAAGTATTTTCATTATAATACTCTGTCTTGTACATTTTACCTTTTTTCATATTTTTGATGTTATCATATATTTTTAATTTTTGTAATGATTATAATTTCTTATGTTATTAGCATTGTAGCAGATTTTATTCTTTAACCACATCAATTAAGAAAGAACAATTCAAAAGTGATCAATCTGGTGACTATCGTAATAATATACTATTTTCCATTAGACTAATGACTCGCAAAGAATTATCAAATTGAACTTTACTACTGCTGTCAGATTTATTGCAATCATGGAAGTTACTTTCTCTTAATTATCCTCACCAAATATGAATTTTTGATCTCCAGCTTGAGAAGCGACAAAATTTTACGTTAGAATTTTATTAGAATTCCAAGGCAGTATCTATATACAGAAAACTCTAAAAGGTTCTTTGTACATTTCCCTGATGTGACAAGGTAAATGAAGTTCTTGAGATCTTTAGCGAGCTAATGTGGTGGTAATTGTGATGGTATTTAGAGAATTCGGTCCTTCCTCTCCTGCAAGTGGGTTAGGATTGTAAGTTCTATTGAAAACGAATCCAGGTTGTCTTGGATATGGAAGAGGCATGTCGTTGTTCAGCAGGAAAACCACATCTAACATAGTTGGTCTGTCCATTACATCTTCTTGTACACACAAGAGCGCAATTTGAATACATCTCAAGGCCTCGTGAGGTAGGCATGACTCCTCCACTGCAGGATCAATTACTTCTAGGGCTCTGTCATTTCTCCATAATTCCCATACCTGTCAAATTTATACCAATAACAATATATGAACTTTCAATTCAAATATCTTTACCTTAAAAGGAATTTGGAAATTTATATAACTGACATATCCTATCAAGCTTAATGCAGGATGTTGATCGAAGTCACTATTCTTCTTGCCACTTATAATCTCCAACACTATGACTCCAAAGCTAAAGACATCGGATTTAACCGAGAATTTTCCAAACATTGCATATTCTGGAGACATATAGCCACTGCATTGATTAATGTAAAAGATGGTCAATCTATAAATTGTATAACCATCAAACTAATACATAATTTCTCTTCTTTTTGGTAATCAGGCAAATTTGTACTTACTATGTGCCTACAACTCTTTTTGTCTCTTCTAGCATTTGGTCACCTTCAAATATTCTAGCCATTCCAAAATCTGAAATTTTTTGGTTCATCTCAGCATCTAATAGTACATTGCCAGTCTTCAAATCTCTGTATATAATTCTCAACCTTGAGTCCTGGTGGAGATACAAGAGTCCACGAGCAATTCCAACAATTATGTCAAAGCGCTTCCTCCAATCTAAGGATACACTCCTAACTTGATCTATACCAAAATGAAGATTTCAGTTTGAATGTAGGCTAACTATCATAGTATGAAGACAAGATATTAATCATTCTCACCAAAAAGAGAAGAGTCCAAGCTTTTGTTGACTAAGTATTCATAAATTAGCATAGCTTCCTCTCCCTCAATGCAGCATCCTAGAAGTTTTACAAGATTTCTGTGCTGAAGCTTCGCAATCAATATAACTTCGTTAGTAAATTCTTTCATTCCTTGCCTTGAGTTTTTGGATAATCTTTTCACAGCGATTTGCTGTCCGTCAGGTAGCTGACCCTGGAATCATAATACACAGTTGAATTATGGTGAACTGTCAAGTAGGACGTTACAACTGAAAGACTCTATTCAGAGTCTTGCACAGCGAAATCATCCAGCTTGATATATCCTGAGGAGTATTTACCTTATAAACAATACCAAAGCCTCCTTTCCCAATTTTGTTACCAAGAGAGAAATTATTGGTCGCAGCTGATATGGTGCGTAGATCATAAAATGCCAAGTCCACCTGATTACTAGTTCCCCTCAACTTGTCTGGGATCAATGTATTTTTGTTGTGATCTAAACTATTGAGACGAAATAGTCTTTTGCTCCATTTGTCCTTCACTGCCCTTTTAACAAAAAAAAAACAAATCCTTTCAAGCAATATTCGCACTAAATAGACGTTACTATTCTAGGAAATGCAGCTCGTTTATTGTCATCAACTGCCTATAGGGAGTCACCAAATTGCAGAACAAATATGTATCTTAGAAAGTATGATAGTAATTTATTTAGTTTTACTTCTTACCTCCTTTTTATTCTCTTCCTAAGGAACAGAAAAACAGCAATCACAGCCCATACTGACGAGACTGAGGTAGCAAGAATGGCTAGCATGTCCTTTCTTTCCATCAAACTATTCGTTTCACTTGTATATTCAACTGAATGAATCCAAAGAACTTGCGTTATTTGAAAATTAATCACAACTTATTTCTACACCTTGCAATTACTTCAGCTTAAAAACTAATAACATGAAATATAGCAGGAAGACTTACCTAATTCAAGTGCATCAACGCAAACATAGAGATCATATCCATCTTCCCTAAATTCTAGAGAGTCCATCAATCTTCCATACCAAGCTAAACAACCCGTTGTCCCTGCAACATCTACACTCGCGTAAGCCAAGCAAGAGTAATTACTAATGCATTCCTGCTCACATTGGAGATTGCCCATGTTCTTCCCCAACCAAACAGCGTTTGAATTGTCAGGAACATTAACTTTTGATATTTTCACAAACCCGTCTCCCTGCTCACACAACAACGAAGACTTTTGTTGCTTCTTCACACAAATACCTTCCCCATCTTTCAAAATCCTGTCTTTCAGCAACTTGGGTTCATACCCAGGTGGACAAGTACAATCAACTTTGTTTTCATTACTCGAATTACACTTTCTGTAGTCTCCACATTGCCCATATGAATCGCACCTGTACTTTGGCGCTGACCATTCTTCCTTCCATTTCCCATCAATTTCAGACCACTTTAACTGCCTCACGACTCCTGTTTCATCTAAAACTAATCTAATTCTTGGAGATAGATCCTCAGTAGCCCGAAAATAAGTAAAGTATAATTCGTCTTGATTGTTAACAAAAGTGTAGTTATATGCGTACGCATATTTTCTCCAGGGCCATCGACAGCTTCTCCAGTAAGGGCTCGCACCCTTGAACAAAACGAACTGAGGCGAGCCTCCTACCATAAGCTTGAGTGAGTAATCTGCTGTTCCTGGATCATCTGCTGATTTCCAAGATGTTATGAAATGCTCTACCCCTGTTTTCCAGTTCAGCCCAATTCTAATTCCTTCCAGTAATGTGTTTGTAGGATTATGAAAGCTTTGCCACACAATTTTCCCACCACGGAACAGAACAAAATTCCCTGAATCCAATAGTTGAGCCATACAATTGTCATCAGCTTGTCCATCCATCAAACTATTGGCAGACCAGACCACTGAATGTTCTTGATCACGATTAGAGTGAAGAATTAGGTCTCCATGTCTGTTAAGTGAAAGCACCCCAAAAGAACCATCGATTGGAGAGTCCCTGTTTGCAACCCAGATCACAGATTGGTCTGGTAAACCATAATACCAGATTCCAAGATATCTATAAGAACTAGCACCAGAGCTGAAAAATCCTAGAGCAAACAGGTTGTCTTTTGAGACTAGAAGTTGGCCATCATCACCAATGGTTTGGTTCCAAGCCAAGGTGTCCACAGAAGTTACAATCCTGAAATGGAAAACTAAGAGTGCCAATGAATGTAGAAGCAGAAAGAGAGCATCCATGAGGACGATCGTCTCGTTCCGATAATAACTGGAACCATAGAGTTTTTATTGGACATGTTTTATAATTCTGGATGCCGGTGAGGTAGTAATTGGAGAGTCAATTCTGACAACTACCTAGGTTTTACAAGTCTTCCGAAGGATGGTTGACTATCAGAAAATTTGTTTTCGGGGATTCGCAGTTGAATTTTTCTTCTTCCAGTTGTTCATGGTTTTAAAATTCAATATTCTTGAAAATGCAGTTTATTATATTCCAAACGTCACACTCAACACATCAAGAAAGTGCAACTCATGGATCGTATACAAAAGGTTCAAATTTTGATCAATGATTCTTTCTTTTTAATAATAAAAATCACCGGTCTATATGATAATTTTTATTTGCCTCTCCTTCGGTCCAGTCTGTCTTCTCCACTCAACAGCCAGTAGTGCTCTTTCACCTCAGATAAGTTGACAAGCTATAAATAAAGACAAGACGCACGAACCTTCAAGGACAATGGAACACATATGGTTACAACGCACCAGAGTATCAGACGATAGGTCAATTAACAACCAAATCAGATTTCTACATCTTCAAAACTGTTTTCCTGTGGTAGTTTATTCTACCTAATTGTTATAAGACTTGGCATTGCATATTTTGATGGCGTTGTTTTTCAATTTATGAATCAACCATATAAAACTCATTTAATTGCAGTAAAGAGGATTCTTCGTTATACAAAACACTCAAAATAATGGAGTAATGTTAAGGCAGCACATATGTCATCTTTTTAATGGCTTTGGAGATGCATGCTGAGATAGTGACATGAATGAAAGATGTTCTACAACAGGGTTCTCTTTTAGGATAAGTCTGGTGCAATGTTAAATTGTGATGCAGAATACATAGAAGCCACTATAGCTACTCAAGAATGCTTATGCCTTAAAAGAAACTTAATCAAGAAATAGTTTCTACATACAATTACTCAACACCCGTATATTGTGATGATGAACATAAAATAATGCTTGCTGTAAATCTAGTATTTCATGCACGCAGGAACGAAACATGTTGAAATTAACTTCTATTTTGTCTTTAGGGAAGGTGCTAACTCAGCATATTAAGTTGTGAAACAAACGAAAGAGCAAGTCGCTGGCTCTTCACTAAAGTACTTGTTAAAGCCAAATCTAAATTACGTGAAGTCTTTGGTGTTATTGACAGTAAGTTTGCACCAAGGGAAAGTATCACAAATTAGCAATGTTTTAAAAACCGGACCGGACATTGAACCGGTCGAAGGAAAAGTTTAAGGTTTAGAGGTTCAACTGATAGTGAACCACTGTAAAACCGGTATATAATAAATAAGAAGTAAAACTTATAAGAATTAGTAAAAATAATATATTATTTTATTGAAATAAAAAATACATCAATATATATTATTATATAATGAACTAATAATAAATAAATATGAGTCTTATATAAAACTTAAAATAACGATAAAAATCAAAATTGTATTTCTAAAGGAGGTTGCTTCTCATCATCGTCAAAAGTTCCAAATAATAATGTATGAAATATCAAAAGTCTTTTTATACAATAATAATATCAAAAGTATTTTTATACAATAATAATACATTAACTTACCAAACTTTTTTTATTGTCGACCTATTAATACTTTCCCTTACCCAAGCACCGCTAAAGTTTATTAATCAAATATTTGAAATAAAATATTTTTTATTATCCAAGTGTATCAACCAACATTCTTCACGCAGAGTAAAGGACACACAAGCGCTAAAGGTTTCTGTGTGTTTGCCTGTTCTTCACCATGTAGCTACTTCTCCGCCACTTGTCTCTCCATTCTCTATCTTGTTCTGAGTTGGGAGCAAACACTCTTGAGAGAGATGACTTGTGCATCAATCAATCTTTTAGTCAAGAGTTTAAGTTTATTTCTCACTGAAAACAGAGTTTCTTTTTCTGCAACTCCATAGCTTTTTTTCATTCTCTACCTTGGAGGTCCAAGTTCAAAGCTTAAATAAAGCCCTCCACAGTTTACTCGCGATTGACAAAAGTTTCAACCTTTGTCATTTGTCTCTCTCTGCAAAACATTTCAGAGAACCATTATGCTAGAGAAAAACAGAGTAAGCATCGCAATGGCTGTAAACAGAACAATCATTCTCCTCCTTTTCACATTTCTTTTTATTACTACTGCATCCACCACCATTGCCACTTACCACTACCGACAGTATGTCCAATACCTCCTATCTTATCATTTCCTAAAGACCTACAACAATCTGGAACCTATTTGAAGAAATGACCAGCGGAGAAAGATAAAGAAAAGCTGCAACCTTTGAACCTTGTGGAAGTAGCAGAGCAATGAGGAGGAAGATGGGGTAGCAGACTCAAATAACATGGTTAAGAAACCCATAGTAAGAGCTCACTAGACAAAGAAAAACATTGCTTGGACTTTGTCTCCGAACCGGTGTAACCGGTTTGATGAAAATCGGTCGGTTCTTGAACAAACCAGCCGGTTTTTATACTGAGAGGTTTTTGGTTAAAACCGAACCGAACCACTGACTGGTTCAGACTTTTTCCGGTTAGACCGACCGGTCCGGTACAGTTTTTAAAACCTTGCAAATTAGTGCAATTTATTGTTGTATTTGAACAGGTCAAAGATTGTTTCTTTTTATTTAGTAGTTCTACTCCTTTATTACTGGAAATAAACTAAGACCCAACACTATAAGAAAAGTAGAAATTAGCGATGGAAAATTACCGACGGAAACAAAACTGTTGCAAATTACCGATGGAAAATCAATATCCATCGGTAACATTGACGGGAAAAATTTTGTTTAGTGATAGTAGTAATATACGTCGGTAAATATAGAGGGAAATTTCCTCGGAAAATTACCGACGGAAATGAAACTGTTGCAAATTATCAATGGAAAATCAATATCCGTCGGTAACATTGACGGAAAAATTTTCATTTAGTGGTAGTAGAAATATACGTCAGCAAATATGGAGGGAAATTTGGCCGGCAAGTTTGCAATGGACTTTAACAATAGTATAAAACATCTGTTAGTAAAGGAGGAAATTGCTAGCAAAATAAAAATTTTTAAGTTTAATGTCCGTCGACAAATTCCGTCGGTAAATTTTCACTGTAAGCGTCGTCATCTGCTTTGGTTTTAGCATTTTAAAGTAAACGATCAAACCACATCGCTTTGTTTTACATTTAACTCACCCGAAAGAGCCAGTCGCTGGCTCTTCGCCGAAGTACTTGTTAAAGCCAAATTTAAACTACTTCGTGAAGTCTTTGGTGTTATTGACAGTAAGTTTGCAATAAGGGAAGGTATCACAAATTAGTGCAATTTACTGTTGTATTTGAACGGGACAAAGATTGTTTCTTTTTATTTAGTAGTTCTACTCCTTTATTAGTGAAAATAAAATAAGAGCAAACACTACAAGAAAAGTAGGAATTAGCGATGGAAAATTATCCATGGAAATGAAATCGTTGCAAATTACTAACGGAAAATCAATATCTGTCGGTAACATTGACAGGAAAATTTTCGTTTAGCGGTAGTAGTAATATATGCCCGTAAATATGGAGGAAAATTTGCCCGGCAAAATTTGCGAGAGACTTTAGCAACAGTATAAAATGTTCGTCAGTAAAGAAGGCAGAAATTTGCTGGCAGAATAAAAAAGTTTTGAGTTTAATGTCCGTTGACAAATCCTGTCAGTAAATTTTCAAGATAAACATCTTCATCTGCTTTAGCTTTAGCATTTTAAAGTAAACGACCAAACTACGTCGTTTTCTTTTAGATTAAACTCACCCGAAAGTTCCCCCCTCTTCTTCTTCATCTGCTTCGTCTCTCCTTTCGTGTGATTTTCTTCTCTCTGGTTTCTCTTTCATAGACTCCTCTTTTGCTTGTCAGCATTTGTCTTCCCTGTTCACTGTCATCGTGTCCTTCGGTGAAGGTATTTTTACAGCCACTATTATCTATTTTTTCATATAATATTGGATGAAAGTTAATTTGGGTATGTGATTACTTTCATTTATTTGCGTTTTCTGTGATTGGAAAACAATTTTAAGGTATAAATGTTAGTGATAGAAGGGACAAGAAGTGATTTTGGTTATGATGTTGGGATGAGTTTCTTAGCCTATTTATAAGTAACACATCTTTCACATATTCTCTTTATATTTTAAGATTTTTCTTGACTTTAAAGTTTCCTATGCAACGATAAATTTAAGATTTATTTTTCATTTGTTAAATTAGCATAGTTTATTATTCTACACTAATTATTTATATTAGAAGCACTATTTACATGCGATCGAACTTGGAGAAGGAGTTGTTCTTGGATGTCATTATTTGTTCACTTTTCAAGTTTGTCTTTGTTCTTGTTCTAAAAGAAAAGGAACTGTAAAGTCCTAATCTAAGAATGAAGTTTGGGGATTGATTGCAGAACAGGGAAGGTGTTAGGTACCTAATCATGCTCATCTAAATAATTACCTAAGCTTATAACAAATTTTACAGATTTAGGGAAAGATTCAAAGAAGAAAGGTAAGATTGGTAGGATGAAAATGCAAGACAATTTACGATACCTTTGATAACTTAAATTATGTAATTTAATTTTTTATTACATAATTGGTTAATTGTTGATGAAAGACTAGTTTTATAAATGTCTAAAGAATATTTAAATTATTAGGGTTAATTTTGATTATTATAATTGATAATATTTTTTGTTAATTATATATATTTAAAATTTTGATATATAAATAATAAAGAGAATTCACACACTTTTTTATTTTTGAATAATTTACCCTTCTTTTTACTAAATATTCTTTTTCGCAGGCCTTATATTGTGTTGAGGAGCATCGTTCATCCTTCTTCCTTGTAGTATGGAGTTATCCGTCCATCCAGGTAAGTCATCTAACTAACGTCTACCATATCTATTGCTTTAATAAAATGATTCTAATGCGTTTGGGTTTTGTGTGAATGCAAAGGAGGTCTTTTTTATGCTGTTGTTTAAAATCTTATTATAATCATTGATGAGTTTTTATGTTCTTCTTTAATAGTTTAAGTATTTACTGTAAGCGGAATGAGTTTGAGATCTTATGGATGATTTGAGGTATAACTAAGTTCTTAGGACGGTATATAGGTTGGAAAGTTGTAATGCAAACTTAGTATTAATACAAGAAATTCATACATTTAATAGACAAGATAGTTCTTTGCATAATACCCTCGTAGGACAATATATAGGCTGGAGACCCATAATGCAGATCCAGTGAAGCTTATTGGTGAAAAATTCCACGAGTTTATGAGTCACAGTATGAACTTGTTGTCTTGATTCACAGGTGTAAACAATGACATGTACCATAGTATTGAAATCAATTGTAAGTGATTAATTCAATTGATTAATACTTAAGGGATGTTATGTAAAGTTTAGATATTCTGTAAACTTAGGGGACATGAAGGATATTAACTATGAAATTAACAGTTTTGCATAAATGGGTAATGTTGATAGACGATTAGGATGTATAGATGATTAACGCCTGATGGTTTCATTAATCCTAAGTTTGTTAAGGGAGTTTAAGCTTTTATTCATTATGCATGTTCTCAACCTGCATATATGGATGGCCTAAAGATCAAATGTCCATATAAAAAGTGCAAACACATTCGTTTCCTTCCTATTGATAAAGTGAATGGACATTTGTTGAGAAAAGGGCTTGTCCCAAATTATTTTGAGTAAACACAACATGAGGAGCCATTGATTTGTAGCTCCTCAAGGGGTAATGAGGTATACTTGCTAGTGAATGTACATGAATTTGAAGGGGGATTGGATTTAGAACAAATAATGTGGGTGCAAATGAAAATCCTCACATACAAATGGTTTATGATGCAGTCGGTTATGCCTTTCAAGAAAATATAGAAAATCTTGAAGAAGAACCAAACCCACATGTAAAACAATTTTTTAATTTACCACAACCAACTGACCAAGAATTATGGCTAAATTATGAGATAATCACTCAATTGTCTTCAATTGCTCAAATATTGAACATAAAGTCTGAAGGACATATTTTTTATTGTAGTTTTGATAAAATTCTTGGATGGTATAATGAATCATTGCCTCCTGATCATACAATGGATGATAGTTTTTACAATATGAAGAAACTTATTAGGGGTCTTCGTTTTCTTGTTGAAAAGATTAATTGTTTCAAACTAGGATGTAAGTTGCATTGGGGAGATGATGAGGAATTAGAAGAGTGAAAATTTTATGGTCAATCTAGGTTCAAGCATTGAAAGCGTTCTATGAAACAGAAATTAGTACCTTAGAAATGGATGTATTATTTCCCGCTAACTTTGAGACTTCAAAGATTATATGCTTCTGATGTTATTGCTTCTCACACGAGATGACATAATAAACATAAACAGGAAGATGGAATAATGATTCATCTATTAGATGCACTAGTATAGAAACATTTCAATAACACCCATTACAAGTTTATAGTTGAAAGTCAAAATGTTAGGTTGGGATTATCGACGAAAGGATTCCAACCTTTTGGTTAATCTAGCCAACAATATTTATCATGGCCAATCAAAATTACTCCTTATAATTTGCCTCCATGGATGTGTATGAATGAGGCATATATGTTCTTGACAATGATTGTGCCAGGGCCTACAAATTCAAAGCATAAAATTGACATATTCTTACAACCATTAATATCTAAATTGCAGCATTTTTGGGAATATATTGTTCAGACATATGATGTGTCTTTGAAATAAAATTTTGTGTTGAGAGTAGTTTTGATGTGGAACATTAGTGATTTTCTAGCATATGCTATATTGTATGGATGGAGCACAACAAGGAAATTGGCTTGTCCTTATTGTGGCAATGATTCCAATGTGGTTTATCTTCCAAACGGGGGCAAAACATGTTGGTTTGTCAACCATAGGAAATTTATTCTTCCAGATCATCCATTTAGACATAATAAAAAAAAGGTTATTGAGAATATGATGACACAAATCCTCCCCCTTACAAAGCTGGTGAAGAGATATTGCAGTAGATTGATGAATTAGGGTTGTTGTAAGTTACAGATATTGAAACTGATGAAGTTAATGCAAGCATTAGTAAAAACTTTGGTTAGAGAAAATGAAGCATCTTTTGGGAGTTGCCATATTGGAAAACTAATTTGATAAGTCATAATCTAGATGTGATGCATATTGGAAAAAAAATATTTTTGACAATTTGTTCAATATCATAATGAACATTAAAGGGAGGATAAAAGACAATGCAAAACCACGAGCTGATTTGAATCTTTTTTGTATAAGAAATGAGTTACATTAAGACCTTTGCACTAGTAAATATCCAAAAGCATGTTACACCTTGGACAAAAAACAAAAGGAAATTTTGTGTGAATGGTTTAAAAGTCTAAAGTTTCCAGATGGTTATATTGGCATGAGGAAGAACAAATTATTTGGGATTAAAATTCATGATTGTCATGTGTTTATACAAAGGCTAATTCTTATTGTATTTTAGGAGTTGTTGTCGAATAAGATTTGGGAAGTTATAACATAATTAAGTTTGTTTTTCAAAAGCTTAACATCATCTTAAATCAAATTGGTTGAAATGGAAAAACTAGAAAGGGAAATTCCAGTAATTTTGTGCAAATTAGAATGGATTTTTCCTCTAAGCTTCTTTGACTGTATGTAGCATCTACCTATGACTTGCCAGTCCAGTTCAATATTGATGGATATACCTATTTGAGAGGTGATTCAAAAAAAATGATTGTAACTGAAGTAATAACATATTTTAATAACTAAATTATAATAACCCTATTTGCTAATGTAGTTATTTACATCACTTGAAGAAAAATTTCAAAAACAAGGTTAGAGTTGAAGGTTTGATATTTAATGCTTATTTAGAGAAGGAAACTAGTACATTTTGTTCACATTATTTTGAGTCGCATGTTCATACAAGAGAAAGAAAAGTTCCTCATAATGATGATAGGGGAGGAATGAGTGATGCTGATGGTAACTTATCCATTTTCACATATCCTAGACAAACATATAAACGTTGAACAAGAAGAATGTTAACATAGGAAGAAATTGAGGTTGCCTATGGTTACACTTTATTGAAATGTCAAGAGGTTCAACCTTTAGTGTAGTAAGTTGAAATTGATTATTTGGGTTTTATAATTTAATGTTATTCACAACTGAAATACAATATAATGTTTTTAGATTATACGAGGAATGGTTACACAAGCTAATGCTCGAAAAAACATAGGATGATATTAATAAAGAAGTTGGAAGACACTTTCCTCGATGGTTGAAGAAATATGTAAGTTTTCACTTACAATTATAGTCTACAAAATCTAATAAAGAATAAGTTAATATGTGATTTTGCGAAGGGAACTTTACAAACTGTTAAATCATATCCAGTGTATTTTATTAATGGATATAAATATCATAGTCATAGCATGGCAATAGTAAATAATGGAGCTTACATACAGGGAGAATTGATGAATTACTAAGATAAAATTATTGAGATACTTGAAATTGAGTACTTTGCATTGCTAACATAGTGAAGTGTGATATTTAAGTGTGACTGGTTTGATCCAACTCCAAATGTTGGTATAAAAGTGCATAGAAGATATAATATAGTTGAAATCAACAAGTGAAGAAGATTTAGACAATTTGAACCTTTCATGTTGGCAATGTAAGCGATCCAGGTATATTATGTCGTTTTTCTAAGTTTACAACTAGATAAGTCAGATTGGTTAGCCGTTTGCAAATTCAAATCAAGAGGTGTTTTTGAATCACATGGAAAAAGAGAACAGAGAATTGAAAGCGAAACGTTTCAGGAAGATGTTTATAAAATAAATGCATCTATTACATATGATGAGAATGACCCTTTGAACGATCCAAATAATGAATATATTGAAATTTCATCTGAAGAGGATGAGGAGGGAGAGAGGTCTAAAGAGGAGCCTAAGTTTGATTCTAATTATTTAGAAAAAGAAGATGATGATGATTTTGATTTACAATTTAGTGTTAATAGCGATTAATTTTTGCTTGTAATAGAATATTATATTCAACAAATCAATTACGTCCTTTTCAATATATTGTGTGAAATATTGAATTGAAGTTGTTATATTCTGGAATATTTAATCAAATATGAATTTCAGGTTAAAATATGCCACCAAAGAGAAAATAGGATATGATAAGACCAAGGTTCAATCCACGATTTGGTGCCAATTACTATCTAGGTGAAGCATCAAATTATAATATTTTATTCTGATGCAAGAAAAGCTATGGACACGAAACCTACACCCCGTCAGCTCTATTTGCACACTCACACTAAAAAGCATGATGGTGTGAACTTTGTTAACACCCGATGTAAAGAACTAAATGTATGTGATTAATGCTTAATAATTATCACTCACTAGCATAAACATTGCCTTAGTGGGTGGTAAGGATCGTCGTGGAAGGATATTTGACTTAGGTTCATTTACAAACACAAGTTATTCGCAATTCTTCTCATCTAATACAACAACATCTAGTAGGCAGTCTACACCTAATGAAGTCCATGAGCTTCGGAGCACAACATAAATACTGGCAACTCAATTGCAACAGTTGATGGAGTACATAGCTCAACTCCATAAGAAGGTGGATGAGTTTAAGGGGAGGGGCAACAACTAATCGCAGCAATTAGAGAATCCACAGTTGCCAAATGAATAGTGAAATTATAGTCATTTCGTATAAATTAAATACTTACTATGTACAAAATAATTTGTTATTATCAATTAAGATAATTTTTACTTTATATCATTAATCAACTTTCTGTTTTAACAAATTAAATGTAGAAACAAATTAAAATATTCTCAACAGATAACTAATAACTATATAAATTATACATTAACCATAAGATCATCAAATAAAATTAAATGCAGGGAAAAATTAAAAAAATTTACTAAATTTACTGACAAAAAAATAAAGTTTGTTGGTAAAATATGTTCGTACCGATGGATAACTAATAAATGTTGGTAATATTGTCATTAACTTACCGACAGAATAGCCAATTTCGTCAGTAAGGTTGCCGACAGACAAATCTTGTCCATTGATAACTATACTAATCGTAGATAGCACAAAAAATCCGTCAGTATATTCACCGACGGTAACATAAAAT
Source organism: Erythroxylum suave (assembly GCA_027563595.1). Taxonomy (NCBI): domain Eukaryota; kingdom Viridiplantae; phylum Streptophyta; class Magnoliopsida; order Malpighiales; family Erythroxylaceae; genus Erythroxylum; species Erythroxylum suave. The sequence continues at coordinate 3,904,224 of JAOSBN010000001.1, forward strand.
GTCCATCGGTAAATTTTCCATAAACATAATGTGGTACGTCGCAAATTATTACCCACAGCTGTTTCTTCGATGCCTTCATCTGTCTATAAATTATTTCACTAATTTAGCTACCGACAAAATGTGTAGGTTTTTCGTCAATAATTTTCGTTGTTAAACTTTAATTTTCTTTTAGTGAAAAGTATAATTTAACAAATTGAGAGTAGCACTTCAATCTTTATTTTCCATTAAATTTCATGATTGAGTAGTAATATTGCTTCTTCAAATTTTTTGTTTCTTGCATCCAGTTAATCTTTACTCTTTAAATTTGGGTTAACCTTCTCCATTAATGATTCATGAACTCATTAGTTGCAATTTGAGACTTTAAGTTATAGAAAGCATAAATATTTGAACAATTATTCCTCTCTATCAAGTCAAATCTCTAATTAATCAAGCGTGGATTATGATGGTCATAAATTTTATACTAATATATTATTATGAACAAGAACATTTATAATTAAGGAATTAAGTAGGTTCACAAAAGAACTGATTGATCTACCTTTCTGACGTGGATGTCTATTTCTATAAGTTTCCTACTTGTTTTATTTTTCTATTTCTATACGGTTTCTACTTGTTTTGATTGCCAATTTCTATAAGTTTCCTACTTGTTTTGTTTCCTATTTTATTTTAGAATAGGATCATTTTTTTCAAGATTATAAATAGGCATCATAAATGTTGTATTAGACATTATATCAATAACAATCCCATATTCAGTTGTTTTTAAGCTTTCTCCATGAATGAATTCTGGTGTTTCTTTAAATTAAGGATGTTGTTTAGTTATCCTTTATTTCTTGTTGCGTTAGTTCGTATCAGAATAGGTTAAATCAACCCCTTTGTGTGATGTTAATAGAAACATAAATCACACTACAAATAACCCTTTGTCTGAGGACTAGAGGGCATTAAGGGAGATGGAGCATTAGATTATCCAGTGGTTGGAGGATCTCTTGGAGGCACATTTCAGGGAGATCCTAGGGCAACTCAGTGCTTTTAACCTTTTTGCTTATAGGGATATGGAAAATGATGGAGATCGTGTTAGGGAAGTATAGGCCCTGAGGCACTTTTTTCAAAGATCGTTCCTACTTGGGATCTAGGGCAACTACCTATGATAGTGAATCAGAGTCAGATGATAAGTTCTTGTATCATAAATCACAAAACTAAAGAGATCTTAATGGTAGTTTCAAGTTCAAAGTAGATAATCCTATTTTCAATGGGGATTTTAGCATTAAAGTAGTTCTTAATTAGATCATTAACATTGGGAAGATCTTTAATTATCATGAGATCCCTAAAGAGAGGAAGGTAAAGTTGGTGATAGCTTAAAGGGAGTCGCTTCTACTTGGTGAGATAAAAACAAAGAGAGGAAATGACGTGATGGGAAGTATTAGATTCAATCTTAGATAAAGATGAAATAGATTATTCAAAGGGATTATTTACCTTTACATTACGAGTAGATTCTATTCTAACAGTATCAACAATATAAACAAGGTTTTCGATCTGTGCAAGACTATATTATACAATTTGTGAGGATATCTCGATGTAATAATCTGGGAAAGATAGAGAGGCAGATGATTTTGATATTCTTAGATAGTTTAAGGCCTACCTTGCAAAACAAGATCAAGATATTACTAATTTAAACTTTTATGGAGGCTCAAAATTTATGATTTACACTAGAATTGTCGGTTTAGGAGGAAGGAAAAATTGAGCCTCCCTATAAAAGTTATGAGGGAGAAGCTTTTGGAGTTTCCATATAAAGGATGAAGACCTTATTAAAACTTCCTCCATGTGGAATTATTTTCAAGAAGAGAAAGATGCAGGTTAGCAGAAGGTGGGTGAAAATAAGAAGGATCATAAGGAGAAAAATCCATATGCCCAAGTCTTGACATTAAGCTAGCTATCGATGAAGAGAATCGAGACATTTGTCAAATAGTGTCCCCAATAAAAAGTGAAGAACACAATGAAAATGATGATGCCATTGTCTTTGGACTTAATGGTGATGAGAATGGAAGTTGCAAGACCATTGAAGCTTAGTTATTTAATGTGATTGTTAAAAGTCGGAGTTACCAAAAAATCATTAGAAAAAATATGGTGGAATAATTAGGATTACAGACTAAGAAGCATTTGGATCCTTACATAATCAAGTGGATTAAATTAGTAAGCAAGTTTTGGATAACTAAGTTTCGTAAGGTACCTTTTTCTATGGTTATATAAGGATGAAATTTATTTTAATGTTGTGGATATGGATATTTATCATTTATCGTTAGGAAGGCCTTGGCATTTTGGTATTGTACCCCAGCAGATAGATGGGAAAATGTGTACAAGTTAGAGAAAGGTGAAAAACATTTTGTGCTTTAACTATAACAGAAGAATTCCCACCCAAAGCTTCTAAAGTAAAATAGTGGACTTCCCTTACTATCACTGAGTTAAAATGTGAAATAATGAAAGTTATTAAAGGGTTATAGTTATTTTGTAAATTGGTGGAAAAATAGGTCCTCCTTATTTTGGATACACAACGTTATCAGGTGTCAAAAGTTGTTTGAATCTTATCAAAGGAGTTTAAGGATGTGATGCTTAAGGAATCCCTAGATGGAATTTCACTGATACAGGATATTCAACATCATATAGACCTAATTCATGGGCGAGTTTGACTAATATTCCACATTGTCAAATGAGACAAAAAGAGTACGAGATTTTGCAAGAGAAGGTAGAGGAGTTGTTGCAAATTTGGTATATTCAGGAGAGTATGATCCCATGTGTGGTTTTATCCTTTCAATTAGACGAGAGATGGAGGAAGTGTGCTAATAATCAAGCAATCATCAAAATCATCATTGGTTAAGATTTCTTATAATTAGGTTGAATGATGTGCTTGATTAGTTACATGGGTTTGTAGTATTCTAAAAAAATGATCTTTAAAGTGGGCATCACCAGATTCATATTTAATTAAGAGATGAGTGCAAGATGAACTTTAAGACCAAGAATGGGTTATACGAGTGCATGGTCATGCCTTTTGGTCTCACTAATGCCCTAAGCATTTTTTTAAGGTCGATGAATCAAGTATTACAACCATTCTTTGGAAAGTTTGTTTTGTAAATTTTATTAATATCCTAATTTACAATCGTTCAGAGGAAAAGCATAGCGTACACTTATGCCAAGTTCTGATATTATTGCAAGAAAACACATTGTATATAAACTTGACGAAGTGTAGTTTTATGACCGATAAAGTATATAAACTTGAAGAAGTGTAGTTTTATGACCGATAAAGTCTTGTTCCTGGGATATGATGTTAGTACCAATGGAATTTAAGTGGATGAGGCCAAGACTCGAGCTATTAAAGAATGTCCAACACTAAAGATAGTCTCAAACATCAAGAGCTTTCATAGATTGCCTACCTTCTATTGATGATTCATCCAAAATTTAAGCACCAATATAGCTCCAACCATAAGGTTATTTTTGAAACAAAAATTAAAGTTGTCCATATTTTATCCCCTTACCACTGTGGAGGAAAAATTGGACTATTCGAAGGAGCTAGAGTGGGTAAAACAGTCTTAATTATGGAATTAATCGACAACATTGCAAAAGGTCATGGGGGTGTATGTGATTGAAAAAAGGAGATATTAAATGAAGCAATAAAGTAGATTAGAGCTTTTCCCCGCTAAAAAAGAAGTTGCATCTTCCCCGATTTTGAGGTTTCTTTTGAGGTTGAGTGTAATGATAGTGGCAAGTGGATTAGTGATGTTTTTTCCTAACAAGGCCGACTTATGGCATTTTATAGTGAAAAGCTCACCGAGGTATGATGTAAGTGAACCACATATGACAAAGAGTTTTACAAGGTTATGCTGTCTTAAAGGTTTATAAATACTATTTAATTGGTCATAGATTTATTAATTTTTCTAACCATGATGCTTTAAAGTATTTGAGTAGCAAAAAAAAAAAGAATATATGCATGCAAAGTGGTCCCAATTCCTATAGAAATTCCTAATTGAACTCAAGCATAAAGTTGGTGTTTAAAATAAGGTGGTTGATGCCTTGAGTCGACTTATAGATTGATTGGTCACTTTGAGTCAAGAGATTATAGATTTTGATGAGCTAAAGAAATGTGTATGCTAATGGAAAGGATTTCTCAACCACTTGGGAAAAATGTTTAAGATAGCTACTTATAGAATACTTCCACATCCATGGCATGTTTCTCTTGCAAGGTAATTAACTTTGCATTATTAAGCCCTTGTTAAAGGAAAAGGTGATTTAGGATTTGTGTAGAGGAAGCCTTGTTGATATATGGGGCGAGATAGGACTTCAGTTGTTATAAAGGAGTGTTATTATTGGCCTCATATGTGCATAGATGTTTCTTGATTTGTGAAGAGGTGTTATGCGTGTCAAACTACTAAAGGATAGTCACAAAATAGAGGTTTTTATATGCTTTAACTATTATTGATAATAAATGGGAGGATTTATCCATTGATTTTATTCTTAGATTACCCTAAACTCGAAAAGGGGTAAAATTATGTCTATTTTTGTGGACAGATTCTCTAAGATGGTAAATTTTATCCCCTATAAGAAAACTTTGGATCCAAGCAAGATAACCAAAATGGGCTTTAAAGAGGTTGTCGCTTATATAAAGTTCTCAAAATTATCACTTCAAATTTATACAACAAATTCTTAGACTATTTTTGGAGGACTTTGTGGAAAATGATTGATTCCTCCATGAATTATATTACTATTGCTCGCCCATAAACAAATAATTAAAAGGAGGTGGCAAATTAAACATTAAACAATCTGATTTGTAGCATTTGTGGGGACCAAGAAGTGGGATATTGTTTTGACACAAGTAAAATTTTCTTATAATAATGTTAATCATAACGCCATCAAGAGGTCATCGTTTTAGCAATTTGTACAAAACCTACCTAGCATTCTCTTAATCTAGTAAAGTTTCCAATTAGATTTGGTATGAGTAAAACAATGAGTCACATAGAAGAAGAGTGACAAAATGTGCAAGATTAGGTTAAAAAAACTATAAAAGGCTAACTGGAAGTACGAACAATTAGTTGATCAATGAGAGCATATTTTCAAAAAAGGTGACCAAGTGATGGTGTTTTTGCATAAGAAGAGGTTTTTGATTAGCAATTATAATAAGTTGTGGCCTCATAAATATGGTCTACATAAGGTGTTAAAGAAAATCATCAACAATGCTTACATGATTCACCTAGCCAATAATATGGGAATTTCCAAGACTTCCAATATGGGGCATATTTTCCCCTATCATGCTCCTGATGGGCCATTTTACCCTAATTTGACAAAATAATTGAGAATGATTTTTTTCTAAGTAGAAACGAATGACATGGAATGTTTTATTTCCATAAGTTTCATGTTTCCATAATTTTCCTGTCTATATTTTTCCTACTTATTTTGCTTCCTACTTTCATTTGGAATAAGGTTGCTTTGTCAAGGCTATTGATAGGTGTGCATTAGTACATGTTTTATAGGTAATTGACATGCGTTTTCTGGCATAATTGGTGTTTATTGTTCTAGTTTAGGATTCATTTTGTATGTTTTCATTAAATTTTATTTTAATTAAGGGTAAGAATTGACTATTTTTATATAGAAAGAAAGAGGGAACAACTTAGAGGGTGAACTAAAAATCAAAGAGGAGAAGAAAAGAAGAGTGGAGCTGAAGCCAATTCCTAAGATTGTGAGAATTATGCAAATTTCACGAACGTGAGATTATAATCCGAGGCTTAATGCAGGGCTTAATTAAACCTACGGTTTTTTTGACTATTTAAGCATCATTAAGCCTCCATTTTTAAGGAAGATGACACCCCTCCATAGAAACACCATCCTTGAGTAGAGAACACATGTTTGAAGCCTTAAGTACGGATTGAAGACAAGGATCATCATCAAGATTGAGCAAAATAGCACATCAACACCAATATTTCAGATTTTGGCAAAGAAAAGGAGTCCTTATATTCAATGTTCTATCATTTTGATTTCTTCTAGTCTTTGCAAAGATGGTTTATTTGAATGTTGATGATGTTATAGAGACCATGGTAGGCTGATTTCATTTTAGGGGTTGCTTTGAACTATTTTGTAGAACTCCTATTTTATTGAATTGAATGAAGTTGTCTTTGATGATTGTTATTTTTAATTGTTATCTTGCAACAAATCGAAAGAGTGAGTAAGATGAAATATGTGTAGGATTATGCAACGATAGTTGGCGACCTATATACGTACAATTATCATATTAATTGAATAGTTAGAAGAGAAATCTCGACTAATCAATTGATCACCCATACAATAGTTTAATAACTAGTGGAATCAGTAAAGTCATTTGGTAGGTTGAGGGATTATCCAATTGATTCCTGCTAATTCAATTAGGGAAAAATAGTTACACCTTGAAAGAGGATAATTTGATTTCTCTGCAATTGTGGTATTGTTTTTCATTCGTTGTTAATCTTTTAGTTTTAATTTAATTTTCCAGATTATTCATTTTTAACAATATCATTTCTTAAACAAAGTTATGTCAAATTAATTGTTGTCTGGGTATCAATCCCTGTGGGATCGATATCTGCTTATTTAAACTACAAGTCACGACCCGTTCATTTGTGGTTTTTGAGCGTAAAACAAGTAAGTAGGTTTCATGAGCATAGGAGTCCCATCCGGAGGGAAACTTAAATTTCCCTGCCTCTTTTTCCCCTCATCCACTTTCAAAATTTCACACTCTCTCTAACTCACTATTTTATCTCCTTCCACTCTCTAAAATTCCTTATTCTACTCTAGATTCTTGTTATTTTCTTCATCCCTTTCCATTAATCTTACATTCCTTCATGTTTTTCATGCATTAATCATTCCAAGACACAAGGATTTAGGTAAGAGTTTGCTCTCTCTCTCCCTAAAATATGAATTTCACTCACTCTTTCTCTCTCATTTTTGCAGATTTTCTTCTCACAATGGCTCCACCAAGGACGATTAGGGTCAAACAGCTATTCAACAAGCTCTGTTTTCAAGTTTCCGATGAAGGGAAAACCAACTTAGCAGCAACCTATCAGGCCCCATTTTCAATTTACTCGGAGGAAGAAGGTGCACGTTTTCATGACTTTAGGTATAAAACAATAGTCACTCCTAGGTGTTTGGATTTTGAATTGTTAGGAAATATACGAGTGAGATGCCAACTTAAACAATCCCTGAGGAATCGATATCTGCTTTGTTTTAACTAAAAGTCACGACCCATTCATTTGTGGTTTTTGAGCGTAAAACAAATAGATAGGTTTCAAATTTCCCTCCCTCTTTTTCCCCTCACCCACTTTCAAAATTTCACACACTCTCTCTCTAACCCACTATTTTCTCTCCCCCCACTCTCTAAAATTCCTCATTCTACTCTAGATTCTTGTTATTTTCTTCATCCCTTTCCATTAATCTTACATTCCTTCATGTTTTTCATGCATTAACCATTCCAAAACACAAGGATTTAGGTAAGAGTTTGCTCTCTCTCCCCCTAAAATATGAATTTCACTCACTGTTTCTCTCTCATTTTTGCAGATTTTCTTCTCATAATGGCTCCACCAAGGACGATTAGGGTCAAATAGTTGTTCAACGAGCTCTGCTTTCAAGTTTCCAATGAAGGGAAAACTGACTTAGCGGCATGTTTTCATGACTTTAGGTATAAAACAATAGTCACTCCTAGGTGTTTGGATTTTGAACTGTTAGAAAATATAGGAGTGAGACGCCAACTTGAACAACCCCTGTGGAATCGATATCTTCTTTTTTTATAAATTTCCCTCCCTCTTTTTCCCCTCACCCACTTTCAAAATTTCACACACTCTCTCTCTAACCCACTATTTTCTCTCCTCCCACTCTCTAAAATTCCTCATTCTACTCTAGATTCTTGTTATTTTCTTCATCCCTTTCCATCAATCTTACATTCCTTCATGTTTTTCATGCATTAATCATTCCAAAACACAAGGATTTAGGTAAGAGTTTGCTCTCTCTCTCCCTAAAATATGAATTTCACTCAATCTTTCTCTCTCATGTTTGCGGATTTTCTTCTCACAATGGCTTCACCAAGGACGATTAGGGTCAGACAGCTGTTCAACGAGCTCCGCTTTCAAGTTTCCGGTGAAGGGAAAACCAACTTAGCAGTAACATATCAGGCCCCATTTTCAATTTACTCGAAGGAAGAAGGTGCTCGTTTTCATGACTTTAGGTATAAAACAATAGTCACTCCCAGGTGTTTGGATTTTGAACTATTAGAAAATATAGGAGTGAGACGCCAACTTGAACAACTAGTTGCAAATGCAGGATGGAATAGATTTGTTCGATGCGATGTACCTATTTATGCCACCATAACTTCAGAGTTTTTCACAACAGTTACATACAAGCCTAAAATGGATTTGTTTTGGTTTCACTATAAGAAAAAATAACATTTTGTGATGGAAATTATCGACAAAAAAGGGCAAAATTTGGTAGGTAGATAAGGTTAGCGACAGAATTTAATGACAGACAATGGCGTCAGAGAATCAGTCATAGCTAATAATTACCGAGAAAAATTCACTATCTGTTGGTAACTTTACCGACTAGAGATCAACTGTCTGTCAATAAATATATCAATAGTTTATTTTGCTAAGGATCATTGGTAGATTTACCAATTTACCGACAGAAGATGAAATTTTCGTTGGTAAATTTGACGAAACATTACTGATGGATATGTCTATTATGTTAGTGATTACCAATGATTTTCAGTAATCCATCAGTAAATAGAGTTAAAATTACTACAGAATAGCAGATTTCTGTCAGTAAAGCAACCAAACAAGTTTTTTACAATCTATAATATATACTATTAACAAATTAAAATTATGGATGATGCATAATTTAAATAGTTATAAAATTAAATGTATACATTTAATTTGTTTCAATAGAAATATGATTGATGATATAAAGTTAAAAATATCTTAATTGATAACAAAAACATTATATGGTACATAATAAGTATTTGTAATACAAAAGAAATGACCAAAACTACACTATTAAGCTAGAGACGGCGGATGCTCTGGTTGGTGCGATAAGGTGCTACCCCTACCCTTCAACTCATCCATCTCATGTCAGAGCTGAGTTATGTACTCCATCAATTGCTCCACTGTGTTTTGAAGCTGTTGAAGTTGATTGGTTGTGGATCGCCTATTGGATGCTACTGTACTGGATATGGAGGAGTGCGAATAATATGTATGTGTAAATGAACCTAAGCCGAATATCCTTACATGACAAGAGTTAGCGACCTATAGGCATACAATTGTTCAGACTATTGAAACATGCGTAGGATTGTACAATGAGAGTTAGCGACCTATAGATGTAAAATTATCATGTTAATTGAATAGATAGAAAAGAGATCTTGGCTAGTCAATTGATCACCCATAAGATAGTTTAATAACTAGTGGAATCGGTAGAGTCATTGGGTAGGTTAAGAGATCGTCCATGTTGGACCCCGTCTCCGAGGCCCAACATTCGGGAACACAAGCACACATAAGCATGGAAGACCCATCTCCGACAAC
>JAOSBN010000001.1:3923671-3969478 GCA_027563595.1 Erythroxylum suave
TGAGACATATTTAGGTCAAGTATCATGAAAAACCATTAAGCTAGTGAAACAAAGTAATACTCATTAAAAGCTAGGTACCGTCAGCTATGACGAATGCAACTTTTATATCCAACAATATTTTGAAACCTCAAGAGTAAACTTTCTATGTTAGCATCTACCACCTTTTCAAAATACTGAAATATCACATCCATTACAACTCTAGAAAGATGCATTAATCATGAATAACTTTACAAACTCATATGCACTTCCTACTAAATAAATTTATTTATTTTCATTCTTTTTCTTTTTCTTTCTTTCTTTCTTTTTCATTTTCTTTTTTTTCTCTTTTCTTTCTTTTCCTTCTAAAAATTAAAATAAACTACTTCAACATGGGAATTTCAATGATAAGACATAACAAAACATCCCAACATCATAACAAACCCACACATATGGACTCCCACACACTAAGGATTTTGTACATCCACAAACTCAACAATCACAAATGTTCCACTAGCTTTATGGCTTAGGTAGGACATTTGGTTAAGTATGGAGCATATAATGTGGTTGATACAAAAAGAAAGGCTAATAAGGCTCAAAGGGGCTTATTAAAAATGAAGATCATATAATGGGTAGGCTATTTGGCAAATATAGTTTATGAAAAACAAAGAATGCCTAATCATATCCATGTTAATGCATGTGATAAAAATGTGGTCTTGAATAGAAATTCAACAAAAAATCGGGATGTACATATCATGAAGGTCACACATTATCAAAAGACAATAAGACTGATATGGATGTTTCAATTTAATAAGGCTCAAAATCTCACTGGCTTTGTTTACCAATACTCATTACTCTTATAAAGATAATGCATATCAATCAATCACAAGAGTAAAAATACATGCCAAAGTTACCATGAAATTCTTTAGTCAACTTATTCTCCACTCATAGAAGCAATAGAAAATGAACAAATGTTTCTTTGTTTGTTTTATTCTTTCTCTCGTCTTGATTGAAAACTTAAAAAGAAGTAAAAATAAACCAACAAAGAAATAAACATGCATTAAAAAATAAATACTAAAATTTAAAAGCAAAGAAATTTACTTTCTTTAGATTGCCTCCTAAGAAGTGCCTTGGTTTAGGGTCGCTAGCTAAACTCTACGGTTTCCTTACATGACAAAATTGAGATCTTGTGCTGGTTCATGCGGTTCCTCCATATGAGGTTCTTCTAAATAGGACCTTGGTTGATAATCATTCACCTCTAACATCTTCCCTATCTTCAAATTTTTCATCTCTACTGAGTCCATGCACTTGGGAAAGATCTTAAATGTCTCTTCGCCTTTTTCTTCTTCATTTAATTCCTCCAATTTGCTATGTAAAGGTGAAGAGTCATTCTCAACAGTAAAATGTAACTCAGTACTTACCTCCGAGCTAAATGATATGTCCTTTTGGCTTCAAGCTCCTCCTCAACTTCTTCGACGCAAGCAACTCCTTGAAGATTGACCTTATACTTCTCACACTCCTCATCACTTTGTAAAGTTTCCGCACAAATGTCCATTGGGTAAACCTCAGGTTGATATGGTTGTGTCTCTTTGCTTTGTGATGCTAGGCGGTTGATAGCTTCCATCAATTGATCTACTTGACTTGTCAAGTTTTGGATTCTAGAACTTGTTTCCTGCTAAAATTGCAAAGTGTTAGCAATATACATATTAACTAATTCTTCCAAGGATGTACCTAAGCCTTGATAGGAAGCTTCTGATGTGTACAGGAATTGTTGTGCTTCCTGCAAACTATCTTGGAAGTAATTCGACTGATTATCCAATCTATAACAAAAGTTAGGTTGATCAGTTCAAACATTGTTATAAGATTGAGAATATGAATTAAACAAAAAACTACTTCCATCCATATCGAGATCTTTTTTTAAATTTTATAAAACACAAACACAAAACAAAACAAAAAACAAAGGATGACGAAATAATTGAAAAGAAAACAATTATGAACAAATATATGCAAAACACCAATTAAAATCAAAAACAAAAGCTAAAACACCACACTCCCCAGCACCAGTGTCAAAATTGACCAGCACATTGTAACGCTAGTCAAAATAAAATAACTAGACCACTACTGTGTGAGTCTAGGCCGATCTCACATAGCTTATGAAATGAAAGTAATTAATGTTTACGTAATGTGGGGTTTTGATTTAATAAGAAAATAAAATAAAATAAACCTTAAGAAAATAAATTAAAGAAAACATGCAAAAAAATGATAAAATTAGTGAATTCAATAGGGATCTGGTTCTTTAGTTCAATCTCAGCCTATACCCTAATTAAGCAAAATTCATTATTTTGTCGTTCTTTATCTCTCTTAGCAATTATCCATCGTCGATTAACAACAAGCTCTGTTAATCCCAATTTTTTCTTAGATCCTAGTTAATCACAAAGCGCTCGTTAATTAACCCTAGTTATCGGGAAACCTAAAACGAGCTCTCTAAATTTATCTGAAAAACCGTATTATGAATCCGAAAATAGGCCAATCTAGGCGATAATCACTTAAGCTCGGATTATTTAACCTATGTTATGTTATCTCTAATTATTTGGAACCATTAATTGCTACACATGAATCTGAAATACAATGACTATGTATTGTATTCGATTCTAGCAATGGGTTTTTATGAAATACGATTCAATAGAGGGTTAAAATCATCATCATTCAATACCCAATCCAATAAACACAAGATAACATAATCATTCCTAATGAGAGAAAGAAATAACAAAAACAAGAAAATACACTTAACTGAACTGATGTCAAGATGTTTAATTCTCCATATGTCTCTTCTGGAAAAATGCTTCAACCCCCATTAATATCCCTACTAAAAATCCTATGGATCTTTACTCTCTACCAAGCTTCTTATTCCTATCAACTATTCATCGATTGATAAATAATCTTTAAAGCTTTTAGTCAATTTACACTATTCACGTTTCCACTATCTTCTCTTCCTTCTTTTTGTCCCTTCCCTACTCTTCTCTCACTGTATCTTGATTTGATGAATTAAGCTCCATATTCTTGGTCCACACCTACTATTCTCCCCACTTCTCTTTATTTTATACTCTTTCTACCACAAGCCTCTTCTCCGAGCCACCAAGCTAGAGCTATTTTCCATTTCTCTCCACGCCTGATGCTTCCTACTGTTTTATTAATGGGATGATTTTTTTATAAGGCTTTTCGATCCAAGTCACTATTCACACAACCTTGCAAACCTCTCCTGTAGATCTTGGCCAAATGTCTGCGTTACGCAAACCTCTGCGTCGTTATTTCCTTTCTTTCTTTGCTTGTCCAAATGTTGGCATTTTCTTCATGGTGTGCTACCATTTTTTGCTTCATTCTAACTGCTATTGATTTTTCTCTTCTTGTCTTTTAATTAACTCCTTGCTTCATGAAGGCAAGTGAAAACTAATTTTTAGAAAAAACATCCCAAATGTAATACTTTTGAATCACTTTAATTTCTTTGCTTCCAAATTGTGCCTAAATCATATATGAGTCAAAATGAGTATCTTAAGCAATTTAATGTCGACAATTGATAAGTTTTATGGAATAATTAAAGAATTAATTAAGCAGTATCAGCTTCCAACTCTGCCTAAACAACTCAAATCATGCACCTTTTACACATTTCTCCAATCATTGCAGTACTACCTATCAATGTACTCACTTCTAAGACACATTTCAAAATCTTTCTCTCAAAATGCAGTTTAGAATGCTAGATGTGTGATAAATGAATGCGTAGATCCTGGACCTAACAATGTAAATGCTTCAAATTGAAAGACATTTAACACATCTGCTACAACATCTGGGGAGTTCTGAGCCTCCTGTCTATTAATAACATACATTCTGGCTTGAGACTCTGATTGGTTACTCCACACCTCAGTCTTAAAAATAGGAATAATTGAACTTGTTATGCCTCTACCAATGCCTCTTTGTCCTGATCCACTGGCTCTACTCTGTTGTATAGTTATCTCAGTCACTGATCCTCCTCTCATTCTGGACTGTGCTCCAAATTATAGGACAATCTCTAATCTGGTGTTTAAAAGAGCCAGAACGAAGGCAAGCTTCCGATAACTTCCAACGATCTCCACCATGTTTCTTTCCACAATGTTCACAACTAAGTGTTGTTGTGTTTGTCCTCCTAATACTGGACCTCTACCAATACTAGCCTATGCAAAAATGCCCCTCGGTCTAAACCCCAACTGTCTTGATCTAGTCTGTGATCGAAACGATCTATTATGGCGTTTACTAAACCTCCTGCCAAAATTAACTTAAGACTCACTATGTCTCCTCATTCTGAACATCTGTCTGTACTCTCCTTGTTCATCTTTCAAAAACTATTCAATTTGGATGGAGGCAGCTTATAGTTCTGTAAAACTATTCAAATTATTGATAGCCAATCTCGTCCTAATCTCCATATTCAGTCCATCCTTAAACCGTCTACATTTATGCTCCTTAGTCGGAATCAAGGCAATAGCATACCCCATTAACTCATTACATCGTATGTCATACTCAGCTACAATGAGATGTCCTTGTTTTAGATCTAGAAACTTTTTCATCTTCCTATCCAAGTAGGTCTTTGACATAAAGTTCTCCTTAAAGACTTTCAAAAAAATCTTTCCATATTAATCTACAAGGTTAGGTGGTATTGCCAAGAGCAGTCTTCCACCACTAATAAGTTGGACCTTGCAATAGAGAAACTGCAAGAGTCAAATCTTTCATCAGACTTATAGTCCATCTAATCGAATAACTTTTCTATTCTTTCTAGCCAACTTTCTACCTCAGCAGGGTATAAACTTTCGTAGAAGTCTACACCCCCCCTGCTTCCCAAGTTTATCACACCTCCTTTCTCTCCTCTCAAGAAATCTCTGAGGCATTTGGTCAGATCAAAGTACTAGAGACACTTTATCAACTCATATAAACTCTAGGTCAGCTGACTCTACAACTTAATCTCCTATAGTGGTTGACCTATAATAAAAAATAATCATGATTACTATCTAAGTCTCTCACTATGTATCAGGTTTAAATGTTTAAATTTGTCCTTGTAGATGTCAAACCATACTCTGATACCAAAAATGTAACACACCAATACCATAGAGCATATGCCCAAACATCTAGAGGACATTCAAGAACATACCCTATGAAAATGGTACATTAAAGCAATCGCATTCACTTATTTGGCATTATACAAAACGTAAATAATCAAAAGATCAACTTTTGTTTCATTCATGAACATATTTTTCACTACACTACATAATCCATATATTTACACTACCAAAAATAGTTGAGAGTTTATTACTCTTTTACAAGATGTTCTACGTGAAATGAGAACTAAACAAAAATATTCTATCTGAACTCCTCAGTATCAGCTAACTAGACCTTTGAGCCATTATTGTTTCCAAAAATGAAAGTACTAGACTTCTACTAGTTTGCCTTAGAAGCTAGGTCTCTCTCGTACCTGAAAATCAATTTTTGCAATTTTGAGGAGTTTGTGAACTTAGTGAGTGAACCATCCTCGAAGTGCTCACTCATATCAAAATACAAAGACAATTCATAACTCAATTCACAAATAAATCATATCATCAACTATTGAATATCACTTTACATTTCATATACGCATTTCAGAAAATTCGATCATTATCTTAATCATTCATAACATCACCATTCAATAATTCATTACAATCTTTCACATAATACATGTATGTATATAAATGTGAATGCATATGTGACTCCACTTTCATTTTTTACTTTGTTGTGACTGAGTGCCTTTTTACTATCCCATATTCATTATGGATACCGGGCTCATTTCATATACTATCCCATATCTATTGTGGATACTGGGGTCATTAATAATCGAGCCTATGGCTTATTGTGCACATTACCAAGCTTTAAACTTTTTTTCACTGGTCATCCAGTCACAACTCCTTTATCTAATCATCCATATCAATGTGATGAAATGCATCATTTCACAAAATATGCTATCAATATCTTTCATTCATCGTGCACAGTTATTTTCACATATTCATCGGATCTAAGTCTAGCATTCAACATTTAGTTGAGTACACATATTTTTTCTGATTCACATTCAATTAGGAAACACTCCCAATACAATCTCAATTATCAAACTCCTTAGACCATAAATGTCTAGAATTATCTTAATCACATTAATTACAATTCAATGGCTGAAATTTAAACAAAAACGAATCAATACTAATGGGAAAACATCTAGGTTAACTCACAGTATGCTCCAGATTAGCTACTGCCTTGACAAACTGGCAATGTCTGCATGCTAGCATTCAACTTGTGCATCTAGATTATGCAATACACACACATTTATACACATTACTAAGTTGATTGATCACATACATATTCAATCATACACATATATATGTGTGTCATGTTCGATACATCCTCAATTAACTTTCCCCGAGTATGTATCCTTAAACACGAGTTAGATCATTCAAACATTATAACTTGTATATGTCTAGTTTGCACTTGGGTTTATAACTCAAGAACACTTACCTTCACCAATCCTTTTATAACATTATATAATCACATAAATCACTCAAAAGAGAAAAGTTCACGTCCAATGCCTTTCCCACGATCGTGGAGGCCTTCCCACGATCGTGTGATATGTCATCCGAAAATTTCATCATCATTTTCCTATAAATTTTTCTAGATTTTTAACCCTTACATACTACATCAAGCATATCTTATTTATAGTTCATTATTTTCAACTCAATTCCTCGTCAATATCACCTCAATTTCAACTCAAAATCATCTATACTATAATACATAAACTATTATTTATCATGTATACAAAAATAAAACATAATGGATCATTCCATTCATCAACTTTCAACATACTTCAAACACAATTATCACCATCAATCTATCCCTAAACAATCATCATAAATGCTTCTATTAAACCAACCTATGAAGATCAATAATATACTTACCTTCATAGCTTAAAAACTCCTCAAATCCTCAAGTAACCTAGCTCCTCCAAGCCTAAATGATCATCACCATTTTAAGGAGGAAAAGGTTAGGTTTTCATCAATAGAAGGAGACAATGAAATTTTGTAGTGATAAAGTGAAGGATTTTGACAAAAGTTCAAAAGTTGTGAGGGTTGGTGAGAGTGTCATAAGTGAGAGAAGAAAGAAGAAAAAAAGAGCTTGTAACAAAAATGAAAGACAAAGATGGTCTTTAATGTGTATGTATCATGAGCATAGGTGTGTGGCAAGTGTTATGGCACTTATCACTTGCCACATTTCTTATTTTCATGGCTCCAAATGTCTCTTAATAACTAGTCCATTTGTCTCTCAATCTTCAAGCCATTTGTCACCCAATTCTAATGTCACGTGTCATTTATTTCTACCGCTATGTGTTAATTATTTCTACTACCATGTAACAATTATTTCTTGCCACTTGGCATTTTTCCTAGTCCAATTGTGCACATAAATTCAAAAATCTCCCAATTTTAACAAATAAATTCCAAATTAATAATTGAAATCCATCATACCAAAATTCAAGACATAAAAATTCACAATTCACATTATGATCATTTTAAACCTTTTATACCATGGAATACGTCAATTGAGTGCATAAACAATCTTTGAAACGTGTACAAAATCATAATTCTTCTGTGTATGCGAATAATATACAAGTGAATGTAATGCTCTTCAAAAAATCTCACTGATATTATTCATGTACAATGGTTTAGAATCCTATGTCCTAACCCTTAATATGGAAACCGGGTTATTACAACATCCCTCTTTACCTCTGTTGAAGAAGTTATGCCCTCACTTTATAATGTATCTTGCTTAAATTATGGGTCCTCTAAGCTTGCCAAGCATCATCGTTTTTCTTTACTCTCTTCAGTTATAAAAAAAATCTAGGTTTTATTTAAATTAGTACATTCAGACATTTGAGGTCTATGTCTTATTGTGTCTAAAACTGGGATTCAATATTTTATCACTTTTGCTAATGATTTCTCTAGTATGACTTGACTTTATTTAATGAAAACTCATTGTGTTATCTTCCCATTTTATTGCCTTTTAAGCTGAGATCAAAACTCAGTTTAATGTCTTTGTTTGTATTTTAAGAAGTGATGACTATAAAGAATATTTTTCCACTACATTTAAAACCTAGATGATCTAGAATGGCATTCTTCATCAATCATCATGTGTTGACACACCATCTTAAAATGGTTTTGCTAAAAAGTTCCTCTTTTTTAGGAACAAAGTAACTAGTTCGACAAGACCAGGAGCTCTACAAGCTAATAACCAGCTCGCTCTAAGATGTTTAATCAAAAAGGGTGGATGTGAAGGCTCTGAGTTCTTGCTATCCTCCCAAATCAATTAGTGGATCCAGAAAGCTCTTTGTAAAGAATGCCTACTAGTCAATCAAAAAATTAACATCTTCTTGAAACTGTTAAAGCACTATTATTACAAACACATGTTCCTAAACCATTTTAATTTAATGATATCTCTACACCTATTTTTGTGATTAACCATATACCTTTATCTGTTATGCCTAGTAAGATTCCTTATAATGTTCCTTTTTCCATTAATTATTTCCTACTTCATAAAATTTTGGTAAGACTTGTTTTATACACGATGTTTATCCTTAAGTTACTACATTAGACTATAAATATTTAAAATCTCTTTTTCTTGACTACTTTAGCTTATAAAAGGTATATTGGTGTTATTGTCTTATTTAAAACAAATATCTTGTGTCAAATGACATCTCCTTTTTAGAATGCATTCCCTTCTTTCCTAGTTCTTTGATTTTTGAGAAGGTGGACAATGACCTAATAGTTTACAAGATCACCTTTCACATTACAAATGTCATCTCTACCTATCATACTCCTATAGAACCACAACATATTTGTTTGGTTTATTTTAGAAGATGAGATCATCTTAATAAAGTTAATTTCCCATCTCTTCTACTTCATCAAATCCCACCATATATGATCTAGAACTCGAAGGTGGACAATGACCTAATAGTTTACAAGATCACCTTTCACATTACAAATGTCATCTCTACCCATCATACTCCTGTAGAACCACAACATATTTGTTTGGTTTATTTTAGAAGATGAGATCATCTTAATCAAGTTAATTTCCCATCTCTTCTACTTCATCAAATCCCACCATATATGATCTAGAACTCAATATTACTCATTGTAAAGGTAAACATCAACGCACTTATCCTACTTCCTCTTTTGTTTCTTATAATAATTTGTCTTCTTGTTCTTGTTGCTTTTTTTGTTTCACTTGATTCGATACCCTTTAGAAAATTGTTCGTAAAACCTTATCTCATCCTGATTAGCATAATGTTATGATAGAGGAGATGAATGCTTTTGATGATAATGATACATACGACTTAGTGAACTTACCTATTGGAAAGAAGGTCATTAGATGTAAATGGCTTTTTTATGATAACTTCAATTCCAATAGATCTATCATTTGACCTAAAGCACAACTTTTAGTCAAAGGCTATGCCTAGACCTATGGTGTGGATTATTCTGATACTTTCTCTCATATTGCTAAATTGACCTCTATTTTTCCTCTAATTTCTTTGCCAGCTACTCATGATTAGATTCTACAACAGTTAGACATTAAGAACGCTTTCTTACTCGGTGACCTTCAGGAGGAAGTGTACATAAAGTAACCACTTAGATTTGTTGTTCAAAAGGAGAACGAGAAAATTTACCATCTTCAAAATTCCCTATATGGTTTAAAACAAAGTCGCTTGGTTTGAAAATTTTAGTCAGGTGATAGAAAATTTTAGCGTGAACAAAAGCAATTTAAATGACTTAGTATTCTATGAATATTTTGCATAATACTAAGAATATTTTGCATCTAACATCATTCTCCTTATTGTGTACATAGATAATATTGTTATTATTAGAAGTGAAAATGTAGGCATTTCATCTTTAAAATCCTTCCTTAAATGTGAATTTCATACAAATGATTTAGATCTTGGAAATATTTTCTAGGGGTAGAAATGATAAGAAGTAAGAAAAGCATTCTCTTAACACAATGAAGTGTGTAATTGATCTACTAACTATGACTGGAAAGATGGGAGCTAAGTCATGTAGTGTTCTAATGATCCCTAATATATAGCTTACCAGAGACAGAAAATTGCTTGAAGATCTTGAGAAATATAAAAGGTTGGTTAGGAAATAGAATTATCTCATAATGACTTGTCACGATATGGCATCTATCAACATCATAAGTCAATTTATTTCTTCTCCAACCATTCATCATTAGGCTACTCTAGAATAAATATTATGTTACCAAAAGGTAGCTCCTAGTCTAGAGATTTTATATATAAATTATAGACATACTCATATTGAGTGTTTCTCATATGCCAATTGAACAAGTTCTAAGGTTGATCGAAAATCAACTACTAGTTGTTGTGCCTTCGTTAGAGGAAACTTAGTCTCATGGAAAAGTAATAAACAACATGTCATCTTTAGATCTAATGCAAAGTCCGAGTATAGAACTATGGCACAATTATCGTGTGAGATAATATGGATATATCTTCCCTTAACGAAAATTGGTTTTGAAGCCTTGTTGCTAGTAAAATTATGGTGTGATAATTAAGCAACAAAACATATTACTTCTAATCACGTGTTCCATGAATGTACTGAACATATTGACCTAAATTATTACTTGTTTGTGAAAAAGTATAGAAAAACTTGATTTGTACAAGATATGTCAAAACTAGAAAACAACTTAGGAATATTTTCACAAACTCTAATTGAAGCTCAAGTGAATTATATTTGTAATAACTTAAAAATAATTAATACCTATGCTCCAACTTGAAGGAGAGTATTATAAATTAAACAAAGCCAAATAGTCTTTTATATATTGTTATATTAGTTATGAATGATATTATGCTTGATTATAAGAGATTATTTTGTAATTAGTTAGTCTCAAACCACTATAAATATGTACCAATACTCTCTAATAAATGCAATACAAAACTACTTTCTTCATAACAATATATTTTAAATAAATAGTTAGTTGATAATTAATTTAATAATTCACAATTAATAAACTTAATTTAAATGATATTCATGAATTTTATTGTATTAATTGATTGACTCCCTCGAATAATTTAAAACCATAGTCGGAGAGGTAAGGGGCCATCAAGTAATTTAGAACCATCCTTTGTTTTCTAAGTATCTTTCCTGGAAACGACAAAATATACTGTTCGTTATGTTGACTCAACTGAAAAAAGAAAAAGATGACCTTGACATTTTATATGCCATATCCATAGGATCTCAATTCCTGGTGGGTTCGTATTATAACAAAAATGAAATCTTTCAGACTTCTAATTTGCGGCGAGCAATCAGAAAAGGCATTAGTGTCAATGTTATCTTTTGCTCTCTCTTTTTGTTTTTTGTGGTTTGTTTGTCAAAAGAACATGCCACCATTGTGCTACTTCCTAAATTTATTGTAAACTAGTGGAAATTTGTATCTCAGAAACAAACGTGCATCTCTTTATGAGATATGGGTGCACTCGAAATCTGTTTTAGTCAAGCTTGTACTACGCTCTTTGGCTTTTGGTGCGTTCTTTAAAACTATGGCTTTACTTTTCTCTTGGTTTTAAAATAGACTCCCAAAGCCAAAGTCATTCTTTAATGTGGATGCTTTGCATGTCCAAGAAATCAAATATATGGACTCTCGATTATCACTTCTTCTACTGTTCTCCTTATGTACTGATTGTCCTTTTCTACGAAGCCTTTTGATTATTTGTTTTGGGAAAGATTTCAAGGCTAACAAAGTTCTGATTTCGGTGTTTCTTAAGGGTGAACAGACATTTGAAGTTTCCGATTCAGTGTCATGAACGCTGTGTAGTAGCTGACAAATGACTTCTGTCCTATTCTAACTGCTGAGGAATGCATTTCTAGGCATCTTCCGTTCCTTGTTTCTTACCTGAAATGACTACACATTATAAACCCAAACTTTTTTCTTTCCCTCGCCTACCAAAACAAATTCACAATGACGTGGAGAAAAAGCACAAACAAGTTTTCTTTGAGCCAAAACTCACGTTTCCATTTATTTAGACAAGAAGAATAAATACGTCTCCTGACGTTTTCGGTGTAGATGAATCGTGTCTTCACGTGTTCTAGGTCTCAGTAAATTTGAGGACCCCGCTGAACTCTAATCACTTTTTCATGTAACCGTAACGTGTACATGCAGTTTTTCAGGATTACAATTTGGCTGTCATTTTGCTAACTAAAAAAGGTGTAAGTGTAGCCAAAGTTTTAAAAATTGAATAGGTTTAAGATTTAAAAGGTTTAACTAGTATAATATCGTTATAAAAATGACTAAAAATTAAATAAATTAAAGAAGTTAAAATATAATTAGAAAATATTGTCATATATCTATCGAAAAATTTGAGGCTTATTTGAAAAAGATTATTCAATAAAAATTAATTAATTAATTTGAGCTTTAAAAAAGTTATTAATTTACAAAAATCAGCCGATTAATTAATAAATTCATAAGTTTTTAATACAAGAGTTATTTAAAAAATTGAACTAAAAAATTTAAAAATAACTAATTTAAAATTTTTAATATTAAATTAATCGAATTGATTAATTTTTATTATTAAGAGTTGTGAAGAAACTCGCGATTCCCCACCAACCTTTGACGCAAAACAATAGATTTGAGCTCACAAAATAGAGGATTTACATTTGGGGATCTAGGGATTTTTGTGAGAGTGTGTGGTGTGATGTCGAGAACATTCCAGCCTTGGCGGATGATAAAAGTCAATGGTTTGCCACGTTAAAAACATGAGGGAACCAAATCACTTAAGCCTATAAAAAGACAGAAGCATTCATCAATACACACACAACAATACACAGTTTTTATTATCATTACTTAACCAATCTATGAGAGATTTACAAATAGGAGATTAGGAGTTAAAGAGTTATTGAGAATACTTACAAAGAGAGTATTTCATAGGAACTCTTGCAAGTGTTTTCTCAAAAACACTCATCCTCTTGTAACTTGCATCTTCATTTTCTGATCTTAATGAAATCAACTGCGTGACTTTGATCCTTGGTCGTAGATAGCATTAAGTTGTCAAATCAAGTAAACTCTGTGTGTTCTTCTTCTTCTTCTTCTTTCTTGCAAACTACACTAACCTGAAAAAAAAAACAAAATAGATTCATTTTCGTTAGTATCTTAAATAAAAAGATAGTAAAAAGTTGAACACAATTCTCAACAGAAGTGGTATCAAAGTCTATCCTCAACATTTTGGGTAGTTCTTAGCTATTCTAGTAAGTAAGGTTTGTCAAGAAATCAGTAAGATCTTTTCTCTCCTATGTTCTTTAAACTACATATTAAAATGGTATGAAAACAAATGGACGTCTTCACTGGTAAAGAAGGCTTTACCATCTGGAAACTCCAGATGCAAGCACTTCTTGAGTCTTATGACTGTTATGGTGCTATTGAAGAGCAATATGATGTAGAAATAGACCCAGTCAAAAGACTTAAGATGCAAAGACTTGCACACTACAAGTTAATGGTTCACTTATCACCAGTTATAATAAGGAAAGCGTAGAATTGCAACACTGTACAAAAATTATGGCTTAAACTTGATGAATTATATGCTAACAGATGCCTTCATAACAAGATGACTCTTTCACATAATCTTGCTAACAAAAAAATGAACACTACTGTAACTCTTGATGACAATTTGGACTATTTCTTTAAGCTGGTGCAAGATTTAAAAGTTACAGTTGAAAGGATTTTAGAGGATCATCAAGTTGTAGTCATTCTAAAAGCCCTACCATCCGAGTTCGATGCTTTCAAGAAAGTGATCGAGCATGCTAGTGGAGAAACTCTCACTATCAAAAGGGTGTTGGATTCACTTATGGAAGAAGTAGTGGACATCAATCCCTTTAAGAAGGAACCTAAAGTGATGGCCGTTGAAAATTAACAAGACAAAAAGTCACAGAAAAAGAATAGCAAGAAAGGAAATAAGCAGAAAGGGAATGGCAAGGATAAGCACACTAAGGGAGGTGAAGAAAAGAAGAAAAAGGTGAAAGGCAAGAAGTACTGTGACAAAGAGGAACACTTTGCTAGAGATTGCAGAAAGAAGAAAAGAGACAAGGTGGCTCAAGGTGGAGTTATTGGAAATGTTTAAAAAATTGAAGACGCCAGTGGTGATGAACTACTAGCAGTCACTGAAGAGGGTGAAAATCTAAGCAAAGAAAGGATTTTCGACTCTGGATGCACCATGCATGTCACTCCTCACAGAGATTGGTTCACTACATTTGAACTAGTAATTTCAAGGTGAAGATGGCCAATTTTGGACAACAAAAGGTGGAAGGTATTTGGAATGTCTCCATCAACATGTTTGATGGGAGGAGGAGAACCTTAACTAATGTTAGATTTGTGCCTGGAGTGAGAAGAAATCTCATCTCAGAAAGTGTGTTTGACAAACAAGGCTTTCAGATAAGATCTCCTGATGGACTTAGAGAAATCCCAAAGGATGGGAGAGTGACCATTAGTGGAGTTGAAAGAGGGGGACTCCACTATGTAATAGGGACCACTGAAGTGAACCTAGCTAGTAGAAATGGAGAACTTGACTCAACTAAGCAATGGCACTTAAGGTTAGAACATGCTGGGAATAAAAGTCTATTGCATCTAAGTAAACAAGGACTAATTCCAAAAAAGGACATAAAGAAGTTAGAATTCTATGAATCATATGTGCTAGAAAAGCACCACAGGTTAAGTTTTCATAAAGGAGCAAGGAGGGCTGAAGAAATTATGGAGTATGCTCATAGTGACCTCTAGGGTCCAACACAAGTGCCTACTGTAGGAGGGAATAGATTTTTCATCTCTACCATATATGATAAGTCTAGGAAATGTTGGGTTTACCCTATGAAGAGAAAGGATGAAGCACTATAAATCTTCATCAAATGATATACACTCATGGAGAATCAAATTGGGAAAAAGCTAAAATGCCCTAGGACTGACAATGGCCTTGAGTACTGCAATAAAGAATTTGAATATTACTGCAGCAAGAAAGGCATTCAAAGGCACAAAAGTGTTAGAGCAACACCTCAGCAGAATGGTGTAGCTGAGAGGCTCAGCAGGACATTGCTAGAAAAAACCAAATGCATGCTCCTATCCTCAGGATGATCACTATCATTATAGGGTGAGGCTATTAAGACTACTGCCTACTCAGTAAACAAATTACCCACTTCAGCAAATGACTACAAAACACCTCAAAAAATCTGGAATGGGAGAAACCTAACCTAGCTCACCTAAGGAACTTCGTCTGTATAACCTATGCATACCAAAAGGAAAGAAAACAAGAACCTAGAGCAGCTAAAGGAGTCTTCCTAGGCTATCCAGATAGGGTTAAAGGATATAAAATCCTACTGCTTCAATAGGGAGGTTTTAAGAATCTGACTAATAGAGATGTCATATTTAAGGAAAATGAATTTCCTTTGTTGTGCAAAAACAATGTAGATCCTAATCTACAAGAGGAAGTCCATAAACAACTTAGATCTTTAAGCTCTTCAGTCCCCTTCTATATTCCACAAAAAAAGAAAAAAAAGAAAAAGAAGGCAGTACACAAAATCATGATGAGGAACCTATGAAAGGCCCTATTCATCATAAACAAAGGACTGAAGAAACAGAAGATGTAAGAGAGGATGGAATCCCTCATATAGCTTATGAAAGTTCACTAGAAGCTCTACAAGACTATCAACTCACATGAGACAGACAAGCAAGACAAATAATACCTGATAGGAGGTACTATGATTCTAACCTAGTTGAATATGCTTGTCTGGTTGGAGAGTCTATAACTTGCAGGGCACCTAAAACCTATGAAGAAGCAATGAGTAGAAATGATGCTGAAAAGTGGAAGTTGGTCAACAAGAGTGAATACTCCTCCCTAATGAAGAATAAGACCTGGGTTCTAGTGCCTAAACCTCTTAAAGCAAAGCTGATTGGAAACGAATGGTTGTCCAAAATAAAAGAGGGAGCTACCGAGGGAGAACCTATGATGTACAAGGCTAGATTAGTAGCTAAGGGATATAGGCAGAAGGAGGGAGTTGATTACAAGGAAATTTTCTCACAGTCGTCAAGTTCAAGACAATTAGACTTATCCTAGTGCTAGTTGCAATCTATGATTGGGAGATCCATCAAATGGATGTAAAGATAGCCTTCTTATATAGAAAGCTGGAGGAAACTATCTACATGAAGCAACCTGTGGGTTTTGTAGATAAAGAAAAGCATGATCATGTTTGCCTGCTTCAGAAGTCCCAATATAGGCTAAAGCAAACACCTAGACAATGGAACAAGAAGTTCCATGAGGTAGCAACTGATATGAAGTTTACTAGGAGTGCCTATGACTACTGCCTGTACTACAAGGACTTAGGAGAAGCAGAGGTTGTCTACATGCTAGTGTATGTAGATGACTTAGTCATTACTGGAAAGAACTTTAGCAGAATAGTGGAAGTGAAAAATGCCCTATGTGAACACTTCAAAATGAAGGATATGGAAGAAGCTCAAAAACTCCTAGGAATGTAGATTATAAGGAAAAGGAGGGATGAGAAGCTATGGTTAAGTAAGAAGAATTATATCAAAAAGGTTATTGCACAGTTCAATATAGAACATCCAAAACAAGTCCTATCCCTATAGGCTCACATCTGAAAATGGTGGCCACTAATTGTCCTCAAACTGAGGAAGAAAGAGAGCTATGATAAACTACCCCTATGATGTTGGAGTAGGTAGTATAATGGGCATAATGTTGTGCACAAGACCAAACCTAGCCTACTCAATCAGTATCCTAAGCAAGTTCATGGCTAATCCAAGACCAGAGAACTAGCAAGGACTGAAAAATGTCCTCAGATACCTAGCTGGAACTTTAAACTACGGTTTGTGTTTCTCTAAAGCTAAATTAGACAAATATACTAATATAAGCATACAAGGCTTTGTGGATGTAGATTATGCAACATACAAAGATAGCAGAAAATCAATATCAGCTTACTACTTCACATTAGCAGGAAACACAATTAGTTGGTAATCACAGCAACAATCAATAGTATCATTATCAACCACAGAGACAGAATACTACGCAATCACAGAGGGAGTAAAAGAGCTAACTTGGTTGATAGAAATTTTAAAGGAAATACATGTTAACCTAACTTCTTCGACAGTGTATACAAATAGTCAAAATGCTCTTTACCTGAGCAAAGATCCTATCTTACATGAGAGGTCCAAGCATATAGATGTACGGCTCCACTTCGTTAGGGACAAAATATCGCATGGCCTCTTCAAGTTGAAGAAAATTGTAGGAGAGCTGAACCCGTCTAACTTCAATATAAAGATTGTCACAACAAGGAAGTTCACATGCTGTAGAGACTATCTATAGATCTGTGAAATCCCTTGAAGACTCTGAAGAAGGAAACACTCAATCTCACACAAGCTGATTTTTCCAGGGTTGCTCTCGAAAATCATTTACAACCACAGGTCAGCGTCAAAAATTAGTGTAGAAGGAAGGATAAATGTGAAGAAACTCATGGTTCTCCAACAACCTTTGACACAAAACAATAGATTTGAGCTCACAAAATAGAGGGTTTACATTTGGGGATCTAGAGAATTTTTGTGAGCATGTGTGGTGTGGTGTCGAGAACATTCCAGCCTTGGCAGATGATAAAAGTTGATGGTCTGCCAAGCCATAAGTCAAAACGCATAGTATAAGATGAAATGAGGAATACGGCAAAGACTTGACAAAAATGCAAGGGATATGTTGCAAGGTACTTCATATAAAACGCAGAGTATAAGTAAAAACAAGGCAATATCAAGGACTTGACAAAAACGTTGCGTACAAGAAGAAGTTTTAAGTGACTCACGTGAGAGTCACATGAAGTCACCTTGAGCTGATCCCTTTATATCTCTGTGACATTAACAGCATGAGGGAACCAACTCGTTGAAGCCTATAAAAAGACAGAAGCATTCATCAGTACACAAACAACAATACACACAATTTTTATTATCATTACTCAACCAATCTGTGAGAGATTTATGAATAGGAGATTAGGAGTTAAAGAGTTGTTGAGAATACTCACAAAGAGAGTATTAGTGAGTTCATAGGGAACTCCTGCAAGTGTTTTCTCAAAAACACTCGTCCTGTTGTAACTTATATCTTCCTTTTCTGATCTTAGTGAAACCAACTGCATGACTTGCGTGACTTTTATTCTTGGACGTAGATAGCATTAAGCTATCGAACCAAGTAAACTTTGTGTGTTGTTGTTGTTCTTCTTCTTCTTCTTTCTTGCAAACTACACTAACCTAAAAAAATAGATTCATTAACAAGATAGTAAAAGGCCGAAGGCAATTCTTAACACGAGTAGCTGCATTTTTTTGTTTTTCAATGTTGCTAGTTTAATTTGGATATGCCAAATAAACGTATTCATAATAAACAATGTTTTTTTCTTAGAAATCGAGATTATTTGTTCTCGTTATGAGATAGATATTAAATAGATAGATAGATGTTCATAGAATAAGATAGATATAGAATAATGGAAGCATGTTTTCTCAGTGTTACTAATGACATGATGTCTTCTTTTTCATCACGAATTGTCAACCTTGGCAGTCCGTGGTTTCTCGCTAAAACTTGAAATTCTTACGTATACAGGATTTACCCGGAAGTAAGATTAGATGGGAACTACGATTTGAGGATGAATGATGGTAGGGGCCACTCATTGAACTTGTAACAACTCTTAGTAAAATGAATTGAAATAAGCTGAAATCAATCAATCAATCCATCGATGAACCAACCCACCAACCCACCAAGCTTGTTAGCCACCATGACCTAATCTTCTGCCCTAACTTGACTCCACATGTTAGAATAGGTAATGCGCTGTCTATTTGAGAGAGAGAGAGAGAGAGAGAGAAAGCTTGAGAGATAGAACCACTGGTGTAATTAAAGTCACCGATGAGAAGATCTAGGTAGAGACAATGGAATAAAAGCACAATCTCCTAGTTTCTAACATGTCCCCAAAGCTAACAGAAAGTTGGGTCCAACTGGACAACTGTCCAACACAAATTCCTTTCCTATGTATTAATTTATGACTTGATTCACCTGAAAACGTATGCTTTTGGGTATATAATATGACCTTTGCCTACTGTAAGAAGATATGCTCAGATCTTCTATTGACCCTTATTAGTATATATGCTTACATCATTGCCCACTGCTTTTATAGTTTTATTCCTTTGTTTAGCAACTGCACTTCTTAATATTCTAATGCCATTACCAAAACATGGTCAAGATAGACAGATTTAATACTTTTCCTTATTTAATTTTGTGGGTGGATGGATAATAACGCGAAGCTTCATCTAAGTGCAGAATAATCACATTTCTACAGCACCCAACACTGTGTAAACATTATTTGTAGACGCTGTAGTGGATGGGACTGGGCAACCACAGCTTATATTAAATACATAACTTTTGTATTATATAAATATAAACTTTGTGAATCCACTGACTAGTTAGTTGGTTTGGTAAAATAATCTGAGATATGAATTTAAAGTACAGTGAAAGATATGTTGAAGAGAGTTAGCTCCTTCCTAACAGGTGATTACGTCCCTATCTTTCTTTGACTTTTATCATCACAAACTTAATATATATTTGTTGATCCTTTCTTTAAGTACGCAATATCTGTTCTAAACATGTGATTAAGTATTTATGGTTGGATTTTTTAAGCACTTAAAGTTGCTTGCAGACCATGGAAATCCTCTTCAATCAATAAATAATTCACACCGAATCCTGATCGATGGAGAAAGTTTGTAAGTGCATTTACTACAAAGCGTATTTGCATGAGATGGCTCCTTTATTCTGAATTTCCTTTTCTTTTTTTAAAATCTTTTTTATTGACATTCTGGTACAGGTTGTACTGTTCCCATGATTATAAAACTAATCCTACTATAGATGCAATTCACAGCTTGAAACCGTAGAGCTTAATATAAAGGGAAGAAGCCAGATTACTGAACGGTACACTGGTGCTACTGGCCCAATCTTTTCTCACTTGAGGATACAAATGGAAAAGGAAGCCTCCAACATGCATTCTTCCACATTAGAAGCAGAAAATTGCCAGTCCGCCGACTCCTGTGTACAGAAGCAACTCAAATTATTCGGTTTCGTTCTCAATCCCCGTAAAGAGAGCTGCGAGAAAGTGCTTGTTGAAGGAGATGAAAGTGTGAATTCGTCTCCGACGATTTCATCTGATCATAAAGAGAAACCTGTTATAAAGGAGAAGAAAAGTTGTTCAGGTGATCAAGCTGACGACAAGAAGTTTGAGTGCCAGTACTGTTTCAAGGAGTTTGCAAATTCACAGGCCTTGGGAGGTCACCAAAATGCTCACAAGAAGGAGAGACTGAAGAAAAAAAGATTGCAGCTTCAAGCCCGGAAAGCCAGCATAAGCTATTATCTGCAACCTTTCCAAAACAACGTCAGTTACAACTGCAAAACCTCAACACCGTGGCTATATGATCCTTCCTGCTGTAACAATCCCGAGTTCAGTGTTTACGAGGAATCCCACATTAGTTTCAGTCCCTACGATCAAGAATATTACCATCTTAATGCCTCTCAGGAATATGCTGTCCCAGTTCAAGTCCCTTTAAAGCAAGATTCTTGTTTGTTCAACCTAACACCGACGGAAAGATCCGACGAAAACAGGTCTGTTATCATCAAGTCTTCAGCTTTCTCTGCTTCCAAGCAAACCAGTAAGTCTTTGGATCTACAGTTAGGCCTTAATTAGTTTACAAAACTCGTCAAGAACTGGGATGCAAATCTTTCCGCTGAAGGTAAGTAACTCCATGCCTTCTGCAGGAATGTGGGTTCTTTAAACTCTTGGCAAGTTGGAAAATTTTAATACAGGAAATTTTATGATCCCTGAATTAGGAATCATATAGCAGGCATTAAGAACGTTGATTTGAGAATATCTTTTGTAGGATTCAATTTCTCTCAGGCTGTTAGCAGCTTGTCAAAGGAGTTCTAGCCTAATCTTGTCTCGTGACTGACACAATTTGCCCACATCAAGTGTCAGATGAACACATGTATATTGAACTCACTGTTGTGGCAAGTATTTCATTTGCAATGGTCATTGAGGTTTGGAACGTCCTTAAGCAAATTGTGGTTGGTTCCCAGAACTGATTCCTTAAAAGTTTTTAACAAGGAACCAAGATTCTCATGCATTTTGCTCTTAGTTATTATTCATCTGCGTCCGGATCAAAATTCTGAATCTTCCTTTAAACTAAGGAGTTAGGTGACCGGGAAAAACATACAAATTATGCCCACATATACATGATCTTTTCATTTTTTAAAACATCTTTTATGTGTTAGCTATCGTTGGAGGTTGGCAGGATTCAATCGTAGCGACGTACCATATTACCTGTTATGTTGTTTTATTTATCTGCTAGATTACGATCCATGACAGGACCATGTCATTGCATCGTTTATTTCTTGTATATGAGAGTTCATATTACCGTTGGGGACGATGCTTTAATGGATCCATTTACATATTCAATTTTGTTCTTCGCGCATGGCACCACTCCTCCGTGTCCCATAATTATATCCATCCTTCGACCAGAACAATCCCGGACCATCCTCAGTGATGGAAAATAAGGGAGTCTGAGTCATCATTTTTTGAAGTTTATGTGATTTTTGGCACAGTTTCTCAAGCCGCCAATAACGGTGCCCTGATACCATGAGAAAGAGATGAAGAATTGCTCGGATAATTTTATTTAGTCAATTACACAGCTCCATACAGACTAATTAAAATCTATCCTAGGCATAAGTGCAGCTATTAACAGAAAGAACTCCTATAAATATAGCTCTGTAAACGGAAATTTTTAATCATCTTTTGAGTAGTAACACTAAAGATATTCCAAGTTGTCCCATCTACTACATGAAAACGGTAACATACAATGGCCCAAGGGAGTGACGGCTTCAGATCAAATGGACTTTTCTTTTTATTTTACTAACCCTAGGGTTGGGAATATCATTAGGTCCTTGTTTTCCACTTGTGAGTTTACCTACTTTTCAACTATATATTAAATGAGGAATGGTTCATACGTCAAAGATGCACAAATTCATTAATAATACCCATTAAACTATATATAATTTGACAAAAAAAGATTATGTTCCCTGTAATATTTTTATTGAAACAAGAGTCGGTGGAAGTTACAGTAATCATAATCTAATATATAATTTGATAACTTTCAAGCTAGGTATATCTTAGAAAAATCAACATAAGAGGTATCCCTAATTTGTAGAGCGTTTATTTGCTATAATATTATTAACTTCTTCAAAGAGAGATGTAACTATCTCATTTAAAGAATTTAAATATATGTCAAATAATTCATATATAAATTTTTCTAAAAAACAAGAGGTAATGATGTAATTATATGCATAACAATTTCAAAATTTCCAAATTAAGGGGTCTATTACACTTTCATACCTATATCTTAATTTGTAACTGTTACTTTACCAAGTTTTCACGAGCATTTAAGGTGTATATTAAAGATTTAGGAGAAAATAACGTTTTAAATGGAAATTGTAAATTGTATCCGTAAAAGGAAAAGTATTTGCTAGATATTTCTTACCCCAAAAAGAAATATTAACAAACTGAACAATAGGATAATAAATCTTCTCTTAATTTGACTGTAAGAGTACCTAGATTTTGGCAAATAAAAATGAATAAAGATACTATTCCATATACTACTTTCTATGTACTCGGCAAGGTCATTATGAATGGTTAGTGATATCTTTTGGTTTAAAAAATGCCACATAAAAATTTCAAAGGAAATTATATAATATCTTTGAGTATCATAATTTTATACATGATGTGAATGATATTTTAATAGCTACTGATAATATCGCTCAATATATTATACATCTCAATAAATTTGTACAGTTATATGAATAACATGGTCTAACTCTTTCTGAGAAAAAAGTTAAGATATGCCAGATAGAAATAGAATTCCTTGGCATGGAGATAGATAGTAAAGGAGTTAAACTTCAAACTTATATCCTCAAAAGAGATCTCACAATTTCTTGATAAATTAATAGACAAAAAACAAGTTCAAAGTTTTTTAGGAATATTAAATTTTGCTTAAGATTTTATTCAAAATTTAGCTGAGATAAGAAAACTTATTCAAATGCTTTTAAAGAAAATCAAATAATTGAATGTTCACCCTATTTTATTGAACATGTAAAGAAAATTAAGATTTTGTGTACTACATTACAAAAACTTTCTTTATCATCTCATGATGATGATTTAATTCTTAACTAATGCTTTCGATTATGTATAGAGTGGATTATTAAAAAAGAAAAATTATGATGATTCTAATATTAAGATTAATGGGTCTCTTTGCAAGTATATTCAGGAACAGATACTGAATAAAATATCACATAAATAAAAAGGAATTATTGGTAGTAGTAAAAAATTGTCAAAATTTTTATTATTTTTATCACCTAAAAGATTTTTATTAAAAACTAATAATATTCAAGTTAAGGTTGTTATTACCCTCTAAACTTTAATATAAAAGATATATTAATTGACATACTTTATTAGTAGAATATACCTTTGATATTGAGATTATCATATCTAATAATAATTTTCTTTTTAACTTTTTAGCTAGAGATGGTTAACCTAAAAAAAGAGATATTTAACTTATTATAACAAATGTCCAAAGATATCATTATTTGTTAAACCCAAATCAAAGATTAATTAGATATATATTGCTAGCTTCAACTCGATACCTAAAAAGGTTGCAAAGCTACTTCTTTCATTGTGCCATAAAAAGAAGTAGCTTTGCAACAACCCAAGATAAACCATTATAAACTTTATAGCCTAGTCAACAAGGCTAAAATAGTTGAAGATTCATCATCTACATGATCTTCCTCAATAAAAGAATCTAGTAGTTGGCATATTAAGTTAGAAAAAGTTACCATTGGTAATATTTCTCTAAGGTCTAATACTATGCACAAATTGATTGTACAAAAAAATATCATGATCGATAATCTTCCAAGGAGTCATCCTGATATTCATGCACATTATAAGGTAATGAGAGACTTACACACTACAAAATAATGATACCTGCCATATGATTTTTTGAGATATATCATAAATTGAACTTTTTATAAGAGCTCATCTTCCGGCTATTAGAAATTGGTAAGATTTTGGAATAATAAATGCTATATACTTGACTTATATAGAGTTTCTGGAGATATCGTTACTTTTCAAATGGATTCAAGAAGGGGTTAAAGATTATTATCTAAATATCCCTAAGATGACCCTTAAAATACTTTGGTATTAAATATATTATCTAATGGTCCAGATTTTTCTGAAGATTAACAATATGATGCCTACCATTTCATTACTTTGAGAAAAGCAGAACACTTAGTCGTTACTATAGATACTAACTTAAAGAAAAGAATTTTCTACATACGTTGAAAATGATATCTATTACAAAAGAGGAATCAACATGAGAACTGTTATTTCTGGCATAAAAGCAACATTTTAAAAAAGATTTCAAATCTATGCCCCAAAAAAAACAAATTTTCTTCTTTAATGATAACTCCATCTGAAAAAACACCATTGGCTATTGAAATTTTGTAAAAATGAAGATAAGCATGATTGAAAAATGAAACATAAGATCTAGTCCTTAGGCAAAAAAAATATTTTGTTATCCTTGAAAACGTATAGAAGATATTTGTTCTTTTTGTTAAAGTGGTTGGAAGACCTTCGAAGGAAAAGATTAAGTTGAAACATCAAGAATATCTACATACAGTGATGATTTTGAAGCAAACAGATAAAAAAATAACATCAAAATCTCTCCAACAACTCAAATAAAAGAAAATTCACTATCAATAAAGATAGAATTTACTTTCTAAAAAGTTGATATGATGTGATATTTGTTATAATGAAATCCAAACTTCAAGTTTGCCTATATAAATAAAATCTTAAAGTAGTAAAAGGGGGCACTTAGCAATCTCTATGGATTTGATCTTTGTAATCTCCTTTACTATAAAATAAAATTTTCCTTTCTATAGATACAATTCATAATTTCCATTTAAAGCCATATTCTTTTCCTAAATCTTTCGTGTACGCTTTAAAGTAGGAAACAAATTAAAGTTATGCTGGACTTTGCTAAAGAAACGATAAGGGTAATTACCTTACTCTAAGGTTGAAGTTAGAATGCTCATTAAAAGAGTCGAAAAAAGCGTAGTAAAGCTACAATCAAAGAACTAAAGAAAAGGGTATGGAAGTGTAATAGGCTCTTTAATTTAGAAATTTAGAACTTGTTTTGCATATAGTTATATCATGAGCTTTTATTTTCTAAAAAAAAATTATATATAGAATATCTAGGATAGATTTAGATTCTTTAGAATCTATAAATGAGATAATTACAAGGTTTGCTTGTAGAGTACTTGGTTAGCTGGAAACCGCCGCGGAAAGGTTGGATAAAAGTTAATACAGATGGCACGGTGCCAAACGGTTCTTCTGGTGGTGCGGCTGAGGAGCTTCTTAGGGACTGCAATGGACAGTGGTGTGGAGGTTTTTTACAAAATTTTGGGGCCTGCTCACCCTTGGTTGCTGAACTAAGGGGAGTTAACGAAGGGTCTAACTGACATGGGACCATGGCTATCGGAAAATCACACTGGAAGTGGATTCGCTAGAGGTAATCAATATTCTTTCCTCCTCTGAAAGATTACTGACTGAGGACTCTAATTTGGTGCAGGGTATACGAGCGGTGCTGGATTGAGATTGGGAGGTGAAGATTCAACACGTCTATAGGGAGGGGAACCAAAGCGTCGATAGTTTGGCTACTCTAGCTGTGTGAGTACACACAGGATTGCATATCCTTATAAAACCTCTGACGGACTCGATGTATTTTATACTCCTAAATAGGCAAGGAACTATATATTGTCGGGGCATGACCTACAGTTGATTTGTCTATGTTTTCGTTTTCTTTCTTATGTATTAAAAAAAATGAGATAATTACATCCCCCTTTCAAGAAGTCACTAAGATTATAGCAAATAATGATAAATTAGAGGAAGACAATTTGCTTTAAATATCTTTAATTTTTTATATTATTAATAACTTATTTATGATAAAACTTTTATTTCTTTCGAATGATTAGATTGTATGTGTGATTACCATTATTAACGATTCTTCCTTTTCCATTAATAATTAATGTTGGCATCACGTAGAGAAAGAAGCAACGTGTTGAATTAAACTTTCTGTTCTAGATCTCTGATTTCCACTATATTATGGGCTCAATGTTCCTTGCAATGATTCTTATTACTCAATTTTAAAATTTAGAGTTAGCTTGCAGATTATTTTGCTAATTAAAGTTGACAGATTGATCTTACCCAAGGACCTGATCCTCTGACCTCTAAACTCTGTCCCAAATCATCCTAACCATCTATTTATGTGGTCCATATAAATAGATGGCTAGGATAATTTGAGACAGGGTTGAGACAGTTGGGGGGCCAGAGGATTTGAGGGGTCCTACCTATGGTCTCAATCCCATGTTGAAATCATTAATTGTTCCCAGGGCACTAAATATGTACAAGCGTGTGACATATATTAGTATAAACTAATCATCAATCTAATTGGAAGACAACGACTGCATGTTTATATGATAATCTTATGGTTACGTAGAATGAGACTATTCCATAAGAAGTAATTGTTCCCCATACAAAGGAGATGGAAATTATTACCCAATTGCGTAATCTTTACAAATACATATGTCCAATTTTGTTTATCTTAAAAGGAAATACGAAAAGTTATGCTTATCATTCTATGGTCATACTTCAACTTACTTTAGTGAGGAATCCAATCATCAACTTAAATATAGAAAGTAGTTAAACCTACTGCATGATCTTGCATCATCCTTCGTAACTATACATTGTATAACGTCTGCGTTCCTAGCACTTGGATGGATCAATGTTCTATCTTTTCTCTCCCTTTTTTTTTTTTTTTTGGGTATATCTTATGTGGAAGGTACTTACACGTCGATTATTATAGTACTGCTATAGTCTCTTCTCTTGTGGGAATGTAAATGTAGCATCCTGTTCTCCTAACGAATCTAACTGTTCACTAATAAATAATTGAAAAGATAATATTGGCGTGCGCAAAGAGAATTAATGACTTTGATGTATTAGAAAATAAGAAGAAGTACAAATGTATATGTTGGTTTTGGTTAATACTTGCGTGTTATAACAACCAACCAACCAAGTTTTAAAATTGAAATCATTTCTCAATTCAGTATGGGGATTATAGTCTCTAGCTTTCTCAGTCATTTGAAGATTTAGAAATTTGTATTAGCAGCTTCATGCAATAGCTTGAACAAAATAAGCAAAAGAAAATTAGATAAAACCTTTAGGTAGTAAGGCGTGATCGAATTACATTTCGTGACCAAAAGATTTAACCAGAGAAATCCAACATTTTAAAATAACGTCAGAAGGCAGAATTGCCCATTACTTTATGTACTTGTGACTAGACATGTATATGGGTTGGGTTGCATTGAATTTAATTATATTTAAATTTTTAGCCTTATACCCAACTTGGACCATAAAATGAACTCAATTTGAAACTCAAATCTGGCCTATTATAAAAATTTAATCATAGGTCCATATCTTTTAAAAGTTTTAATAATTATATAAAGCAGAATTGTAATACGCTAGCATCAATTTTTTCTTACCTTGTGAAATCACATATAATATAAATATGAATACTTAATCATTTTTCAAATTAAAACAATCATAAATTCGTTTCAAAATAAAAATATAATTTCTTACAAAATCCATAAGAAACTAAGTTAAAGCACTTTAATATAATCATTTTTTCTCAATAATTATTACTAAAAAATCACCAATTTTTCCTATAACAAATAACTAAAATAAAAATAAATTTAAAAATATAAACAAAAAATCATAATGATTATATGAAACGAATTACCTACAACAAGTCTTTTATGGTCATCTAACTCTTAAAAGTAACATGAGATTTAATTGTATCTGGTTTGAGTGAGATACAAAATGAGCTTACCATTTTTTAGCAAAATTAAGTGCAAATTCTAAAGGTACTGTAGAAATAGAAATAGTCAAACCATCTTTAGCCAATATACCCAAAGTAGGAAATCATTTAGACGTCACAATCCACTACTCTAATATATCAATGTAACTATCTAGATTTATAATATACTATTTCAAATAAATATTTAATTCAGATTGTTTAACTTTAGGACGAAACATTGACCTCAAATACTACTTATAATCATATTCTTAAGAACCCTTGGTTCTTTTTATATTATTTAAACTAGAAGAAGATTTAATATTTTGAGTGATGTTATCTACTTTATACTTTTGTAACACTTAAGCATCATGAATAAGGTCTTCTTTACTTGTTCAATAAAATTAGTTGAAGTGGGATTATCATAAAGTGCATAGTAGTAAAAATGAAGATAAGTCAATTTATAGCGAGGATCTAAAATGGTAACATATGATAATAACTAATAATAAAGAGTACTCTAACTAATACCTGTCAAATTTCTTCTGCATCTCATTGATTATACTAACCATAAATAGAGAAAGGTTTTTTGTAACATTTTTATGAATGTTAATGAATTTTTCATACACCTTTAAAGTAAACATTTGACACTAGATATTTTGAACCATAAAAGAATAATGTTATGCCATAAAGTTTGATTTATTAGGCACAATTATATAAATAGTTATTTGTTTTTTCACTTATTAATATGGAATGGAATCATGTAATAAAAAATAGGATTGATCATAATATAGAGAATTTCACCTTATACGTACATTAATCTTTAGTGTCTGCATCGTATTCAAATGAGATCTTTTAGAAGCCATCTCAAAGAACTTTTTTCTCTTTGGAATAGACTTATTCAAATGCCTAAATCTATTTCAAATTTTAGAAATAAAATCATCAATCATTTCTCTTCCTGCTTCCGCATAAATATTTAGAGTATGACATGAACTTCTAACCTGAAAAAGCTACCCATTGCCAAAAAAAAAAAAAACCCCATTTGTAGCTAGGTGAAACTTAAGAAAGTTGACCATTTGTCATTATAAAAAGCATTGTCCAACGAGATTGACAAAATATTTTTATCGACCTTCGATTTAGCCAAGCAAAGTGTTACTTTATTTGCAAGTGATAATCTATGAAAAAGATGTTTAAAGCCTTAAAAAGAATTATGCTATTTTGTAAATTCCACTTGTTATCAATAAAATGACCAATAATGCATGTTTATTTGTCCATTGGTACTTCATTATTTTAATTAACAAAAGTCAAGAAAATATGACTCGGACATTCAAACAACTCCTTTTGTATTGGTTCTCTTTTTTTATTAACATAAGACAGTGCATCAAGTTTACAAATAACCCTACTAATTGATTTCTGGTTGAGCAAGAGGCAAGGCTCATCATATGTCTAAATGCAGACAATTTAACAAACATTAAAGGATGCGCAGTAGCAACAATTTTCGGCGAAAGTTCAATTTTATGAGGAATAAAGAGATGAGAGAGAGCCTCCAACTTCTCATTAGAAGCAGCAGGCATGTCTACTCTTCCCTTCTTCCTTGAACTCTTTGGCCTCTTTATACTACTACATTACTCTATTGATCCACTGCTACCTATCGACCTTCCTTGTTCAGTACAACACTCACTCTATATTCTACTCACCATCTTTGCATCCTACTCCCCTTGCTTTCTACACCATTCTGCCTAGCGCTCTGCTTCACTACTTCACCCACTCTACACTATGCTCCATTGCTTCACTACTACACCCACTGTGCATTATACTATACTTTTAACACCCCTACCATAAGGTCACCTTGGACATTTCCACAAGACACCAAATCTCGCCCTTTCTCCCTACTATTTTTGCACACTATAATCCTAACAGCCCAACCCAAAAGTTGTCCCCTTCCTAACTCATGCTTTAACATTCACAATAACCAATACGCCTGCACCCTCCCCATCTGATTTCCACCTTTACCCTCCCTCATTCCCATCCATACCTCCACTATTAGCCTTCCTCTCAATGTCAAAGATTTCCTCCCTCATCAGTTGCTCCTCTCTGGAAGTCTTGGAAGCAAGTAGTTGGCAAACTAACCCCCTTGATCTTGGCCTATTCCATAGATGGCAAATTGGTTTTTTATCCCTGTCTTAAAGTTTTGAAAGAGGAAGCTTGTGGTTGGGAATCCACCATTGTAGATTTTTTCTTTGACAAACGACCACCCTTTCTTTTAGTCTTTCAATGGGCTAGCAAACTATGGAAAGTTAGAGGACTGCTGGATGTTCTCCTTTATGAAGATAACTTGATCCTTTTCACTTTCTTTTCCACTTCAGAAGCTCAAAATTTTTTTGAGGAAGGTCCGTGGTACTTTGTTAACCAAGCTATCTTCCTACAAGCTTGGTAGTCATGCTTGAACCTTAAACTCTTAAGATCCAAAGTGTCCCACTTTCGATTAACTTCCATAACATCCCATTTAATAAGTACTACACAACCCAAGGGCAAGGTTCACTAACAAGCTACATAGGTCAACCACTATGCATGGATGAACACAATGCCAAAAAGAAGCATATAGGCTATGCCAGGATCTACATCAATGTGGATAGTTCCGAAGAACTTCCTGATGAAATACTAATTATGACATTATAAGAGGAAGACAAACTATGGGCAGACACTATCAAAATTTCTTACCATTGGAAACCATCTTCAAAAACCCAAGGGGAGACGTGGAAAACCATGGGCAAAACCTTCAAAACAAGTAGCTATCAAGAGCTCATAGAGTCAGTTGATGAATCTCAACCTCTTAAACCCATGGAGACTCCCAATCCATTGACATCAACTGCCAATATGTTAACCACAACAACAGATACTGATGCTATGCTACTCCTAGAGCCTTCCACACCATCTGTCAATATAGATATGCAAAATAGTGAGCTACTAAAAAAATGTCATGCCACACAAAAACATACACCCAAGGAGCACCATATCTTACACAATGCAAGGAAGGAAATATCACAAACAACAGATGCAACATTTACAAATCAACTAGCTAACACCACTCACACTATAGCCTTGATAACTACTTCAAAAGTTCTACATAACTCTGCTGACAAACTGCCAACTATGAGTAATTATACCCCTATTCACTCATATATCATTGTAATCCTTATTTCTTCTGCAAGAACCAAAGAGGCTGTGAAAAATGTCGACTTTCACACTATGGAGAGATGAAGATCGAAAAGTGGAAAAGGGAAAGGTTGAATAAACCAAACCGTTTAAATATGTCCATAATCATATGGAATGTTAGAGGAATAAATTGTCCCATTGAACTTTCAGCTTTAAGGGACTTTGTTTTTTTGGAGAAACCTCTCGTCATTGGATTACTTGAAACCAAAATTAGATTAGACAATTTAGCCAAGTTGGAGATTTTTGGTTCCCATTAGAACATGCTCACTAACCATAACCATCATGCTCTAGGTAGAATAATTATCTGCTATAGGAAGGATGAATTCAACATTGATCTATTGGACTCGACTAACCAAGTTATGCATATAAACCAATTTTTCATACAGGAGCACATCAAACTTATTGTATCATTCATATATGCAAGCAATTTCATATTCCAAAGAAGAGGCTTATGGAACAACCTTAAATCTCTCAACAACAATATCTCCAATTTGTGGCTTATCTGTGGTGACTTCAACTTAGTCTTATACCTATCAGAAGCACAAGGTCATTGTACCCTAAAGAACTACTCAATTGATTTGAAAGCAATTGTGGAGGATCTATGAGTGACTAATCTTAAATATGTTATAAACACTTTCACTTGGTCCAACAAACAAAATCCGCTTGGCATATCAGGAAAAAATTAGATCGTGCCCTAGTAAATGATCTTTGTTTTAGTCACTTCCCCAATAGTCTTAATACTTTTAAAGACCCTCTTTTCTCGGATCACACCCCCTTGTAGTGGACAGCTTATTTCATAAGTCACCAAACAACATGCTTTCCGGTTTAACAAATTTCCTAGTGATTGTACCAGGATTCTCTGAGGCGTGTAGAAAAGAAGCAGATCATTATTGTCAATGGATTAAGCAATTTTGTTGTGTTCAAAATTTGAAGATCATCAAGCAAGAAATGAAAGTACTGAATTTCATGCAAAGACCTATAACTCCTACTATTAACTCCTACAGACTTAAACTTTAGGCCATCCAATCTAGAATTCCTTCCAATGCTACTGATCAACTGCTACTTGATATAGAAAAGTTGTTATTATCATAATTCCTACAGGCCACACATAACCTTCATTCTCTTTTGCAACAAAGAGCTATATTGAATTGGTTAAAAGATGGAGATAACTATAGTAGCTTCTTTTTCAACTCAATTCTTGCAAGGAAAAATTGCAATAAATATTCCATAGTTTCCAAGCAAGGCATAATACTTCAAATATAATAGGAAATTCAAGAGGAGGCTGTAAGCTACTTTAAAGACCTTCTTAGTACCTCTAATGCATCTACTATTAGATCTCAAGATACTATCCCTTAAAAAATCTCACCTTTGGATTCAGATTTCTTACCAAACTAGTGGACAACACTGAAATAGAAGTTGCAGTATTCAGCATGGATGGCTCCAAAGCCCCAAGCCCTGATGTCCTTAATGGATATTTCTTTGAAAAAACTTGGAGCATGATAGGACCTTTTGTTATCTAGGCAATCTAGGAGTTCTTCTCAAAGGGGATTCTTCTCAAAGAAATTAATAGAACCTTTGTCTGCTTGATTCCTAAATACTCTAACCCCACACACTTTAGGGAATTCAAACCTATCGCTTTTACAAACTTCCTCTATAAAGTCATTCCAAAATACTAGCCATTAGATTGAAGAAAACATTAACCCCACTAATCAATAACAACCAAGTTGCCTTCTTGAATGACAGACATATAGGGGATATCACCCTTATCATCCTAGAACTCCTAAAAGGCTACTCTAAATCCAATTACTCTCTAAATTGCATAATCAAGAAAAACTTTCACAAAGCCTTTGATAGTATGGGCTAGGATTTCTTATGGACAATATTGAAGGCTCACAGGGTTTCTAGACATTTTCACTCACTGGATCAAAAAATGCATCACATCTTCTTCCTTGTCTATACTGATCAATAACACTCCTGTCCCACTATTCAAGGCAGCAAGAGGTCTCAGACAAGGGGATCCCTTGTCCCCCTACCTCTTCATTCTTTCCATAGAGACTCTCAACTCGCTCATCAAGCATGAAGTGCTCAATAACTCTAAGTTTAAACATCATGTAAAATGTTAAAAAAATTGGTTTAATTAATTGTTGTTTTGTAGATGACCGACTTTTATTTTGCAGGCAACGATGGACTCGATACAATGTTACATGATAGCTCTCGACAAATTTAAAAGCTTCTCAGGTATGCATTCAACCCAACAAAGAGCCTCTTCCTCCTATCCAAAAAAGCTACTCCCTTGGGGACTCTCATCTCTCAAACCACTAGAATGTAGTTCAAAAACACACCTCTTTTA
Organism: Erythroxylum suave; assembly: GCA_027563595.1. Taxonomy (NCBI): domain Eukaryota; kingdom Viridiplantae; phylum Streptophyta; class Magnoliopsida; order Malpighiales; family Erythroxylaceae; genus Erythroxylum; species Erythroxylum suave. Next base: position 3,957,315 of record JAOSBN010000001.1, read on the forward strand.
TACCTCGGGTTACTAGTCTCTACTAAAAGGCTTAACTATATGTGGTGTACACCACTTCTAGAGAAAATGCATAAAAGGATCTGTTCGTGGGTAAATAAATATCCTATGCCAGGAAGTTGCAACTTATCAAATGTGTTAAACTCTCTCCATATTTATTGGAGTATATCCCAAGGCATCATTTAAATAGTAGAAAGGATCCTCAAAAATTTCCTATGAAGCCATCCAAATGTTGCGAAACAGATAGCTAAAGTGAACTGGATAGACATTTTTCTTCCCAAAGATGAAGGTGGCTTAGACATTACTCCAATCAAGATCACAAATCAAGCCTTAATCCTTAAAAGACTATAGTGGATACTAATAGATAAAACCTTAAAATGGCTTTACTCCTACTTCCTAAAAGGTAGAAGCCAATGGGGAATTCAATAATCTGCCTCATATTCTTATTTTCTTAACCAAATCCTGAAGTTAAAATATAAAGTCCAAAATTATGTCTTTTGCAAAATTAGGAATGGCAAATTGATATCTCTCTAGAATGACAATTGGTCAAACATGAGACTGCTCATACAACACTTCAACAATCTAAGCAGTTTCTAAACCTCTTCACACACTATTCAACTCAACTCTATGATTACAGATGGTTTATGGAATTTTCCTCATAATCTAAGGCATTTACAACTACTTACCCACCCCACCCAGCCTCTTTTGACATCTTCTACTAGCATAATCAACCTATCCATCAACTTACTAACAAAGACACCAAAGATCTACTAAGAAGTAGAAAACTGAAGGTAGCATGGCTTAGGATCATCTAGAGCAAGGCTTTGAATCCAAGAATATCCTTTGTACTATGGTTAACAATCCTAAACAGACTCAATACAGTAGACATAATGTCCTATCTACAAATGGACAGAACCTGTCCAATGTGTCAAGTCCATGTGGAAACAAGAGATCACCTCTTCTTCTTATGTCCTTACAACAGCACTGCATGGAATTCTATATCTAGCAGATGTCTATGGATAGATTCTGGGAGCTCCATCACAGAGATAGCATAAAAAAAATGTCCAACTCATCAGCTTACTGAAACCTAAAGAGACTAATTCATACCTTATCTTTAAGACTTTGTGTATATAGTTTATGGAAAGAAAGAAACCTCAGATGGTTTACTGGAACCATCTTGTCTAAAGAGTCTCTCATTACCAAAACCCTCAAAGAACTCATCCTTCTCAAAAACCTAAATCAGACCTATAACGTAAGTATCCTAACCTCTCTAAACATATAGCTCACCGCTCTACTACTCCTAATCTATGGCTTTGCTCATAACATATGCATTCAAGATGTTTAATGGAGGTACAGTGCTGAACAAAACAACTAGCAGGGCTTAACACTTACCTGGTTTGTCGGCCTATCTACAAGCCTCAATATAGACAAATCTTCAAGCGTCCCCTTCTTCCACTATCTCCCCAAGCCATGAATTCTCAAAGTCTCCAGAGAACCCAATCCCGAATTAGGTAAAATCTATTGCCATGACATTTGGTTGCTGAGATTTTTACCCATTTTATAGAAACGTCACCGCTTGGTTGAGGATCTTCGGAAGATCTATACACAGTTGTTTTCTCTTCTTATTCAAACACTGTCATTTGGGTAGTTGTATTAGGAGAGACACCTTTCGACATTTTGTAACATTAAACCTCTTTTATCATTAATATATTTTTTAAATTCTCAAAAAACAATTATCATATTAATTTCCTTACGTAGTTCAATATAACCACATTTCGTATATTTCAATATAATAGTACCATCATAATCTAATTTAGTTCCAATCACCTGTTGTCGTATATCATTATACTAAATTGGCAAAGTAAGTGAGAAGAATCACTTGTAGCTTTAGAAGAAAACTCTTTACTGCAACGAATAGATTAAGCTTTTGGATTTTCTTATATTCCCTTCATAGCCATAAGGTTTTATGAAGTAGACCACAACTTCTTTGTTTAAGGTTGATTAGTTGTTTCTTATTTATGAGAATCATCATATAGTATACTAGAAGTTATGATTATGATTATAATTCTTGCATTACTAACAACTAATTATTTTTATAATAAAAATGAACTTCTTATATCTGAAAGATAAAATAAAACAATAATATCATAACGACCTCAGATAAAATAAACAAGCATTGGTTTAAAGAAAAAACTAATAAAAGGGGTATTTTAAGGTCAAATAATTTTTAAAACAAAAAAGCATAACAAACTTTACATATAGGAGATGCATGCAACTAAATAATAATAGAAAAACATCCAATAAAAGAATTCATGAAAATGTATGAATATAGGAGAAAAAAAAGTCCAAACAGTTGCTTTAGTTTCCATTATTCAAATAAAATTAGTTTCATAATTAGAAAATATATCAAGTCAATTGTATTATTCTAGGAAAAATAATTCAAATTGATATAATGTAAGAATCAATGCCTTAAATCAATTTGTTTAAACATAAAGTCAAAAAGTTACAAGGGTAAAATATTTTATATTGATATAAAGATAACTATTCGTAAAGTGCTCAACTTTTTGTAGTCTTTTTAATCCAGTGCCCAAACTTTAAAATTTTCAATTGAATGACCTACTTTTTATAGTTAAGTTTAAAACATTAATTCAATTGCTAACATTTAGTTTCTCATTTGGAAAAATACTGGCCAACTAAGCATACTCAATAATCCAATTCTCGTCAATTAAGCAAACCACTAACAACAAATTCCATATCAAGCAAGAAAGACCAAACCACTAGTAACGTAAAAAAATAAGCACATAAATAAGCACATAACAATGGAGGAAACAAATTGCACTTTAATAAAGCATAAGACTTTCCAATGCCTAAAAACTCTAAACTAGGGAGACATGTATAAATCACTCTCCAACATGGGACTCCATGGCCTTGCTAACTTAATTAGTTTTATATATTTGATAACACACCCCTTTAAGTGAAATCTCTTTAGGCTTGAAACTTGTACAGGCTCACTCTACCTTGTGCTGAATTAATTAAGTAGCTAGTAGGATTTAAACTCACGACTACTTGATCATAGGGGCTCTAATACCATATTAAGTGACCGTTTCACCACAATAGCTTAAGTTTTTATGTGAGGTAAACTTAATTGGTTTTATATATTCGCTAATAACCACTAACACCAGTGGCATGAAAAATAGGCATGTCATGACTTTCTTTTTCCAGTCTTTCCTAAATAATTGTAAACATATATAGTAATTCCGACAGTAAACTTCTCTTCACTACCAGTATCACTCTCAATTTGACAGGTCACCATCCCTACAAAAGCAACCATACTCAAACTATTAATCCCATAAACATTAACAACAGAAGGAAACAACATCAAGTCTGACATCTTTATAAAAGCCTTTGTTTAGCCACAAACCATAGTTGATATAATAACCTTAGGGATCCTAATCGAAAATGGCCCAAACACCAATGACATCAGTACAGTGCCTCCACCGCCTCCCATCCAATTGTTCCAATATTTTTAAAAATTTTGTGAATAATGTTTACCCAAACTCAATCCATAAATTGATTACTAAAATTCAGACTCTTCAATTTTTGGACTTAACCCAAACTAGGTTAATTTTATACGTCTATTTATAACAAATATTCAAATTATAACCTTTAATATTATGCTATAGTTACAAAATTATACGCATTTAGTTAAAATAAGGTCAATGAAATAAATACTAAAAGATTAGAATATAATAATAAAGTCATTTTATGATTGGTTTAAATTTACTAAAATTTAAAAGTTATATAATATATAATACATAATACAAAAGTTGGTGTGTTAAATAAATCCTTGTATTATCTTTAAGATATGTCAATTTACTATTTATGTACTTGGTCTCATTTTTAATGTATTAATACCAGTCTTATAATATATTATTAGAAATATGTATTTCAAAATAAAAATTATAATTTTATAAGGTATTGAGGTTATTCACTTTTAGTCCAATATATGTTTATCCACTTATTATTATATTTTTCTCTTTTATTTTTTATTATCTTAACTACTATAAAAATTAATTTTTAAATCGATAAGGATTAGTACTCAATAATGGTCTTCTCTCTTTTTTATTTCAAAATATTTTTATAATTGTAATAAAATATTTAAAATGTATGTAGGAGTTATGTAAAGAAATATTGAAGAAACACAATTAAAAAGCATAATCTTTATTTTGATTTGTATTGCATCTCTGTCATATCGTTAACGAAATTTGAAATTGTAAACTGAATATTAAGATATTACCTTCAAATTTTGGTAAACAATAAAGAAAATTGATAGATTTCACTCATGCAAGTAGCTATTTTTAATATTTTGTTCAGATTTTCTTGAATATTAAAAATTATGTGACATCGTATTAAGATGAACTTCATTTTTATTTAATGTTACACAATATACTAAATATTAACTTAATTATATTTTTAAAATTTAAATATATTTAAAAGTGTATATTATTAAAAAAAACATATATGTAAGCATAGAACTTAATTTTAACTCAGTAAAAAAGAGATGAAATTTAAGTGTTTAAGTTGAAGAATCATTTTATAGTTATGAATAAAATATTAGCTTATAAGATGTTATATATAAATATAAAAAAAGGTGAAAGAGGTACTTTCATCAATAAGATTTGCACAAAATTTTAATTAAAATTTAATGTTTAATAATGTTAAAAAGAGATTTTAATTTTATAAACCCGTATTGCTAAAGCATCCTGAGTTCTCTTTCCACATTACGTTGCTTAAAAAGAGTTTTCATTTCCTTGAATTCTTCCAATTGATTGGAAAGAAATTCAAGCAACCTCTTTAAAATCTTTTTAACACCTTCTTCTTCTTCAACGAACTAGATCCATTTGACCTCATTTCATCATGTCTGAAACCCTTAACATTATCTTTTGTTCAAATCCTATAGTTATGTATCAATGTGCAAATATATAACTTATTGTCACTCTCCTTCTTAACCAAGGTATAATTTAGAGGACAATGATATTATTATTCAAAGACTAACACTATCTATTTTTTACAATAATTTAAAATGACTTATATTTATGATTGTTCTTCTCTTTTGGTTACATAATTTGTCTATGATAAGAAAAGAAAACCACAATCAATAGATCTGTGGGTTAGTGTTTGTTTGAGTAGAAGATGATATGACAAAAGAATTGAGATAAAGGTTACCCACTCTATTATGGCTTCCTCTTCCCTTCTAATTGCATATCTTAGATTGTGTTAGTTATTGTAATTTTTGTACCAATGATGTTGAGACGTGAGCAACTACAATGGTGCAACTATTGGTGTGTAGATTTTAGTAATTGTAGTTGCAATAGCTATTTCTACAACAATTGTTGCTTATTTAAGTGGTGGTGCCCATTATAATTTTCCTATGCCTCTTTTACTTCATAATCAAATCCCAAATCCAATGACACAGTATAGGAGCAACCTATTTTAATTTGAGAATAGAAAAAAAACTAAAACTAATCTAAAGTTTGAATAAAACCTCAAAGGAGATCAAATTTACTAATAAAATAATAAAAATAATGAAAGTTAACAAATCCTACCATCCTATAACTATTTATAATAAAGAATAACACCCTAATATGAAGTATTCGAAACAGAACTCTAAAATATAAAGGTTATTCAAAATAAAACGTTAAAATGTAAAATCTATTCAAAATAGAACTCTAAAAATATAAAGTTATTTAAAATAGAATTATGGTGACTCTAAGCATAAATCCTTTTTCGCATTTTGATGCCTTATTAGTCACTCTTACTTGCTAAGAAATTAAATCAAGTTATTATCAGAATATCCTAGCTCATAATTAGACAAATAAAGTGAAATATCAGTAAGATTGATGTTACCCATCCATGAAGGTAATTGAATGACATAAGCAATATCATCGAACTTTCTTATGATCTTGAGTGGTTTATATTTCCTTGCTTTATTTTATGATATCCACTAACAATCATATTCTTTCTCAAGAATTCTGAAACCTTATCTCTAGCTTCAAATGCTTGAGCTCGTTTATATTGGTCAACTTTAGCCTTATACTTTGCATTGGCTTTTTCAAGCTTCTCTTTCACTTCCACTTGAATTAATATGTTATAAAGTTCCCCATAAATGACTTAGGAACTTGGTATCATTGTGAAATGTAATAGATTTCAGATTATCATGTAGTTGCACCTTGTCTTTAAAGAATAGTTTGTAATTGAAGTGGCATCTATCGACCTTTTAAAAGGTAGAAAATGTGCCACTTTTAAAAATCTATCAACCATTAAAAATAAAAAATAAAAATTATTCTTCTTTATGTTTTAGCAATCCTAATACAAAGTCTATGGAAAGATCCTCACAGATATTATTAGGAACATGTAATGGCATATTTAAACCAATATTAGAAGTATATCCCTTATAAGTTTGACAAGTTTGGCACCCTTAAAACAATAGAAACCATGTCTTTCCTTAATTTCAGGTAAACTATTGTGAAACTCCTCAAGATTTTTGTACCTACTAAGATGATCGACTAATCCCCCACCATGCAAATCTCTAATCACCTTCTCCTTTAGTGAAATACATAGAAGGCAAATATGATTATCCTTTATAAGGAACCTGTGATAAACATAATAATCCTCATGTGATTTCTTATCTAAACATGTTTTCCACATATCTTTAACGTTAACATCATATATGTATAATTCTTTTAAATAATCAAACACATCAATTTCCATACTGAAACTCTTAATCATAACCACCCTTCTATTCAATACATCGCATACCACATTACTTCCCGCTTGTAAATAAGTTTATAAGGAAATTTACCAATAAAGGCTAACCATCTAACTTGCTTTTTAGTTGTCAACTACTTTTAGCTTCTCAAATATTTCAAGTCTTAATGATCAACATAAATAAAAAATTTCTTTCTAATCAAATAATCCTATATTTTCAATACCCTTACTTTGGCATAAAATTCTTTATTCTAGGCAGCCCATTTTTGTATAGTATAAAATTCTTTTCTTGGGATGAAACATCCTCAATTCCAACTCCAGTAGAATCACACTTAGTCTAAAACAATTTTCAAAATTATGAGAGGATAAAATAGGAGGGATATACAAATTTTCTTTAATAATAACAACACTTTGTTCTTATTCCTCCATCTATTTACCCTTTTTCAAGCACTTAATTATAGGAGTCATAACGCTACTAAAAGTTTTTGGCAAAACTCTTATAGTATGTTGCTAACCTATAAAAACTTCTTACATGCCTAATACTCTTAGGGCCATTCCCTAATAGGTTTTGCTTTATCTATATTTATCTTAACACCATTTTTTCTTTCATAATGCACCTAAGAAATAACAAATTCTCAATCATAAATGTGAACTGGTTCAAATTAGCACATAATTTGTTATCCCTTAATGCATCAAACATCCTTCTAAGATGCTTAATATGCTCATCAATAGATTTGCTACAGATAAGAATGTCATCAAAATACACCATGATAAGTTTATCAATGGAAAGTTGTAACACATGGTTTGTAAGGCATATAAAGGTACTTAGTGCATTTAGTCGAGTTGAATGGGATAACTAACCATTCATATTATCCATAACTTCTATTAAATGTAGTTTTCCAATTATTCCGAGGCCTTATCTTTATTTGGTGATAAATATTTCTAAAGTCAATTTTGGAAAAATAATTGTTCCATTCAATTGATCCAACCTATCATTCAACCTTGGGATATAAAACTTGTACCCAATAGTAATTTGTTGATTGCTATACTATCAGCACAAATCCTCTAACTATCATCTTTCTTTGTTGTAAGCAACGTAGGAACAACACCTGGACTCATATTATCTCTAATATGATCATTCTTAATTAATTGATTTACCTTCTCCTTTAATACGCCATTTTCTTTAATGAGGGATGTCAGGTAAAACAGCCCAAGGAAAAGATCAATATGGTGTTGGATATAACATATCGGAGCAAATTCAATAGGTAAATCATCATGAACTATAACCCTAAAGTCCACTAAAATAAGATGGATTTTCAAGGGAATTTCATCTTTCTTATTTTCTCACATCTTTCCCCCTTTTACAATCAATAAATGCACCTCCTAGTTTCTTTTATCTTACTCATAAATTTTCTTTATTATTTTATACTTACATTAAAGTTTTTTTAATCTCCTTATTAGGTTTCACACACACTTTTTTTTAACCTATAGGTACTAAAGCATATTTCACCTCATCTTTTATAAATTAGTAAAAAATTTTCCTACCGAAAATGCATTGTTTCAATATCATATTATCCTGGTCATTCTAAATTTTTTTTGATGCATCTATACTAGTAGCATCATAATTATGATTTTCATAATATTTACAAATTGTTAATGGTACCTTACAATGTTCATTGACAAATATTTCTCGAAGCTCCTTGATTCAATAACATTATAAGCTCCTTTATATCATACACCTTATACAAAAAAGCTTATGCCTTAGCAAATCATCTTGTTCTTTATAAGATATCATTAACCTTCTAATCACTCCTCAAATGCATCATCATCATCCTCTCTGCTTATTACTCCTAATCATCTCTTTTGGGCGTAAAATTTTCCTTCTCATCATCATCTTCATATTGCTCTGCCATATTTACAGCTTTCCTTTTTAGGTAGTCATTAGAATTATGACTTGGTTTATTACAACTATAACACTTTGGTAAGGTCATTTGGCTTAAAGATTTAAGGATTTTAAGGCAATTAGAGCTTCCCACCACTACCATCTATAGGGAGTGCATTCGTCACCTCTTTTCCTTTCACAATAGAAGCCTTTTCATCACTATACTGCTTGAACTCCCTTAGCTTTAGATTATACCTTTATAGATAAATTCCTAGCATCTTAAATTGTTAGCACTGCCTGGATCAAAATCATATCCTTTATAATTTTTTTAATCCTCTCAAGTTCCTTGAAATGTGTTGGGGTTAGGTTTCAAATAATTGAATGTTGACTATCAACCTTAAAAACTCTACAATATATTCAAGAACACTCTCATTTCTTGTGTTGTATTGTTGTTAAGCGTCAAAGATATATAATTCATAAATTGGTTGTAGAAATATCTCCCTCAATAATTATGTCATTATACTCTACAAAAAAAATGTGATTTCTACCCTCTCTTCTCCTAGTCTCCTTCAACTGATCCCACCATATTGGTGCTTCTCTTTAATCTATAATTTTCTCGGGAATCTTAATATAATTAAAGAAGTATTCTACTTCATGCCCCTGTATCTAGATCTCAACTAAAGGATGTGATATTCAACTTTAGTTTAGACTCTTATTCTCCTTTACCACCTCTTTGAAAAATAACTTCTTCCTTATTGCTAAGACAATTTCTATGATCTTATAATGTAGAATTTTGAATCTGAGGACATCTTATAGATCGATCTTCCCCATCAACTTGATTCATAATTCTCTTATTATTATCTCGTCAGAACAACACTTGCAATTGATCCTTTTTCTCTGCCTCTTGTCATTCCATATTGCAATTTGACTCCCTTTGTTCGTTAATTGCTCTCCAAACTTTAAGTAACCTACAAACTTCATTTATGGTATTATTGGCCATTGTTAGATGAACAAGATTTAGGTTTCAAAAGCTCTTATACAACTTAATGCAACAAAAAAGCAATATATTCTAATCCCAAAATAAAAATATAATAAATATAATATAAGATTTGTACAAAACCTTAAAAGAGATCAAATTATTCGTAAAATACACACCTATGTAAAAAGGAAAAGAAAAACATCAGAAAACCTTAAGAAGGAAAAAAGGAAAAGAAAAAACCAAGGACCTTTATAGCAAAATTTTATCAATATATAGTGAAGTTTATGAAGATTATAGGGATTTTAATCACATTATCCTTGATCTTTGGCTTTTCCTTTAGTTTTGATGTTTTATTCAATATTATGATGAACTAAACCCTTTATAGTACCTAGATTAGATTAACCCTATAATGGATCTTATAGTGACTTTGTTTTAATTTAATTTATTCTTTGATTTGATTGGATTAAATTATGTGTTCTTATATATTCTTAAACTAATATGGTTGGTATGTTGATTTATGTGTGATTTAATGCAATTAAGATTGAGAAATTCAATGTATGAATAGTTCTAGCATAATTGAAAGGAATTGAACATAAACCTAGAGATAGATCGATATAAATCTTCCACGTGGTACACACATTTTTTGGTTAGACTTAAGTTAATTTAAACTAATTTTCTTAATACAGATTATATATAGTAAATCTTAACTAAAAACTAATAAACCTAATTTAACCCTAGTTTAACTAATGAAACCCTAATTGTTCATAAATTTTCAATATGATTTTTAACCTTGTTGCATTTTGAAACCCAAATATCCTAATTTCTAAAAAAATTTTAAACCACAATCAAATGACCTTTAGAATTTGTTAGTGTAATATCTGACTTCTTTTCCCATATAAAACAAAAAAAGCAAAAAAAATGATGTGAGTAAAGACGAAGCAGCAAAGATGAGAGGATAAAAATGAGAAAAGTTATAAATAGAGAATAACAACCAAATGATATAGAAAGCAGAGCATAAGAAAATAGAGGTAATACAATAGAGGGATAATATAAAAAACAAAATTAAATGCTTATTTGAATTAGTTTGGTTAATGAAACTAGGAAAACATAATAGTGACGAGTTCTCAAAATTTTATTAGGTATTTTTAGATACCTATTAATACACAAGATCATTTTGTGATTCTATTTTCTTTTGGTGATTAGATTATATTTAGAGGTATTGTGAGCCTGACGATGATTACTCAAGTGTAAGTAAAACAATGGAGGAAGATGAAGATACATTTTTTTCCTATCTAGTTTGGAAGTGAAATATGCAAATCCTGAATATATTGAGATCAAAATCTTAAAAATGTAAGAAATAATGCAAAAAAGTCAAGGTGAGGTGGAAGGAGCATTAAGGAAAAGTGTCTTGATGAGCTTAAAACTATTAGCACACATTCTAATAGCTATTCAGGTGGGATGATGAATAAGGACAAGTCAAGTGGAGTTTCTCCCAATAATTTCATCCTTCAATAGGCCTAATACTTGATTGGCTCCAAGATATTAAAAGAACTAAGGCTTCACTACAAGGAAAACGTCGTTTTGCGACAGAAATTACCGACGGAAAATATTAACTTTCCGTCAGTATGTAATATTAGCAACGGACTTTACCGATAGACAAAGGCGTTGTAGAAACGGCCGTAGCTAATAAATACCGACGGAAAATAAATTTACCAACAAAAAATTATTTTCCATCAGTAAATTTACCAACAGAAAATTATTTTCTGTCGGTAAATTTACCAACGATTTACATTTTTCTGTTGGAAAATTTACTACCAATGATTTACATGTTTCCGTCGGTAAACTTACCAACGGAAAATTATTGTCCGTCGGTAAATTTACCAACTGTTTACTTGTTTCTGTTGGTAAATTGATCAGAAAACTTTTTTTTAATAATGTACTGTTAATACCGTCAACAAATTTTATTTCATGATGTTATAATTTATGCATAATCTAAACAACTATTAATGTAATAGTATACATTTAATTTTTTATACATAAATTCGATTGATGATATAAAGTTAAAAATATCTTAATTGATAATAAAAACATTAAACATACATAATAAGTTTTCATAATTTTAATACCAAAAGTACACTATTAATTTAGAGACGACGGATGCTCTGATTGGTGCGATGAAATGCTGCCCTTACCCTTCAACTCATCTACCTCATTATGGAGCTGGGCTATGTACTGTATCGACTGTTGCAACTGAGTTGCCCGTGTCTACATTATGCTCCGAAATTCTTGGACTTCATTGGTCATAGACCGCTTACTAGATGCTGTTGTACTGGACGTGGAGGATTGCGAATAACATATATTCGCAAATGTACAATGCTTTCTACAAGTGGAAGAATGATATGTTTTTTTTTTTTTGGTATAAGTTCATAAACTATGGTATCATCTTTTTGTCTAATAAGGTTAGAATTTATGTATTAGGTCTAACTTTATGTAACGAAAGAAGGGAAAAAAGAAAAGAAACATTACTATTCTTCTATG
>JAOSBN010000001.1:4013649-4030690 GCA_027563595.1 Erythroxylum suave
GGAATGAAAAACACAAGTGATTAACAATAATAAAAGCAACCTTCCAATTCAATAGCACAGGTAACCCCCACTTAAACAGATATGAGAGTTAAAAACAATGAAACAAGAGTTATAATTAGGCTTTTAATCCAACAACCGAGCCACCTTAAATGGTCACAAAATATTTTCCAAGGTGCCATTCTACTAATTACCACCAAAATAGTGAAATAGAACTAAGGATACTAAAAACCAATGCTCAATTATTACTCAATAATTAATAAAAAGAATTAAAGCCAGTAATAAATATAATAATCCAATAATCTAAGCCACCTTGAATAATCACCAAATATTCACTAAAATCTCAATTAAAAATCTTGACCCAAAACAATGTAATGAAATTAAGCCATAATTAGTGCAATATTAACTGTTAAACAACAACCAGCCATAAAAATCTTCCAGGAAAAAGATATAATGAATACATAACCCCAAGTAATCAAATGCATCACTTCTTTTTTAATCAATCATAAAGAAGCCAATAAATGAGACTCTTCTCATTTGTCTTTAAGACGGCTATGTGAAAAGACTATTAACCTAAATGTAACATACCAATTTTGGTTTTTGATGATGAAATAAGGAAGATGGTCAATCAAACGTACCTCTTTTTTCTTTAATCCAATGAATTCTAATAGGTTACATGCTATCATTAAAAGACCACCATTAAACCACTTAATGATAAGGTTATTACTCCATTTAATGATGATAAAATATGTTTAAAAACACCGTAAATGTATCAAATTGATGTTAAATGTGTAGCTACACATTTACCCATTCAAACCGAAATTCCATCTCCATTTATCTTTAATAAATTTGTTTTAATTAATCAAATTAAACCAAAGCCTAGCCTATTTCTAAATGTTCATTTGGGCTTTTAATTAACCATTAATTAACATAAGCCCAACATTCAATCATGGGCTTTAAAATCTCCATTTATATTTCTTACTTAACTTGATAACCTTCCTTGAAGTCAAATGGGGAATCTTATTGGACTTAGATAATTGAAGCTCCAATAAGCCCATAATTTATTTAATCTCATTAGAGTTAATTATAGCTTATTAACTAAATTTCATTCCATTAAAGACAATTAGTTGAACTCTTGAATTGCTAAATATTATGAGAACACATGTTTCAATATGTCCAATCTCAAACTCTAATATAAGCCATATTATAGCCATCCGCACAATAAAGGGTAAAATTATCGTTTTGCCCTTATGTTGGTCTTTCCTTCTAGATCTCCCGTTTTACCCTCTATGGTGATTAACACACCAGATCTGATCTTAGTGTCAAGACTTGATGGGTAGCTAGTCTATCAAACTACTGGCACCAGTTTAATCACCAATCTCCATAAAACATCTAGAAGTGATGATATCACTATAAACTCTTTATTTGAGTGAATGTTCCCTGCTACATGTTTCAATTAATAATTTCAACATGTAGACACTAAATTAATACTTTGCAAAAATCCATTCCGATATTATGAATTATAATGAAACATATATGAGATCACCACTCATCAAGATTGTGGGTCATAATAAATATATGCTTAAGTTGTATGTCTTAAGATTAAAGTAATGCTCCACTTTCTTCTTTATAAGCATACTTGATTCTAGATCTATTTAATAGTGCCATTGTCGACAGTCAACTACTATCATGATATTAAACTCATCATTCCCTTGAAGTAAACTCTTTTACTTACACGGAGATAAATCGCAACACTACAACCTAAACCTTAATCAAGCGACCAACATGATTACTCAACTGTGAATCCATTATTTTAAATTCTTATAATATACATGTTTCATATACATCTGTATGTATATGTATATTACTTATAAAAGAATCTTGTTACCTTATGACTAGATATATAATGCTCATAAAAACCAAACTATTTTGTTTCATTAATAATAAATATTTTCATTACAAAGGCAACTAGAAGAAAATTAAGTTATAAGTAAATATAGTTGCTTCCTAGGACGCTATATTTAAATAACTATGACAATATGCTCCACCTTAATAAGAACTTGACTTGTACCTATTATTCTCCTGTCTCTTTTAGTCTTTTTTTGTGGACCTCTCAATTTCAGGATTTAAGGGAATCAAAGGTAAAGCCCTATCACTCCTAGGCATAAATAGTAACAACAAAAAAAGAATGAGGAGCAAAACTAACTTTCACAACAAGATTCAAGTAAAAAAATGGAAGAATATGTTTAGTGCAAGTTTGTGTCTATATGAGAATGTGTGGGTATAGATGACTATACACTTAATAGGGTACGAAAGAGTGTGAAAATATGTGATATGCACAAATAATCAAAAAATGTCAAGACTTTACCAATATGAACAAGGGAGCAATTTTCCGAAAGCTTGACTTATAGAATGGATCCATACACTCAAGAAAGTAACCAAGTAAGCTATAATCAAGCAAACAAGAGCAATTTAATCCACTAAACAGCAACCAAGGCAAGAGCAAACCAAACTTTTATCTAGCTAAGAAAATACAAAATGAAAATTGAAAGGCACTGTGCAATGCCAATGCAAGTATGAGGTTCAACAAATTAACCCCAGTCAATGTTACTTGGCATTTACTTACTAGGGAACCAATTTCTTGGCTCCCCAGCAACGACACCCCTTGTAACAACCTAAGTTTGATGGGTTACTTAAAAATTTAATCAAGGATTGCATATAATGCAACCTCGGGTCATTCTCTTTTAGAAGCTGAAAATGAAATTAAATTCCTAAGTAACTAAGTGCAATGTAACCTAATCTATAGAATGGGATTTGATTTGATTAACTATCACTAAGATTGAAATGAATTAAAATAAACATAAAGGACTTGTTTTTTATATTTTTTAATGTAAAAAGAGTGATATGGAATTATTGTGAGTGATTGGAATGAAAAACATAAGTGATTAACAACAATAAATGCAACCTTCCGATTCAATAGCACAGGTAAGCCTCACTTAAACAGATATGAGAGATAAAAAAAATGAACCAAGAGTTATAATTAAGCTTTTAATCCAACAATTGAGGCACCTTAAATGGTCACAAAATATTTTCCAAGGTGCCAATCTACTAAGTACCACCAAAATAGTGAAATAGAACTAAGGATACTAAAAATTGATGCTTAATTATTACTCAATAATTAATAAAGCAGAATTAAAGCCACTAACAAATATAATAATCCAATAATTTAAGCCACCTTCAATAATCACCAAATATTCACCAAAATCTCAATTAAAAGTCTTAACTCAAAACAAAGTAATGAAATTAAGCCATAATTAGCACAATATCAATTGTTAAATAATAATCCAGCCATAAAAATCTTCCGGTAAAAAGATATAAAGGATACATAACCCCAAATAATTTAATAGCTATCCTAAGACCTAGGAATCACTAAATAATTAAATGGGTGGAAGATAAACACAACTTAAACTCCCCTATAAAGAGTCAAGCTCCTGCCGTTCCTATTGAATCAGAGGATCAGGGTGAACTAGCCATGGAAAACCATCAAAGACGCTCCCAACAGTGGGCTCCGACTATCAGCCATGGAAGATGGGAATGATGGTTTGGATTTGTAGGAGATGAGGAAAAAAAGGACAGAATCAAGCTCTAGGCGAGTCCACAAGTCTGCCATAAAAAGCCCCTCTCCTTTTCTTTTGTTTATGCATTCCCTTCTCTGTTTTTAAACCAACGCTACACCTAAAACCCTTCTCCTCTGCTACATTTGTGCTTTTCTCCTCTCGGCTAATGTTGATTAATTCCAACTGTTGGCTACGCTTTGGGCTTTGTGTCTTCATTTTCTTCTTGTGTTGTTACGTTTTGGCCTTCACGTCTTCATTTTTTTCTTTATTTCAGTTGTCGTTTGATGCTTCTACTTAGATCATTTTGCAATACTCAACATCTACTACTATCGTTTAGCTCCTTACTATGGTGCCTCTTGGATATTATTGTTTTGCAATCTGAATTTGTCCACTTGTGTTGCGTTGTCGTTTAACTTTGGACTGCTACTTATTGATTACCCTCTCTGTTTCTACTCTCTTTTATCGCTGTCATTTTTTTATTTTTTTTAATGCTGCCATTCATTTTTCCCTTGTAATTAAAAATTAAATTTAAGGCACAATAATTCAAATAATAATAAAAAAATGCAATAAACACTAATTATAATGAGAAAAACCCATCCAAATGATATGAAAATATATAAAAATAAATGAGTATGTCAAGATGGCAACAGGGTATGCAAGCTTCAGAAATCTATTTATGGATTAAAGTAATCATCTACGATTTGGAACATTTGACTTGATAAGACAATTAAAGAGTTCGGTTTCTCACAAAACCCTGATGAACCTTGTGCGTACAAAAAGGTTAGTGGGAGTGCTATCATATTCCTTGTGTTATATGTGGCTGACATATTACTAATAGGAAATGATGTCTCAAGTTTGTAATTAATCAAAATTTAGTTGTCCCAAAATTTTTCCATGAAAGATGATGGAGAAGCAACTTATATACTGGGAGTAAAGATCTATAGAGATAGATCAAGGAAGTTGCTAGGTCTTTTGTAGTCAACTTATATAGAAAAAAGTGCTAAATAGGTTTAGCATAGAGCAGTCCAAGAGAGGGTTTCTTCCCATGACTTATGGGATAAAACTCTCTAAATTTATGTGTCCCAAGGCACAAGATGACAGGACCCGCATAAGTATGATCTCATATACTTCAACTGTAGGATTAATCATGTATGTTATGTTATCTACAAGATTAGATATACCATATGCTCTAAGTGTTATGACCAGATATGAATTAGATCCTAGTAAGGGTCATTGTGTGGCTATCAAGAATATCCTAAAGTACATGAGAAGGACTAAGGATGTATTCTTGATATATGGAAATGGAGATCTCATAGTGAGCTGACATATGATTGCTAGTTTTCAATCTGAACAAGATGAATCTAAATCCCAGTTAGGTTATATTTTTTTATTGAATGATGGAGTAGCCAGTTGGAAGAGCTTCAAGAAAGAGATGACTGCAGATTCAATGACCAAATTAGAGTACATTGCAGCTGTGGAAGCGGAAAAAGATGCTATTTGGATTAAGAACTTTGTTATGGAACTTGGAGTGGTTCTTAGCATAATAGACCCAATATTATTGTACTATGACAACAATGGGGCTATTGCTCAAGCCAAGAAAACAAGGTCTCATCAAAGGTCCAAGCACGTACTCAAAAGATATCACGTAATTAGGGAGATAATTGATAGAGGTGATGTGAAGATTGAGAGAGTGCTTATAGATTAGAACATCGATGATCCTTTGACTAAACCACTTTCATAAATAAAATTTGATTCTTATGTACTCGCCTATGGTATTAGATACAAAGGCGATTCACTTTAGTGCAAGTGGGACATTGTTAGAGTAGCGCTCTAAAGGAAATCACCTTTAGCACTTTTGTACAAACTTTATTTTGATTAATAAAGTGAAAGGCATTTTACATTGATTTGATATTCATTTATACATGAATTTATATTGATCTTAAATTGAATTAATGAAGTCCATTATACAAAACATAGTATAAAGGAAATCATGATGAGATCATGGTAATGAGATTCCTTTCATGTGCAATTATGTTAGTATCTAAACAATCCCTAGTCATAGGATTAATAAGACAGGACATTATTAATTTAGACAGACCAGCACATGTTATACTCGATTTGATCTAGCAGTGGATCTCACAAACTATAAGCATAAGATGTTTAGAGTTAACATGTGGATGCTTACTAAGAGTAGTAAGTACATCAGATGACTTGCAATTAGATTATCATACAGATAATCTATCAAATGTCAATGATTAATCTTATCATAGCACTGGTGCAAATATCCTTAGACTTGAGGTACTCAAGATATCTTGGTACTAATCCTATGCTTTAACATCATTCCTTGTTACATCCAGAAGAGGTCACTATTATGGTGGTGATTGGGTATAGTTATTGACATTAGAAGGTAATTGGGTAGCCAATAATGGATTCACCACTCTTGATCGAAGGAAATGATACCCACGACCTCTCGTCAGGGTCATTACTCAGGAGTCTCTATCTAGAGCAATTATGTTTCATGAAGAGAGTTTGCAATGACACGTAGAGTAATAAGATCATAGGACAAGAACTAACTTCACTTAGACTAGATGTGACATATTTAACTTACTTGGAGTTGACATGTAACCCATACTTTGAACCAAGTGGGTTATAGTATAGTGAAATAATGAATTGCATGGTAATTATCTATGGAAAAGTTCATAAGTTGGATAGTTAACTATCGACAAGTTCATGTGTTAATCCACTTATATTTTGATAAATTTGCATCATGAAACCCTTGACGATTTTCTTCAATTAATAGTTACTTCAAGTGCCTAAAATAATCGGGAACCTAAAGATCACATGCATAAAAGATTAGATGAAATACATAGTATGTATGGTCAAATTTAAGTAGGCCACGATCGTGGCTCATTGGCCATGATTGTGACAGAGGGCAAAAATGAGTACATAAATGAGTTCTTCACTTATTTACACAAGGTCTTACCACTTCTTACAAACTCAAGTGAGACCATAAGGGCTCTATAAGAGTTCTAGAGTGAGAGAGAGGTGTCAAGTGTGTAGTTCTTGCAATTGATGCAATTCTTGCATGAATCAAAGTCTATGCAATAAGATTCTTGATCTATCTTCTAACATTGGAGCATCTATTGAAACTCATCTAGTTTGGTGCTTAAATCACCCTTATACATTTTTTCTTCACCTTCTTCATATGTTATTAGGTGATCAAGGAAGGGTTTGGTGTTTATAACAAACCAAACAAGGAGAAGAAACAAGAAAGGAGGAGAAACAAAAGTTAAAATTTTTATATTTCATGTTCTTACATATATGCCTATTTTTTATGGTTTTCATGGTGTCGGAATCTAGATTCTGACAGTGGAGATTCTGACACTTCCACTGCATTCTCATGAGTATGACACATGCATCCTTGGGATCCCTAACATATTGTGGGTTCCATTACTAAGAAAAGCTCATATTTTAGCATGGCTTATATTGTTACTGCTTTGACTTTAAGCTACAATCTTGATGTGGATGGTGTATGCATAACTAGACCTGATATATTTGATATATCTTATTTGAGACGATCTAAAATTTTGGAGCTTAATTCTATGAAGCTCTGAAATCCTCAGATGCATACTACTATTAAGAATAGGAAGGGCAAGTAAGCAGTCACTTCTCAACCATCCTCCTATCAGGTGCCCTCAGAGCCCCAAGAAGAAGCTATCGAAAATGAACTAACCATCATAACAGATATCGACAAGTTCCAGCAAATCCTCAACCAAATGGACAAAAACCATCAAAAATTGGCACTGTAAATTAATGAGATCAACACCCAGATGAGATAAGTTGCATGATAAGCTATACATCAAAAAGAAATTCCTCAAGTTCATTTGGATGAAGAACACTGAAGTCCCTTCCCCTATGCCTTCAACACCACAATCTCCATAAAGCTTTCTTACCCTTTACTTTTTATGTTGTTTTATTTTCTTTGTTAGTTGTTTTACTTACTTGTTTGTTTGATGTTGGGTTTTGTATTTTGGTTTCCTTTTGTGGTTGCCTTATCACATTGAGGACAATTTGTTGTCCCAGAGTGGGGACGAGACATTTGCTTTGTCAATTACATTGTTTTATTTTATCTTAGTCACTGTTTGCATTTTGTTAATTAGGATGCATGTTTTAGGCATATTAGGTTTCTGTTTTATGTTGTTTTATGTTAGCAATGGAACTACATTTGCATCATTTTGATTTGTTTTACCACGAGATCCTATTATGCTAGTTATAATGAGATTGAATGCTTGCTTGAACTTGGAATAGGCTACTTGAGTAGAGAGTGAACCCTGTTGAGTGATGAAAAGTAGTTAGTTGCATAAGCTTACTCAGAATTTGACGCTTGAGAAATGAGATAGTGTAGAAATGCATAATAAAGTTTCATTTGAGTCAATGTGAGGATTGAGCCTATATGACTCCATCTATATTCATCTTATTTCTTTGTTTATGGGATGCTTCCTTAGATTATTACCTTCAGAACTTGCTTTGAATTAGTTCAAGTCTATTGGATGCATGCTTAATAGAGATAATTAAGGCCCTTTTGTGTTAACCTTTTGCTTAAATGACCTACCTTTTATTATCCCTAGCTACCCTTGTTTGAGCCTTATCCCTGTTGTTCTTTGAAAACATCCTACATTTTAAAACCCAAAACCCCATTAGCCTACCCATTCACAAGCTTAGTAGAGTATTAAGTGATACATTTGTTTGGGATTTTTGCTACATTATTTTAGATGAGTTAAGTGATACTTCTACTCTTGGATCACATTGCATTTAGTTATTGTTTTGGTCATTGCATTTAGCAGCATCAATAAGTGTGGAGTAGTAGTATATTTACATTTTTTTATCTCAGAAATATGTTTTGTTATCCTTTTGTTTAGTTATTACTTTATGAATGCTTATGTTAAACTCTTTACCTTGTTTGACCCACCTTGACCCTTACTATATTACGACCAGAAGCAAGTCCTTTTGATCTATTTGTACATGTAATCATTATAGAGGAGAATTGGTGTATTAACAAACCCATGGTAGTGTAGTTTCCTATAGGGAGCTCGAGTGAAACACTATCCATAAAAAAATTGAGAGGAATGAGTGAAACCATGAGTGTGATTCAGTTTGCATCGATACTTATCTTTGAGTAATGATGCCATAAATTGAGTTTACCAATGTACACTGATGAAAAGTAGTCATGATATGTGTAGTAGCTTGACATTTGAGTTGTCCTGAATTTGAGGTATTGCATGTTTTGATCTTTGTGAAAATTAAGTGGTGGAATTGATTAGTTATGTTTGATTTTGCTTAAGGAGAAGCAAAGATTTAAATGTGGGGAAGTTAATAATTATGCATAAGTGTGTGTTTTTTAAATATTTGGCATGTGTTTCTTGCATAATAAGTTATTATTGTTGTGTTTTAGGACTTATTTTAAATGTTTTTTTAGTTTGATCTTCATGGTTGTTCTTTTATGTTTAATGTTGATTTAGGATAAGAATTAATCATTTTGATGTAGGAATGGAGGGTAGCTACCTTTACAATTGAGCTAGGGGCCAAGAGAGGAGAAGAGAAGTGCAGGAGTTGTAAGACAAGAACCCATGATATTGGGATTATACTAATCCCATGATCGCAGGATACCTAACTCGAAGAGATATGTAGGTTTCACTTATTTTTAGGTTCTTGTGTCTATATAAGGGCTAAAATCCCGAGGGCCAACGGGGGTGTCATGAGAACTTACTTCCTTGAGCTAAAAAATAGATTTAGGGCCTAGAGACAGGTAGAGAATCAAGATTTCCATTCCAAATTGGGTAAAGAGCACATCAACTCCAAATTTTCCAGATTTGGACCAAAAAGAGGAGGAGCGGGCTTCATCTAATTATTATTTCATTTTTCTCTTCTAGCATCTTTATTATGGACTTTTTGGTTTTTTGGGGATGCTAATGACATTATGAGTGGTTGACTTATTTGTAGAGATTACTATTGAAATACTTCTTGAACTCCTACTTTGTTGATTTGAATGAATGATGCTTTTGATGAATATTGAGTTTATACCTCGCAATGCATTGAGAAATTGAGTTGGGTAAAATGTGTGGGGTTGTACAATGAGAATTGGCACTCTATAGGCCTACATTCATCAAATTAAAATATTAGTTAGAGAGAGATCTTGGCTAATTAGTTGATTACCTATAGAATAACTTCATAACTAGTTTAATTGGGGGATTTGTAGATTAAGAGATTACTTAATCATTACTATTTAATTTGGAAAGGGATAATTAGTTACACATTGAGAGGGTAGTTAACACACGAGGCATCTTAGGTGAGTCACAATTCAATTAATAAAGTAGGAGGGAGATAAGATAGGGAAAAAGTGATCTCTTATCGTTAAACCTTGATTTCCAAGTTTTTGCACTTTTGCTTTATCATTTGTTCATTGTTAGTTATTTGATTTAGTTTATTTTTCAGTTTATATTTATTAAAATTGATTATCAAACAAAGTAACTTAAATTAACTAGCGTCTAAACATAATCTCTAAGGGATCGATATTTGTTCTTTACTACAAGTTACCCATCGTATACTTGTGGTTTTTAGCATAAAACTAGTGAATTGGTTTTGTAATTAAAACTATGCTAACAAACCGCGTACTTGCAATTTATCAAGGGTTAATAATTAAAACTTACACACAATCAATCCCCATTCAATTTTTTGGCATTGTTACTGAGAAGGCAATTAGTTTAGTTCTTTAGTCTAAGGCATTTTAGTTAGTTTTTAGTTTCTACCCTTTCTTTCTATTTCTGAATCCGCGCTCTTGCATAAAAACAAGAGTTATGAGAAGTTTGAGTCATGTAGCTAAGACCTTAGAACTAGATCTCACTTAATTAAAACAATTAATTAGGAAAGCTTGACACAAAGAAGAAAAAGAAATCATAAAAGAAACAATGATTGAGGAATTAGGCTTCAATAAACAACCCTCATAGATTTCATGAGACCAGCGTTCAATGCAGTTAACTAAGGAGTAGCTGGGCCACTCATACAAGCAGACTTATTTGAAATTAAACCCCCTCTTAAACATGCTTTAATAGAATGTGCAATTCTATGGTCTAACAAATGAATATCCCAATGCACAGATAATAAATTTTCTTGAAATTTGTGATACTTTTCGGTACCATCGGATGTTGGAGGATGTGGTAAGAATTAGGCTTTTCCCTTTTAGCCTAAGAGATAGAGCAAAGGTCTAGTACCACTCTCTTAACCTAACCATTATCACCACTTGGGATTAACTAATTTGTGCCTTTTTAGACAAGTTTTTCCCCCTTACTAAGACCATAAAGATTATTAAGGAGATTACCAACTTCCAAATAAGTGACAAGGAATCGATCTACAAAGTATAGGAACGATACAAGGACTTACAACGAAAATGCCTACACTATAACGTGCTTCAGGTGTTGTTGATGCAAACATTTTATAATGGAGTAACCCCATATACAAGAGGCACGATTGATAAAGCTTGAACAATATGAAAGCTTCATCTTTAACTTCAATAAATGTCATGCAACTAAAGGGTGAACTCTATGGATAGATGGACCATAATACGGTGAACTGTTTCTTAATAAAGTATAAGGATCCAAAACAAGTTAGTTATATGGGAGCTCAATATGGAAGAGGAGGGGGAAACAACGCCTACTATAACATATAAAACCTTAGGTGGAAAAATCACCCTAACTTCTTTTCGACGGATATTGCTGGAGGACAATTCAAACCCCAAGAATAACCAATTTTATAATAAGATAAATCGAGCTTAATGGAATCAAAGTTGTATAGGATTTTGGTTAAAATTGGTGTAATGGAGGATGCATATAAAAGACTTGAAAGCAAGTTAGAGAAAGCCATAAAAAACCACACCTCTTCAATACACAATCTGGAGGTCCAAGGAGGTCAACTAGTAGAGGGTATTTCAACTGATAATGCAAGAACCCTTGCAAGCAATACCAAATCTAACCCAAAGGAATGGATCATGGCCATTACTCAAACCCAAGGAAAGAAACTCAATCATATGAAGGAAGATACAGAAAATGGAGAAGGACAAACAATACGAAATTCTTGCCAACTGAGCTCGTAATTAAGCCAATCGATGAACCTCGACTTAAATTTCTGTACCCTATTCTAGCTCAACGGAAGTAAAATTCAAGTAAGGCAATGACGAATTCTAAGGAAGTTGAATTAAACAATGTTGAGGACATAACAGAACAACTACAAATGAGACTCACACTAAGGGAATCAATCAAGAAGAAGGTTAAGGAGCTCATAGTGGAAGAAAACCCTAATATAGCATAGAAGAAAGAGGACCCAGGGAATTTTTACACTACTTAAATTATCAATGAAGTTAAAATAGATAGGGCATTTGTAGATTTGGAAGCAAGTATTAATATGATGCCCAATAGTCAAAAATTAGGGTTATAAGTGTTAGAACCACTATGATGCTGGTGAAGACGGCAGACAGAAGAGCTCATCAGCCGAAGGATAAATTCCAACTAACATCAAACAAACAGAACCTAGAGGACAATGGGAAGATATTGAGGATCTTGGGAATGCATTTAGAAACAAATTATCATAGATGAGAAGGTGAAGGAAGGTGAAGTATAAGGAAGGTGGAACCTAGGGCATGGTAGCTCATATGCAAATTATAAGATCGATGATTGTGCTATCATTGCACGAATCATTTAAACCACCGTGAGCATAAGAAGAGCATCAAGATACCAATGTTAAAAGAAGTGATGCATGGGAGGCAACACAAGGATTGTTAATTCCATGTTATTTCCTTTGATGTTTAGATAGTTTGAATTCCATAGTTAGGTTATTGCAATTTCAAATAAGGTTAGGAAGGCATAGGACTTCGACATAAGTTAGATGATCAAGGAAGTAAGGAAAAAAAGAGGTGAAAGAGCTATAAAAGAGTTAGGAAGGGATCTCAAGAATATGTAGAAGGAAAAAAGAAGGAAAATTTGGAAAATCAGTGGAATTAATGTAGGGCACGTAAAACTATCCACATAATTTTTAGCTAAAAGTTTTACCTTTTTACCCTTCCTTCACCTATATATTCATTTCATACTTCATTTTTTCACTCCCTTTCATTTTAACATTATCCCTCTAAGTTTATAACCTCTAAGCACTCTCACTTCTCTCTAACCAACTTCCAAATTTCCACTTTTTTCTAGCTTCAACCTATATGTGGTCCATTATGTCATGTATTAAATAGTCAGCAAAGCACAACGAATCATTGAGAAGAATTCGAGTCTCGGACCGAGGGCTAAGGAATAGAGTGGCAGATTTCAGAACACCTTCCCAATCCACACAGAGGAGGAAGGTATTTGATTATAATCCCTTCGTGTTAAGCAGATAGTAATCCTAAAGTACTTTGATTTTGCTGTTCTCGATAGGCTAGAATTCCAAGATAGGGTAGAGAATTTAGTATAAAGAATTCGGTGGAGTAAGTTCATTCACTTCTAATAGCCTATCTACCAGGAGTTCACCTTTGAATTCTTCACTTCCCTTCAATTAGAAACTAGTAACCCTAAGGAAATGTTGTTTAGGTTGCGAGGACATCCTTATGAGTTAAACCTTGAAATCATGTATGATATTTATGGTTTACCTAAATCTCCCATTGTCGATCAGCATGATTATTTTTGTGCTTCCCCCTATTGGAATGATCACATTGGGTTGGAGCGGTTCAATGCCAAGAATGCCGACAACAACATTATACAAAGTTATGAGCACTTGTTGTTACATAAATTCATGTGTCAAATGGTTTTTGACAAATTAAAAGCCAACAAGTTCTTAACAAAAGAACTTTTTCTATTATGGTGCATAGATCACAACATCGCAGTGTACACCTCCACAAATGTGCTTAACGCTATTGTTGTGACTCTACGTAAAAGGAGTAACAATTTGGGTATAGGTTACTTGGTTTCTGCCATTGCTGAGTACTATGGCATGGGCTATAATGGTTTAACCATCTACCTTCCATATTTGCTAAATCACAATCAACTGTGGTGTGCTGAAATCCTAAAGTCCCATAATATAGAACTTCGGGACATCAGCCAAAAAATCCTTATGTAAAAATCAGGTCTAGTCAGGCAAGTTCTAGCACAATGCCACCTCAGCAAGCAGAAGAGGACTCAACTAGCGAGGAGTGCGAAAAGGAAGAAGACATAGAAGAACCTAGTTGGAAGACAGTACTTGACACAATCTCTGCCAACATCAAAGTAATTATAGATATGATTCTGGAAAACACTAGGAGGATGAAAGGATGAAAGAGATGGCTTAGATGGAATGAAATTAATTTAATTTTGAACATAATTTATTAAGTTGTGAAGATTTACTAGCTCGTGAAATTAGTGATCTGGGGTTTTTGGCTAAATATGCAAGTTAATTAGGATTTAATGTTAGTTTATCACCCTATAAGTTGTCAAATTCATTCATAATTTTAGGTATTTCAACTAAAGTAGCTTTGCTAGTTTTTTTTCCATAAAAACAAGTAGCTAAAGCAACAAAGTAGGTATTAAATAAAAAATTGTTTGAAAATTTTAAAGAAATAACTATTCCACTGGTCTTCAAGTTATGAATAAAGATAATAGCCAGTTGAGAATGTGATGTAGCCAAGTAAACAAATCGACACACATCATAAATGTGTGCCTTCATATCAAAAGGCTATAACGATGTTCCAACCAAGCAAGTTAATAAAAACATAACTTAGTCAAGCAACCAGATCGACATTCATCACCAATGTGTGCCTCCGTGTAAAAACACTAGGTCCATGTCTACAAAAAATAATGAAAATTGGTTTCTAATAAAACCTACCGAAATTGTAAGCAACTTAAATTTTAGTGAAAATTTACTTAGGTGTCATTACAAAGTTTAAATAACCAAATAATTATCAATGTGTATGTATAATTGAAAAGGGTGATAACTTGACATTTGGGTCTTGATTAATATGTATATTTAGTCCGGAGCTCCTAGGTGTGGATTTTGCATATTAATGATTTGGAATAACTTGAATGATTGTCTTTAAAATTAAACTTGTTTCATAAAGTTGAAGCCATTGTGTCATTATTGTATTGTGTGCTTTGTGATTTTGTGTTGTTTGTTGTTTTGTTTGCTTAAGGACAAGCCAACGTTTAAGTGTAGGGATGTTGATAAGTGTAAATTGCATTGTGTTTTAAGGTACTTTGATATGTGTTTAGCCATTAATTCAATCATTTCGTATGTATTTAGGTTAGAATTGTGTTAGTTTAATAATCATTTATGTTTAAAAGTGTTTTATGGGTTAATACAAGTCTTTGACCTTAAATATTATGTTTCTCAGGTACCTTGACGTCTTTGCTAGTGTTGCAGGGTCAACATAAAAAGATGAAGGAGTTTTGAAGACATTTAGGTTAAAACAATAACCTACAATCATGGCATGTCAGGCCACGATCATGATTTGTTATTTTGAACTGAATGTCTCAGGCCACAATCATGACATAAGCTCTATATTTGGCCCACGATGGTAGCTTGCATGCCATGATCATGATAGATGCTTTAGATTTGCCCCACGATCGTGGCTTGCATCGAGCAGGCGTGTAGACACTTACGAACGTCAAATTTTAAGGGATTTATTAGGACTTTTGGACCTCAAAAAAATCCTAACGTTGCCCAAAAATACAAGAGGCTATAAAAAGAATAAAAAGAAGCAGAGAAATGATCATTAAGAGATAGAAGAAGAGAAGGAGGAAGAGAGAAGAGGAGAAAAAGCTGACTCAAAGTACTTCTTGGATCAAAAGGTTTCCTGACGTTGTTGCCTCCCATAATCCATTTTAGATTGTGATTTCTGTTCTTGTAAATTTTATTATTATATAGAGTTGGATTGAACATTGATGTTAAGATCTAAAATGTTGAGGATTTTCTAAACTCACCTTTGTAATTTTATTTTTGAATTAATAAACATCTAATTTTTTATGTGTGATCCGTTTTGTCTTTCGGTTTTACCCTTAGAGGTCAAATCAAAAATTAAATTCTAAGGATTGCAATATAGGATGCAACCTTGGGTCATCTCACTTAATTGGAACCTAATGCAATGGATCTAACCTAGCCTAAATGTCATGAAATGCAACTAAATTGGTTAGGAGGGGGGGCTTTGGTTCTTTGGAGAACTAACAATATTAAAGTAATTGAAAAGGAAATGTGTAAAAAGATTTTTTTAGATTTTTGGGAATAAGAAATCGAAGGTTAAAACAATGATCAAATATGATAAAATCCTCTTGAAAACTGAGTTTTGGCTATCATGGTTCAAAACAAATCTTTGTGGGAGTAAAAAGCACTAAGTTCCTAAATGATAAACCTTAAAGAACTCTTTAAGTCCAAGGTTTTAATCAATGAACTCCATTTCTTAAAACCTTATTGAATGCATCTTAGTGAGTGCCAAGGGTAAGTCAATGCCAATGGTCAATTTGGTGATCAAGTATCATCTCAATATGAAACACAACTAGGTAGACAAGATAGAATTAACAAAATCACAAAATGACATATACGAGACTTCATATATTCAAGCTCCAAGTTCTATATCAACAAACCCAATAACACATTCCATTGTTCAACACTTGACTAAATTATAATCAAGAAAATCCAACTACATAAATCCTAACTCTGAAGTTCAGAACAATGTAGTTAAATATGAACAAACTACTCCCTTTTAAAGCCCATTGAACTCAAGCCATTGCTACATCTTCAAGAGGAACCAATGCTTAGCCAAGCATTGCTTTAGGAGAACTCACAATTGGAACCCCACCAAGAGCATCCATGGCAGTAGCAACAGATAATGAATACGGCGATAGATAAAATGGAAAGAAAATGATGGATGACGGTGAAGTGGAAGGAGGATTCGGAAATGAGTGAACTTCTCTTCTTCTTTTTTTGTTTTCTATCATCTCTTCTCTATTTTGTGCTGGCTACAACCTAATTTAGTAGGTTTTAAAATGAATGATGCCAGGTCGGGTCACATAGTATGTGATTTTTCCCAAATTAATTCGGGTATTTGAAGGTTCGTCGTAGCGACAAACGATTTTCCCTGCCGCGAGCGTTTCCTGAAAGGTTTTCTTCCTCCTTGGATCTTCTCTGCGGTGAACTTTTCTCGAAAGTTCAACCTGGATTCTTCGTGTTTCGCCACAGTGAACTTCTTGTTGCGTTGACTTCACTTCAGCCTTCTTTCATTCCATGTCTTCTTTTTGACTTCCTTTTCCTTAAGTCTCCTACAATAAAAGATGGTAGTTTGCACTATCAATTGTTCTTAGAAAATTAATTAGTGCATTTAATATTAATTTGTAGCAATTTTCACCTTCAAACTACATAAAATAAAAGCACACACT
>JAOSBN010000001.1:4051516-4064887 GCA_027563595.1 Erythroxylum suave
ACCTAAATATGTTAGTAATAAATATAAATTATAACCCCAAATTATATTTAAGATATTAGATAAATTAAACACCTTTAATTTATCTTGAATTCTCTAATTAACCAATTTATATCCATAGAATAAGATTGATGTCTAGCTACGTAACATAATTACCTAAATATTAGGAATGTCAAAGTAGTTTAGACGAATATTTTCATTCATAATTTTATCATATAATGTTCTGATTAGATATAAAGTATGAAATTAATATCTAATTTATTTGGTTCCAATCATATTAATTGGTCACCATTAGTAATGAAATTCTTTCAATAATGTTTGAAAATTATTTTTAATTATCATTCCATCTTGCCCAAGAATTTTCTAAACTAATACTAAACAAGAACAATAAAACATTCTTTCTAATCATTTTAAGGTTAATAAATCATATATTAATCAGTCAGCATACCTCTATATGATTCATATTATATCCAATAACTACTAATTGAACTACTTTTGATTAGGATAGGTCATAAGTAGTATCAAAATATAGTAATTACTTTATAAGCTATTTAGAGATCTCAAATCAAAAGATCATATATACAATTATCATATAATGAGAATTTTCATAGATATATAAGTCGGGTCATTTTAGTGAACTTATTTTCTAGAAAGCACCAACATTTTTGTTTAAGTATTTCCATTCTTTAGCCTACTATTTCCTTCATAGGAAAGAAACACAATATATGCTAGTTTTTCTACTCTAATAATGTCTAGTCTTAGTAGAGCAATGACTAGGAAAAATTTATAAATAATGATCAATGCAATATGAATCTCATAATAATTTTATTTGCAATTTGTATTTATCTTATGAACTTTATCTTATACATTATTTTTCTAAAAATTAATTAAAATTGCATTAATAAAGGTCTCTCGAAGGAGTTACAAAAGTTTATGGCCTAAAGAGGCCTAGAAGAATAAAGGCTTAAACACCAACAAAGGATTATATATGAAAATATATTCTGGCTTCTGCTATCATTTCTATAGTCTAGTTTAGAAGTGCCTAGTCTACTGAGCTACCATATATGTTAACCCTAGTACATTGCAACCTATATATACAACCTAAGTAGAGCTTCCTTGTCTATTTCCTACCTACCTAACATATATGCATGAAGTTCCTAAGTTAGGAACCAGTCATTTATTTGCCTTGGCCTAAATTATCCTTGCTTCAGCGTAGATTCCATACGTTGGCCATACTAAAAGTGATCCCAAATTGTTCTTTGTTAGCCATCAAAGCCTTCCTCATCGACATTATTATATTCCAATAGAATGTTAAGATTATAGGCAATCATTTTTAAATTTTATTGCATTTGCTTCTAGATGGCTTATATTCTGTAATTGAAAGCAACTTTAAATGGTGTATAATCTCCTTCATATAAATGATTGTTGTTAAGTAACCAAGTTAATACTCCGTCCTAATTGTTCTTTGAAAAAAAATGTTCCTTTAAAACTCTTTAATGTATGTGCATTAGAAGAACATGAAAGCCCTAGTTTTATATTCAACACCATATAGGGAGAAAGTTAGGTTAGATATATTGGGGTTTTTGAGTTTGTCCAAGGTGCCTAGTTTGTTCATAATAGCTAATAGGTAATAAAAGTAGTTATAGGATGATTTTGCATAAACCAAATTAGTTTGCTCTATTGGATTTCATTTTGTCTTTCATTGAACAACTCATAACAGGATATGCTAGTGAAGACTCCAAATACCTGGCTTGCCCAAAAGACTTTGTCTTTAAGAAGCTGGCAATTGCCCAAAAGGTTTGTAATTGGGATATTAAGCTAGAAAATTTGGAGGATCCCCTAAATCTTAGGTACTCATCCTGCCTAATTATGTCCTTGACTTTAGCTTGAGATTGCAGCATATGCCTAAGACGTAAGACCTCTGGTATTAAGTAAGGAGGACCTTTTTTGCTCCAATTTTCATAGTAAAGTTAAGTGGCCTAGCTATTGCCTATTTTATGCTTTATTTCCTAAATTAGTTTACACTTTAGCCCAAGGATCTATGATATTATCTAAGTGGTTCTAGGTTTAGGCCTAATTTCCAATAAACTTTTTTCCTCTAAGGAGTAACATTCCAATCTTATAGAGCATATGCTCCTACTGATGAATATTTGAGAACATACTCTACAAGAAAGGCATGTTAAGATGATCAAATAAGCTCATTACACATTTTCAAGCATCAAACACATCTTAAGCATTCTAAAAATTCATGTGACCCATTTCATTTACAAATATATACAGTCATAATAGTCATTGCACTTTAGAATTCACACATACATTGTACAATAATTGAGAAATACAATTTTTTATACAAAATAATTGAAGACATTTGTAAGTACAACTGATCTCGACTACTAACTCATGTCCATATGCAGCAGCTACTTCAACCAGACTAGCTAGGTTCCTCCTGGACCTGAAAAAACAATGTTCCAATTTTGATGAGTTTGAGAACTCAGTAAGTGAACCACCATCGATGTGCTCACTCATATTAAAACATAAGGACAATTCATAATCCAATTCACTAGCAAATCATATCATCTAATATTGAATATTACGTCACATTTTATCATGCTTCAACAAGTACAACTTGTGTACAATATTTTGCACAACTATTTCAGAACAATCCAATAATTCATTTCAATTATCCATATGATATATATCAAGTTAATATGCAAATGCCCATGTAACTCCATTCATTTTTACTTTGTTGTGACCGAGTGCCTATTTATTGTCTTGTATCCGTTGTGGATACCGAGTTCATTTCATTTACTATCCCGTACCCATGGTGGATACCAGGCTCATTAACAACTGAGCTAGTAGCTCTTTGTGCACATTCCTGAGCTTAAAGCTCTTTTTCACGTTAGTACTCTGATCACAACTCCTTTATCTGATCATGTATATCAATGTAATGGAATGCATCAATTCACCTATTATGCTATCAATACTTTTCATTCGATGTGCTCATGTCAATTTTCACATTCTTCAGATCTAAGTTCAATATTCAACATTCAGTTAAGTGCACATTTTCCATATTCACATACAATTAGAAAGCACTTCCAATACTATCCTGAATATCAAACTCCTCGGACCAACAATGTCTAGAATTATCCCAATCACATAAGTAACAATTCAGTAATTGAAATTTAAATAGAAACAAATCAATCATATTGAGAAAACATCCAGGTTAACTAGCAGTAAGTTCCAGATAAGCTATTGCCTCAATGATTCAACAATGTCTAGATGTTGACATTCAATTTGTGCTTCTTTAGTCATGCAATACACACATATTTTACACATTACTAAGTTGATCAACCATATAAATATTCAATCATGTATATGTATATGTGTCATGTTCAACACATGCTCAATTGACTTTCCCAGGTATATATCCTTAATCACAAGTTTTGATCATTCAAACATTGTAACTTGTATATGACTAGTTTACAATTTAGTTTTATACCTCAAGTAAACTCGATTATTCTAAATTCATCAATCATACATTCACCAATCATTTTCTACGTTATATAATCACTCAATTTCCTAATTCTCATTCATTAATTCCTAACACATTGCTCATATCCTTTAGATCACATTTGTATTCATAATAACACCTTTATTCATTTAACAACTCATAATTTCCAGATTTAGATACATTGATATCAAAAACAATACATTACTTAAGTTATAACATCAATTAACAACCTAAACTTATCAAACCCTTAACAAATAAATCAAGCAACTATCTAAGTTCATTTCAAGCCTCAATCAAGTTAAAATTCACTAAAGTAAAGTGACTTATCCTTAGTTAGTTCAACAATCACACAAAAAAAAATTCACTTCAAAACATTTCCACGATCATGGGATGAGTGAATTGAAGGTTCACCATCCATTTCCTTCAATTTTTTCCATATTCTAACACCTTTGTACCAAATTCAAAACATCTTCATAATAGTTCATTAATTATACATCAATTATACCTTAATTATACTTCAATTCCTCATCAATTTCATCTCCAATTCCAACTCAAAATTATTCAATTGGCAGCTCATAAACTACGTAAGTCACTTGTCCTCTCCATAAGCTGCCAATTGTCACCAATTATGCTAGGCCCATTGTTGCCATTTGTCACTTAATTTGATATGCCATTTGTCACTTATTTATCTATATCATTTATCACTTATTTCTTAGGCTGAGTCATCCTAATTTCCATGTAACAACTTATCTTACCACTTGACATTTTTCCTAGACTAAGTGTACATCTTAATTCGTAAATTTTCCAATTGCACCAATTAAGTCCAAATTACTAATTATAATCTATCAAACCATAAATTCAAGACATAAGCAACATACAATCAAATCATAATCATTTTAAACCTTTCATATACCCCGAAATATGCCAATTGAGTGTATATACAATTTTTGCAATGTTTTTTAAATCATGATTCATATGTATATGTGAATACTATACATGTGAATGAAATTCATAAACATATGACTCATGTGTAATAATTTAAGGCTCTAACCCTCAATATGGAAACCGGATATTACATAAGAAGTGAGAGTGGATCCATTAAACCCATATATTTTCCTTGTCAGTGAAAAGCTTTTGGACCCATTTGGATAGTAATAATTTGTTGTATGTTTACATTGGCCACACTCTTAGACCTCCTTCATCTTTTGGCAATCTTACCTCAATCCATTCAACCTTAGCATTAATAGCTTTATAGCGGTCTCCTATCAAGAGAAAGTTCTTCATAATTCTCTCCATATCTTTCATGATCTTTCTAGGGAGCACCATGTACGATATCCAATAGTTAAGAAGATGAATTAAGATCGATTGGATCAACTAGAGCCTACTTGGGTTTGACAACAGGTTGAGTCAAAATATTTTATCCTATCCCTAAGCCTAATGGTTCGAAGCCCTGCTCGACCTAATTTGTTATTTTTAATTAAAATGGGTTAATTACAAAAATTACCAAACTTTCATCAATTTTTCAATTATAGCCTGAACTTTAAAAAGTAGCAATAAAATACTCAAACTTTCAATTTTTTCAATTCTAGCCTGACATTAGTGCCACCGTTATCTTTTTTATGTGCAGTGCCATTTTTATAGGGACCCTCATTAATAAGACACATTAGTAGCGGTAAAGATTCAAAACCTTACTTAGTTAAATGATTTCATTTAATCATTTTAATAGATTTGAGATCTTGTCGTTGTCTTGATCTTTCTTGCTAGCTCCAACCTCACCGAGAGCGACAAACTATTTTTCTACTCGGAAGACAGGGTCAGGTGGTTAGGGGAAGCTTTATTGAAGAGTTGATAACAGTAGGACTTATGATAGTGGTTGCATCGTCGTTTACCAATGTTGCATATGAGTGACTTCTTTTGGACAAGGATGAGCAATTGCAGATGCAGAGTGGCAGTGGTGGAGGAGGTGGAGGTGCTAGTGTTGGAAATAATCCTTTCCCTTAAGCTGGTTCAGGAGGTCTTCCGTTCTTCAATTTGCCTCCTAGCAATTGCTTGCAGCTGGATGGATGGGCCAGGAATTCAGGAGGTCGGGCTCCATTTTGACTGAAATCAAAGAGTACAAGGATGTTACATATCTATTAGAAAATTGATTGAATTGTTTATGGCAAAAATTGTGTCTTTTTTGTCATATTAAAGCAATTTGCAATGGAAAAAACTACGAGGATTGGCAATGGATCATAAAAGGTCAGCAGCATAATTGTTGGATGACTTGTATTCTTAAATTCTTCTTCTTCTTCTTCTACTAGTATTACTACTTCCTTTCTTTTGTGATGTTTTTTAGGGTAGACTCCATGTTTTCTGCTGGAAATAGCATTTTTGTTCATTGTGGGAGGTTGTAGTTAACCACATGTGTGGGTTTGGTGTAGTCTATGTGCATAAAGTACTAAAGGAATAATGGGGACTTTTCTTTGTAGTGTGGGAATTATTTTCAAGCTCGTTAATGGAGGCTTTCAGTGTTATTCTTCTGATGACAATCTGTGAATCGAATGATGTGAGATAAAGAATGACGACTGAATGAAGTTTTGGATTTGATGGGTTCTTTAAATTGAAGAAGAAAAGGGGTTATACTATTTGAACATAACACGATGTCTTCTAAACTAATTAAATGATGTCATTTAACTAATCAAGTTTTGAATCTTAGCCACTGTTGAAGTGTCTTATTAATAAGAGTCCCTGTACACGTGACATTATAATATTAGCAAAGATAATGGTGGTATTAATGTCATGCTAGAATTGAAAAAATTGAAAGTTCAAGCATTTTATTGCTACGTTTTAAAGTTTGGGCTATAATTGAAAAATTGATGAAAGTTTGTGAAATTTTAATGAACCCATTAAAATTAGGTAATAATGACATCATTTTTCTAAAACTTTTAGGGTTTAAACTAACCTAAATTTTCCAAAAGAAAAAGCTCGAGTCAAGCTCGAAGCTAAGTCAAATCGAGTTGTGCCCAATAATTTCAAGTCAGGTCAGGCCCAATCTTAATTGCCATCTCTAAGCCTACCAGCGTAGGATAGGCTTTTATTGGTCTAACTTGTTATTCTGTTTTGCATCATATAATATAAAGGTTGGCAATCTACATATGAAGGCTTTTTAGTTATAATGGGGACCCCCAAGCAGGTGAAGGGGGATCCCTAAGCTTTATACTTGACAAGCTTAGAGTTGTTAGCTAAGAGGGACAACAATTATAGAGATCATGAGAAAGATTTTGTTTGGATTGATGACTAAACATAATAATTTGTCGAAAACAATAATAAAATTCTCTAGGACCTTAATAGAGGAAGGATCAACTTTGTAAAACATTATGATATCATTAATAAATGTCAAATTAAATAGTTTAAGCTTGCTACATTTGTTTTGAATTTTGAATAATGGGCTTTTAGAAAAGTTAAAATCAATGAGCCTAATAAGATCCTCAATGTAAAAAGAGAATAGGTAAGGAGAGATAGGATCTCCCTACCTTACAACCTTCTTTCTTTGAAATAGCATGGTTTGTTCACCATTCATTAGAATCTGAACAAGGTAGTGGTAATAAATTATTGAATCCAAGTTATAAATTAGTATGGAAAACTAAAAGTTTGGAGAGAATGAATAATGAAGTTTTAGTTGATTGCATTAAATGCCTTATTAAAGTCATTGGTTATAATATTATTCTTTATAAAGGATTTCTTTTGGTAACCTTTAAGAAGCTCCCACTGAACAAGCTTGATCTAATGTAAAACCCCCAATATCTACAAGTATATGGATCATAACTTATAGTATCAAAGGTGTCGATCTCACAAGGAGTTGTGAATTAATCTAATGCTAAGTTATCTAAGGCTAGAAATTTAATAAAATGAAACTAAAAATAAAAAAGTAAGCACAAGAAGGTGAGCAACAAAAAATTAATTTGTGAAATAAATGCAAGAAATTGAATATTGAGCAACATCAAATTCACAATGGGAAATCACACAAGAAAATTTACTAATTATGAAAAAGGGATTTATCTTATTAGCAATGCTATCCTAACCACTTTTGTGTTATTGTGATGTCAGTTCTAGACTATAATAAGGTAGATTACTCTCTTGAGTTACTGAATTTGTAATCTCTCGATTAACTATCAGCTCACAACCTAATCAGTTTTAAGCTTTTTAATAAACTATTGGGTCTCACATGGGATATTTCTCCGTACAATTGCTGATTTGCTTAATTGCTTGATCTATTAGATTATTTACCTCTTATGAAACAACCTAATCATTTTGCATTTGATTCACTCTCTTGATTTATCACCGAAGCATGAAGTTATAGCAATTAGTCATAGCACCCAATCAAAATAACACAAAAATGACTATATTAACATTGGATCAAGTTTAAATCCCTAAAGAAAAGTTAGAACATTATCATCAATCCATAACCCATAAACATAATCATATTCATTTTACACATTCAATGAAGAAAATGACAAAGAAGAACAAAACATCACTTGGATGGGACCAAGATAACTCAGGAAGGCAGCAGCATCAAAAGCCCTCTCTTCTTCTTCCTCTTCTATATATTTTTCTTCTCTCCTCTTGAAGCTTTTCCCCAAAGTGACAAAATGTATTCTTTTCCTTATATAGTGTTTTCCAATTAGGGCAACTCTGGAGTTTTCCCGGGCTTAAAAGTCCAAAATTTCCCCAAAATGAAGTTCAGTAAGTCGATGCATGCTATCTGTCATGTAGGCCTTGATCGTGGCCTTAACATTTACCTTCTATCACTATCATAGCATCATAACTCCTTCATCTTGCTTCTATCTGTCCAGGATTGTGGCCCTGGGTTTTGCTTCTGGCTTGCTCTAATTCTGCTCCGTTCTTCCATAATTAATCTAAAACACTAACAAACAAGTCAAGGCACCTCATATAGACAAAATTTGAGCTCAATGGCATAGTCTAACCCATAAACACTCACAACACAATTGTCTAACTAAACAACACGATCATACCCTAAACATAAACTAGTTATTCAATTTAACAGCTAAACACATGCTAAACTACCCACTAAAATATTATGCAATCTACCACTATCAGCTCCTATCCTAATAAGATGTTATCTCTTACACCTTCCACTTACGTAAGCACCTTATGACTTGCTAATTATTCAGGTTGAAAATTCTTACATATTTTTATACAAATTTTAGAGATCACTTTGTAAAGGATATTACAACATGTAATAGGATTGTATTTCATGAGGGAGCTAGGATTTAGGACCTTAGGAACCAAAAAAATATTTGTCTTATTGAGCTTCCGAAGTAGCTTTACCGAATTGAAGAATTCCACTATTTCACTTGTGACATACAATTTTAACAAGGTCTAAGATTATTTGAAAAAACAACCATTTAGTTTATTTGGCCTTAATGCTTTCTTGGAGCTGAGGCTCTCAAAATCATATTCCACTTCCTTTTCTTAGATAGGCCTAATTAGGCTTTCTATTTCATAAACAAATAGAGTTTGATTTATAAAGATATTGAGAAGGGAATCTGAAGAAGTACTAGAGTTGGATGATCCTAATGTGCCTTGAAAGTATTTTTAAACTTCTTCCTTAAGTTCTTCCTGCTCCTATATCCTTACCACATGTTTGTTACATAGATTAGTGATGTTGATAGAGTTCCTTCTAGCAGGCATCACCTTAATAAAAAACTTATATCCCTATCATGTCCTTATCACCATCTCGCATCCAATTCAGTATTTCTTCTACTTTTTTTTTGATAAGATATATTTGTTTTTGATCAAAGCTAGGATAATAATCCCAAACCATAAACAGGGCATACAAATAGGAGTGTTGAGCTAACTCATGAGCTTCGACATTGTAGTGCCTACTAATCCAGCGCACTGAAACATCAGTTTTACGCTTGAGAATAACTAAGCGATCATCTATAATTTTACCAAAATCAGATGAGTCTTCCATAGGTGATTGAAAAGAGTAATATACTTTCTGAGCATCCACTACAATAGAACACTATCCATGAAGATGCAACTCAATCCAGGACAGAAGAGAACGATAAGCTATAGCTTTTGTTATCTTAGGCTCAAACACCCCTAGATATGGACCTGAGAGTGCAAACACATCATTTCCTTCTCCTTTTTTAACCACTACTCCATAACCACTTTTGTTCAGTTAGGAAAGGACGCTGCATCTACAAAGCAACTCCACTATAACGAAACACCTGTGTTTGGATTACAATCAATAGCAAACACATCATTTCCTTCTCCTTTTTTAACCACTACTCCATAACCACTTTTGTTTAGTTGCGAAAGGACGTTGCATCTACAAAGCAACTCCACTACAATGAAACACCTGTGTTTGGATTACAATCAATAATTCCATCCGATTGAGAAGAGCCACCAGGACTGTTGGATACAGCAGAAATTGGATTTTAAAGGGCTCTTGCTACTGTTCAGTCTTGAAGAAACAAAGATGCCATCCTGAGAACTTGCGAGCAAGGCATGATCTTAGCTTCCCAAACAAATCTGTATCTACTGCACCATATTTGCCATAAGACCATGCAAACATTCCCCATTTTATCAACAGGAGCAACCTTATAAGCATTGCAGACACAAATAAATAGATTTGACCCAAACAAGCTAAAATTCAAGCCAAATTCATTCCAAATCTCTCTCGCTACATAGCAGCCCAAAAAAACTTGAAAACAGTCTTCATTACCTCCACAATGGCCACAACTTGAGCCAATATCTATTTCTCTTCTAAACATTCTCTCTTTTGTAGGAAGGATATCCCTTGAAAGTCTCCACATGAAAGCTTTAACTTTAGGAGGGATTTCTAATTTCCACAAAAACTTCCATATATCATCACGCTTATTATAAGGACCTTTCTTCAAAATAAAGGCGTGGTAATACCCAGACTTGACAGTCTAATTACCCCTCTTATCAAAGTGCCATATCCATTTATCATGTCTACTCCTCAAACTTAACGAGATTTTCAAAATATGATTCACATCTGCCACATAACACGCCTCTTGAATCTTCTTCACATCCCAACATCTGTTCTCCCAGTTAATAAAAGCCTAAACCATCAGATTACAATCCCTGGCCCCTGTTCCTTTAAGCAATCGAAAATTTGAGTCCTTAGGTATCCAAGGATCCAACCAGAAATTGGTTGATTCCCTACATAACTTAATCAATTCCTTTGCTTGCAATATACCTCTCCATGTGAAACTTGGGTTAGAACCCAAAACAGCATTCATGTAGTTCTCTCTACGGTAATATTTAGCCTTGAACACCCGAAAAAAGAGTGTTGGATTCTGTAAATAATCTCCAACCTTGCTTAGCAAGAATTGCTAAATTAAAGCACCTTAAATCCCTTAAACCCATGCCACCATCTGCTTTACTATCACACATTCGGTCCCATGACAACTAGCGAATACTGTGCCCCCCTTCTTTTTTCATACCCCACCAGAATGAGTTCATGATTTTTTGCAATTCCTCACAAAAAACTTTTGGAAGCATAAACACACTCATACAATAAGAAGGAATGGCCTAAGCAACAGATTTTAGGAGTACCTCCTTACCAGCCCTTGATAAAAACTATTATTCCAGGTATTCACCCTATGCCATAATTTATCTCTGATATAATTGAAAATATTTTTCTTCCTTCTCCCAATAAAAGACGGCAGCCCCAAATATTTCCCTTGATCTAACGGGATGTAAACCCCAAGAATATTAGATAATTTCCTCTGCTCATCAAACCTAACCTTTAGGCTAAAAAGAATGCTCGATTTTTGATAATTGATAGATTGACCAGAAGCTGCTTCATATTTCTTCAAAATAAACTTAATGGCACCACATTTAACCTTAGAAGCATTAAAAAACAATAATGAATCACCTGCAAAAAATAAATGAGATATTCGTGGCCCTCTAGAATTAGCTCGGCACCTATGAATAAACCCTCTCCTCTCGGCTTGACTAAGGAGGCAAGAAAGATCTTCCGCACAGATAATAAAAAGGTAAAAAGAAATAGGGTCCCCTTGACGGATTCCTCTACTTGGACCGATAGGGCCAATCTCACACCCATTAAAAAAATCGAATACTTTACATCCCTCACACAAAGCATCATCAACTTGATCTACCTCGCATCAAAACCCAAAGAAATCATCATAGTTTCAAGGAAACCCTAGTCTACTCTATCATATGCCTTAGAGATGTCAATCTTCAACTTAGCACCCCCCGATACTCCTTTTTTAGCTTTCATCCCATGAATTAATTCAAAAGCAACTAAAACATTATCAAAGATTAACCGCCCTAGGATAAAAGTCGATTGGTACTCAGAAATAATATGAGCAAGGATATGTTTCAACCGATTAACTAAGACCTTAGAAACTATTTTGTACAATACATTACATAAAGCTATAGGTCTTAGATCTTTCACATGCTCAGGGTTAGCAATTTTTGGAATTAAAACAACGAAGGTATCAGTCAGCGTAGCAGGAAAGGTACCTGACATAAGCCATGTATTACAGTCTTTGACGATGTCATCTCTTATTACCCCCTAAAACTTCTGATAAAAGGCTGGATTTAATCCGTCCAGGCCAGGAGACTTATCCAGGTGCATATGAAAGATTGCAGCTCTGAACTCCTTCTTCGAGAATGGAGCTAGAAGCAGCTCGTTGTCTTCTCGGGTAACATGACTTTGGACGGTGCTTTCAACCCAGCTATAATCTGCCTCTCTCCACTAAACAAATCTAAAAAATATCTTCCTACTATCTCTGGCATTCCTTTCGGATCCGACACCAGATTGTTCAAACTATCCCTCAGGGCTTTGATCCTATTGTTTTTCCTTCTCACTTTAACTTGGGAATGGAAAACTTTAGAGTTCCGGTCCCCATCCTTCAACCAAAACGCCTTTGCTCACTGTCTCTATCAAATTTCTTCTTGCTCAAGTATCTGATTATATTCAGCCTTCAATCTCCCTGCTTCGACATTATCATCATGGATGCTACTGTTCAAAAAGAATTCCAATTCAGCTCTCACTTCCTTTTTCTTTTTAATGAAATCCCGATTAAGCCTACCACCCTATTCTTCCAATGCCAGACAACAAGATTTCTTTTTATCCATTGTACAGTGTAAACCTGGCTCTCTCCACGCTTCCTTCACAACATCCATAATATCATATTCAAGGGGCCATGAATTCTCAAACTTAAACCTCTTCTTTCTACTTAAGAATAGAGTTTTTAGCTTTTAGATCAAGGATGTATCGGTTAAGAGACAGCTTTTCATCCTTAATTTTTAACTTATAAAAATGATGGTTTAATTCATTTTCAAATTAGGTGAGCGTTTTTTAAGAAATTGGAACTACAAACAAACTGTTTGAACTGCAATAATACCACTATAGAGCTTAGAACTAATGGGTTCACATCTTTTAACTACTTAACATGTTTCAACTATATTTTTCTCCAAAATGACGTAGTTTTATATTAGC
Source organism: Erythroxylum suave (assembly GCA_027563595.1). NCBI lineage: Eukaryota > Viridiplantae > Streptophyta > Magnoliopsida > Malpighiales > Erythroxylaceae > Erythroxylum > Erythroxylum suave. The sequence continues at coordinate 4,064,530 of JAOSBN010000001.1, forward strand.
AAACTTAAAACAATGTCGTTTTAAGATAAAAATAAAAATGGAACATATTAAATAGTATAAAAAGTCTATTGTCGGAACTAACGCACCTTGTCTAAGTATAGCTAGGCTATTAAGTACAGACCGTTTCTGGGGGAATAAAAAGGGAACTAAGGTCTTACTAATTGAATACCGTTTCGTGGGGAACAAACAAGGAATTAAGGTGTTACTTATTGTAAACCGTTTCGTGGGAATAGAAAAAGGAATTAAGGTGATATTAATTGTGTATTGTTTCCTGGGGGATTAAAAAGGAATTAAGGAGGATGTTTAGAAGACATTGACACATGTTTTCATCACTTCTTTTATCTTCTAACTAATATAT
>JAOSBN010000001.1:4064987-4080263 GCA_027563595.1 Erythroxylum suave
CTTTACACAACATTCTACCAACCCGTGACAACTTGTTGAAGAAGAAAGTTCAAGTTTCTAACTTATGCCCTCTGTGTGGTCATGTTGAGGAATCAGTTTTCCATATTTTGGTCTCATGTGATTTCACAAAGAAAGTTTGGCAAGCATCCATTTTGGGTTGGTATTCTCCTACTGCGTCTTCTTTCATAGAGTGGCTTGGAAAATTCAGTTACTTATTTAATGAAGGAGACTTTGGACTTGCTTGCACGATTTGTTGGCAACCGTGGTGCTATAGGAATGATATTATATGGAAACAAAAATGGGCATCCCCATCTGCTATTTAGTTTCGTGCATGGAATTTCCTGCAAGATTGGCGTCGTGTATCTACTGAACCATCTGATCAGCATGCTGCTGCTAATTCCTGGCAGAAACCTGAAGCTCCATGGATCAAAATAAACATTGATGCAGCGGTTGGGGTGGATAATAACTCGACGGGTTTTGGACTGGTGGCTAGGAACTGTGATGGTGTTATTATGGGTGTCAAAGTTGGATGTGCTGCAACTAATTTGTCACCAAGGGAGGCGGAGGCTTTTGCAGTAAAGGAAGCATTGAGCTAAACCTTTGGATTTAATTGGCAACATGTTATCTTGGAAAGTGACAATCTTCAAACCATTCAAGCCTTGCAAGATGGTGCTGCTGCTGAAAACTCTTTCTTTGCTGATATTATTACTAATATTTTGAATATTGTGGCTGGTTCTAATTGTGTAGTTAAATATCAACACGTTCGTCGCTCATGTAACGAGATTGCTCATCAATTAGCTCAAGCATCTCGTAACCATTTTTATATTGGAGATTGGCATTCTAATTTTCCTGATTTTGTAAGGGCAATTATTTTTTGATCATTAATAAAATTGTCTTATTGTCAAAAAAAAAAAAAAAAAGTAGTATAAAAAGTCTATTGTCGGAACTAACGCACCTTGTCTAACTAGGCTATTAAGTACAAACCGTTTCTGGGGAAATGAAAAAGGAACAAAGGTCTTACTAATTGAATACGGTTTCGTGGGGAACAAAAAAGGAATTAAGTTGTTACTTATTGTAAACCGTTTCGTGGGAATAGAAAAAGGAATTAAGGAGGATGTTTAGAAGACATTGACACATGTTTTCATCACTTCTTTTATCTTCTAACTAATATATTAAATAACAATTAAATGGTGGCTAGCATGTCCACGTTTTGTTGAACATTGAAACAAGTGCATGATTCTTTTTACCATTTTGTATCTGACTAGTCTAATTGCCGACTATTACAAGCACGCCACAAGTTGACTATTTCCATCTTATTGCAATTCCTTCGTAATGCGAAATGAGCATCCGCCCCGAGCCGTGCACAAGAAATAAGACTTTTTGGCCCGGCTGATACGTTAAGGTTATCTAAACTCGATGTGTAGTCTAGCTCGACCGAAAGTGACAAAATAATTTTAAAAGAAAAATAAAATAAGCCAGGCTGTGCGGAACCTGGGCCTCCAAATGAGCAGTATACATGTCTGACTGGATTATGTAGATTCCCATCTTATTGCATTATTCAATTCAAAGCGTTACAAATTGGAAATTTTGTTATCGATGTAATTCAACCGTACAACGAAAAGATAGCCAGTAGTTATGTAAATAGAAATCCTACTAATTATTTAACGCTCTAGAGCACGGAAAGTGAACGCTCTACATTTCAACTCCTACGTTCAGAAACATTAGCCCATGTGATGCACAAGATTGATTTGGCTTGGCGATGGTCACCGGATTTTCTCTCAAATCAAACGTGCTGAAATTGCGAAATATCAAAAGACGATTCGACCAAACTGAACACGCGACATCATAAAGTCCTCCAACCCCTGTAAACATTCCAAGCCCATCTTTCCACTTCCTGACAACTTTCGACCAAACAATGGCGTTTTTGCTTCAAGTTTTTCTAGTTTTACTCGTCTTACCCTTCTGCTTCTCTTTGATCTTCCTAGATTCGGATTATGTACATGCTTTCAATTCCTCACACGGAACAAGCCAAGTTTCATCGATAAAGGATAGGATAGTTGAGTTAGCCAATCGTCAGGACACGGTGGATAGGATGAAGATGGTCAGGAGACAAATTCACGAGAACCCAGAACTTGCTTTTGAGGAGTTTGAGACGAGTAAGATTATCAGGCAAGAGTTGGATCGTCTTGGTGTTGCTTATCGGTGGCCGGTGGCGAGGACCGGTGTTGTGGCAGCGATTGGGTCTGGTTCGCCACCATTTGTCGCTCTGAGAGCTGATATGGACGCTTTGCCTATTCAGGTCAGTTCTTTATTGTAGTAGCTTTGTTTTTGGTGGATCGGTGCATATATGGAAATGCTATGTTTATGGACTGGGAAGGTATTCTTGTGCCTATTCTGATGTCGTGATTAATTATGGTCATGCTATTGGAGAATCTAGACTAAAAAAATTGACAATCTGACTTCCCGTTGGATTGGAAATAACTAGCTATATTAAACGAGTTTTAGTTCTTTCTGGGGATTCTTGGGACCGGGAAATGTCGAAGTCAAATAACCAGGCATAACCCGAATTGGCAAACAAATGGTGTTCTTGAAATCCTGTTGAAAACGTTTCACGTAAAGCTCTTCAAAAGCGTAATTGTCCTGGAAGAGAAAACTTCTTAATCTTGATTTCACGGCTGCTACAGGAATTGACTGAATTAGAGTATAAAAGCAAAGTAGACGGCAAAATGCATGCTTGTGGCCATGATGCACATGTTGCCATGCTTCTAGGTGCTGCGAAGATCCTACAAGAACTGAAGGACACATTGCAGGTAATTGAACTCTTTTCTAAGTTCTATAGTAAATGTGCGTTAGTTAATAACAAGGGCTATAATATCAGTCTCTAATTGCAACTTGTAGTTGCAGTTTTGCGACTTTGTGATTGTTGCAACTGATATTTGAGACTTATCGCAGTCTACCCGTAATCATGCTTCTGCAATACCTTGCAGTCTTCTATTTAAAGTTGGCTAATCTCATACTCATTTATTGTTCTAGAAATTAAGCAAAACGCGTTTGAATTGCAGGGGACTGTTATCCTTATATTTCAACCAGCAGAAGAAAGAGGCCTTGGTGCAAAAGACATTATCAAAGAAGGGGTGCTTGACAATGTAGAGGCCATTTTTGGGATACACGTAGCGCATGTTTATAATACTGGGGTTGTTGCTTCAAGGCCTGGGGAATTCCTTGCTGGATGTGGAAGCTTCAAAGCAACTATAACTGGCAAAGGGGGTCATGCAGCGATTCCTCAAAACTCCATCGATCCAATCTTGGCAGCTTCAACATCAGTAATTAGTTTGCAGAGTATAGTGTCGAGGGAGACTGATCCTTTAGAGTCTCAGGTATTAGATCTTCATTCAAATGCTTCTGTCCTGAATTGGGAGTTTAAAATTGTGTAGCTTATTAGGTGACTTGTATAATGCAGGTAATCTCTGTAGGTATGATCCAAGGGGGGACAGCTTTTAATGTGATACCAGACTCTGCCACAATAGCAGGAACTTTTCGAGCTTTTAGCAAGAAGGGATTTAAAGCACTCAGAGAGAGAATAGAAGAGGTAACTTCTGGATCTGATAATGTTAAAAGATCATAAATTTCATTGCCATGGTTAGGAAGGTCAGGATACTGATAAACAGAGAACGCATCTGAAGTTGGGAGGTGTTTAGGCAAGCCTTCAAACGGATGGATACACTTTTAACAATAAATAACTGAACATTTAAGCAGAGATTTGAGAGTCTGCTTCCACAAACAAATTGTTATATAGCTACAATAACTGTGAAAAATAGTCAGGGTAGGTTTCTTATTCATTAGAAGCCCTCTAATCAATTCAGTGTGAGTTGATTGGTGTCTGATTAGCTGATTTATTGATATTGTGGCAGGTTATCAGAGGTCAGGCAGCTGTACATAGGTGCACTTCGGAGATTGATTTCGAAGGAAGGGAGCATCCAGCACTCCCCCCAACGATAAATGATGCTAGAATTTATGAGCATGCAAGGCGAACATCCGTCTCCATAGTAGGGGAAGAGAACATAGAAGTACCTCCCATCTTCATGGGGAGTGAAGACTTTGCTGCTTATCTGGACAAAGTACCAGGAGCCTTCTTTTTTCTGGGCGTTGGAAATGAAAGATTGGGATGCACACATCCCCCTCACAGCCCTTATTTTAAGATAGATGAGGATGCATTCCCTATCGGTGCAGCAATGCACGCATTATTTGCACATTCATACCTCTCAAACTCAACAAGAACTTACAGTTTCTGATGTATGGAGTCCTGCTATTCATTCCTCTCCTGAGATGCGTTCATTCTTTGGGTACAGAAGTTAAGATCATGAATTGATATTGGGACTCCTAACAGATATTAACCACAGCAGAAGATTGGATCTGCTGTATTTCACCAGTGAGTGAGAAGAGATTCTTTCACAAGAAAAGGAGGGAGTTTTCTGCCTTGGTTGGCACATACGTTTTCCCTGATATCCGATACCTATTAGAGACTAGACTGGACTAGAGGCACATCAATCACTTGACACCATTTGTTGAATTTTTTGATCAATGCCAATCAAATTAATTGATTTAACATTTGGAACGTATACTTTCAACATCTTGTGTATCCCATCTACCAGCTTTAATGACAGATGATTGAAATAATCAGATATTGGTAATTCGATGGATACAATGTTGATTTTTGACGGTGTTTTGCATGAATAATAGCAAGCATGACAATTTTGAGTAGCAGGAATAGGAAACTCATATGTATAGCAGCAATCAAACTCAAACATTTTTATCTATCATTTATGTATCCAACCATATTCGAGAAGATGAAAGAAAGATAGAGAGAAGCATAAGTGCAGAAGATAGTAGTAAGAAACAAGACAATCTGAAGAAATGGTCTAGAGTCCTGAAGACCAAGGAACCATTCACACCAACAAGAAGGCCAAAGTCAAACCAGTCACCACACCAGTGATTCTGCTTCTGCTTGAGTTTGGTGTAGAAGCCTCTGCAATTATGGCAAAAGATCACTGGAGACGAAGCCATTTCTTGTTTTTGAAAATAATCACCTGGGCTTCTGGCGTTATGCCTGTCTACATAAGAGTTATAGTAGATGCCAAACCAAGGACCTTTATTTCGTCATGGTAATGGTGCAAGCAACTACAATATGCTACCATATTACCTAAAAAGCAAAATATATAAAATCAACAAATTGAAATCCGAATCGACACGGAGGGAGTGTTGGGTTGATGAGTGTGAGAAGGAGTTTGAGAAATACTCCTGACACTTTATTTACTGGAGGAACCAAATTTATTTTTTTATTAGTGACTCTTTTTTTATAAATATTTTAAACATTAAATAATTAAATACAATTAATTAATTATAATATAATTTATTCATTAATTAATATTATAATTAAAATATAATTAATTTATTATATTATATTATAATTAAGTAAAATACAATTAACTAATTACAATATAATTAATTAAAATATATTTCATTCTTAATTAAGTATAATATAATTAATTAAAATATAATTATTCATTAATTAAAATTGTAATTAATTTATTAATTAAAATAAAATTAACTAAAATATAATTCATTCATTAATTAAAATATAATTACTTAATTAAAATATAATAATTAATTACATTACATTATAATTAACTAAAAATAATTAATTAATTAATTACAATATAATTAATTTTTATTTCTTAATATTTCAATCATTATTAATAATAATGATAATTATTACATTATTTAAAATAATCATTATAATAATAATAATATTTTTTTTCATTCCTATTATAATATCCTACAGAAATTTGAAGTCAGAAGCAGCACTAAATGTAAGAATAGGGCCAATCCTAAGAATCAGGCCAGAACCAATCATAATCTTCGCTTTGGACCGGGCTTAAAAACAACGGTAATAGTCCGGTTTTGGAACGTACCGGAAACTGAGAGCCGCCGCTTTTATCACCATCACCGCCACCACTCCCTCTCTCTCTTTGTTTAGAAGAACTGAAGAAGTCAAGGATAAGACCAACTGAACCAAGCTCAAGCTCACCTATGGGCTTCACTTCCACGGTCCCACTTTACTCGCATCCCAGGGTTTGTATTTTCGCATGTTACTTGCTTTCATTTTCCTCTTTCTTGCTACAACTCCCGTTTCCTTCAATTCCCCAGGTTCCACCTTCGGTTCGCTTTCGAAAACTTCAATCGAAAGCTTTGGCCTCACCCTATCATGCGCTTGGTGGACTGCTTTCACTTCCTGCGACTGTGTCCGGTGCTCGTAGGAGGACGAGTTTGGTGGTAAATGCTGCTGCTGAAGGCAATGCGCGGCGGTCGGCGAGTGGCCGGAGAGTGTACCGGCAATCTCAGGGGGAAAGTCCTTTTAGTAATGCTCCAGTCCAGAAGTTTGCGTCGTTCGTGGTTCCCGCCGGCGTTTTTGTTTCGGTTACTTTCGGTATGAACATGTTTTAATGGTTAGGATCGGTATTGATTGGAAATTGGATTCGTTGCGTAGTTTGAGGTCCTTAGAATTCTTGTTTTAGGAATATGAATTGAAAGTACTTAGAATTGTTCATATGGAGGGAATGTCCGTAATTTGGCAATAATGATTCTTGCAGCAATCTGACAGAATGGAAGGTTAAACGTAATTTGACTTAGTACTAATTAGCAAGATGATCTAATTCCCAGAAATCCTTATGCTATTTTTTGATTTTGTATTGGAGACCTGTTTTCTTCAACTGGTGAATGAGATGAATGTGCAAACTAAATTAAGATCTTTTCACTCGTATCATTGCACTAATTATAGCATTTGAAGTTCAAAGTTTGTGCATTGACATGGTGAAGACATCTTTTGGCTACCTACTCGTAGACAGAAATATAAACCAAAACTTAGGGTAATAGATTGGGCCTTATAATGTTGAAGACTGTTCATCTGTTGTATTTCATTGCAGCCATTATAATCCATTGACCACTTAGCTTTGATTAGGTCCCATGAACTTTTTCTGTTATGTTGTTGGCAGCATCCTTTATCATTTTCAGGTTTTTGTCATAAGCTTGAAAGATTCAACTCAGCTTACTTTTCCCTTCTCTTAATTAAGGCACTAATTTGATGTCTTCAGCTGACAGTTTTGTGGAAGGTGGTGGAGAAGCTCCTTATGCCAAAGCCTCCAAGGACCAAATCAATAGAAAACAGTTCTCCTGCAAAAGGAATGAGTTTTTCCTTTGCTGCAGGTACAAATTTACTATTGGGCCTCACTGCAAAGGTTGATCGAGAATCCAAGCAGAAGCTCAATGAATTTTCCAAAGAATTAAGATCGTTCCAAAGTGTTGACCTGTCAGGTACGTTGTCTATATTGATTTATCCAACAGAAGAAATGAGAAAGGGAGAGAGAAGAAAGAGAGTGAATCTTGATCGTATAATGCTAGTCAGATATGCCAATTCAGCAAGACTATAAGTGGTAAAGAATATCCATGACACGGCCTAGGAGCATGATCAAATTATGTCCTTTGAGTTGGCCACTATGCTAACCTCTTGTATTGATTCTTACTCGAACATGACAAGCAAGAACTTTCTCTTTTATTTTCTTTTCCTCAGGATTCCTGTTCTTTGGTGTAATTTTGACCCATTAAATATGTACCAGGATGCAACTTTGGAGATGAGGGATTATTTTTCCTTGCTGAGAGCTTGGCTTATAATCAGGTGGAGTTCAACTAATTATCAGAGCTAGCCTATTTACCATGTTTTCATTCTCTTTGTTTCCACTTTGCTATATGTATGGCTATACTCTCTAGAAAAAGACTATTTGTATTAAATGATACTCTTTTTTAGTTTACTGAATATAGATTTGTATGTTTTCCAGACACTAGAGGAAGTGAGTTTTGCAGCTAATGGAATAACTGCTGAAGGAGTAAAAGCCTTTGACCATGTTCTTCAATCAAACATAATGTTGAAGACGCTGAATATATCTGGAAACCCTATTGGAGATGAAGGAGCCAAGGTAAAGTGACAACTTTAGCATTGCCAACTAATTAGACAAATATTTACGTTAGCTTACATCACTTTTCAGTTAGAGATGAAAGTGAGTTATATACATTCACGTCTTACGTGCCTACATTTCATAAGTTTCAATTACTATCTATAACTTGACCAATGCTCATGAACAGCATGCATAACATCTGATAGCTGAGGAGAATGATTTAAGTTTTTTGAATGTAGATGATACAAGTATGTCGAGATGAGTGAATATGTTTGTTGTAGGTAATGTCTGGCCTGTTACACTGCAACTGAACTAAGAGTGAGCATGGTAAAATTTAAACACCGCCTGTTTTTGTCTTGGTCTATATTAGTCTTTGCTGTCCATATGAAATGCATGCCATGCTCATATGATATTCTATTTCAGGTTTAAATTCTCGCTTCTGCTTCTATCAATCTTTAGTTTAATGCTGCAAGTTTTACACACTATTGCAGTCTGGCTTACATATTGTGTAACTTTTTTTTTTCAACAGAATCTATGTGATACGTTGGCCAATAATAATGGTATTGAGAAGCTGCAACTAAACAGTACTGGCTTGGGTGATGAGGTCAGCTAGTTTCAGTTGAAACTAGTATATGACGATGCCATATATTTGAGGCATATATTGGTGGCAAGTACCTTACTTGTGCTGTATTTAATGTGCAGGGTGCAAGGGCTATTGCAGATCTGTTGAAGAAGAATTCCACCTTGCATGTGATTGAACTTAATAATAACATGATTGACTATTCTGTAAGCTTTTGCGACTAAATGTTTTCCAAGTTTGTTGCTTGATTAACCTGAATTAACTAAAACAAAACCTTTGGTGCATTCATGCTGGAAATGGAATTAGGGGTTCACAAGTCTTGCTGGATCACTTTTGGAGAATAACACTATAAGGAGTATATATCTGAAGTGAGTAGTAGTTGTTCATTGCATCTTTCATCATACTTCCCACTTCTTTTTGGATTGAACAACGTATCAATGCTTATAGTTATATACAGAAACCACTGTCTTTACGGTGGATCTTGGTACCAGCTTTGGATATAGATGTATCCAATAGTGAATTTCTTTATCTTACTTTTAGAAAGCTAACTGGCCCTCCTTTAATGTTTAGCGGAAATTATGGTGGTGCTTTGGGGGCTAATGCTTTGGGAAAAGGGCTTGAGGGACACAAGTCATTACGGGTAAATAACACATTTACTCTCGTTCATAGCACATTTACTCTCTGTATTTTATCCTGTATTTCCCTCAAGTTCTTTTTTATCCCGAGGATTTTCCATCCTTATCTACATATTATTTGAGCAAGTATTTTTATGTGATTTATTATCTGTTTTTGGACTATGAAATTGACAATTACACGGTGGTTCCAAACCCAGCCAACTTGTCAGGAACTTGTTCATTGATCACATTCTCCACCTCATGATATCCGATCATATCTATTGGATATATGTCCATCCAATTTTGGTGATTGTTGATAGATCCTATGTTTCTATCCTTCATCCAGTTTGCAAATCTGACTTCTACATTCAGCAGTTTTTGTTTTTGATCTGTCACCTGTGGTGATATACATTTATGAGCTAATCAGCAAAATAGGGATGGCCGTCCACATCTTGGAGTGCTCCTGAGAAAACGAATCGGTTGCATGTGCAATATAACTGCCTGTTCTCAGTTGTTTTTGATTAATTGAAGATGTTATTTTATCTCCGCAAAAGATTTTGCTATTAGGTGAACTTGTACGAAGCAACTGAATCATTTCTCAGCTAGATTAATTAAAGCAATGCACTTGTAGTTGAGAAATGCTTGTCTTTATGATTGATGCTTGTTTTGAAATTATACATCATGGTTTTTAGTAATGGGATAATTCTTCACATTAATCTCACCAGGAACTTCACTTACAAGGTAACTCTATTGGAGATGAAGGAATTCGTGCTTTAATGTCCGGTCTAGCTTCAAGTAAAGGTATGTGCATTGCCATGTCGGTGGCCATTATTCAATCATTCTAAACAACACTTGAGTGCATTTCATGAAGCTGAATTTCTTCTTGTTTCTTCAGCAAAGCTTACCCATCTTGACATTGGCAACAACTCTATTAGTGCAAGGGGTGCCTTTCATGCTGCTGAATATATCAAGAACAGCAAGAGCTTGTTTTGGTTGAATATGTATATGAATGACATAGCTGATGAGGTAACAACTAATGAATGGTAATCCAATTTGTCTGTAAATTGTCTTGCTCAACTTTATCTGTGTTGGTTGGAAAAGATAGTTAAACATGGACTTGCCGTTCACAAATTTTCAGGGTGCCGAAAGAATTGCTCTTGCTTTGAAGGAAAACCGGAGTATAGCAATCATTGACTTGGTCAGAAGACATTGATTGATCAAAACACTTTTTTGTTAATTTAATTAGTTTTGAAGAGTTTTTTATGAAAAAATTCATGGGTGCTGTGCAGGGTGGAAATAATATACGTGCAAAGGGGATCAGCGAAATTGCTCAAGCCTTAAAAGATAATTCTGTTCTCACAACCGTGAGTCCTTACCATGATATCTATTATGTCCTTTAGTCTTTTGTCTTGCGATGGTATAGAGCTGTTCCGGACCATTTACTTCCTGGGCCACTAAATGATGAATTGAAGTCATAAATTTACTCTCTCACACAGCTGGAAGTTGGTTATAATCCCATTGGACAAGATGGAGCCAAGGCATTATCTGAAGTACTAAAGTTTCATGGGAACATAAAAACCTTAAAGCTTGGTTGGTGTCAGGTAAATCCATTAGATGATCATCTTCTTAAAACCCTTATATCAAAGTAGTTTTCTTAATACGCCGTGTAAATGCTTTGCAGATAGGAGCAAAGGGCGCCGATTACATTGCCGATACTCTAAAGTACAACAATACAATATCAGTGCTGGACTTGCGAGGAAATGGACTTAGAGATGAAGTTTGTACCCTAGATATTGTGATATCTCTTGATTTATGATCATTGGGCATTTGAACTTACTTTATCTTTCCTTTGTCTGCCTAAAATGTCTTCAGGGTGCTGTCTGCCTGGCTCGTAGCTTAAAAGTGGTCAATGAAGTTCTAGCTGAACTTGACTTGGGCTTCAATGAAATTAGAGTAAAGAACTGCTCTTTCAACCTGCTTTCACTGCAGTTTCCAATATACTAAAAATATTTGCTTTCACTATCAGCGTCTTGCATTATCTCATGTTAGTTCTCTGTGCAGGATGATGGGGCTTTTGCTATTGCTCAAGCACTCAAGGCAAACGAAGATGTAAAGATTACCTCCTTAAATCTTGCAAATAATTTCCTGACAAAATTTGGACAGGTAATAACGTCCCTCCATGTATCCGGTTTATTTTCTAACTTGGAACTTATGTTCTGTATTTGAATGAAATTATTTTTACCATGCAGAGCGCTCTTGCTGACGCAAGAGATCATGTATATGAGATGAATGAAAAGGAAGTAAACATTGTATTTTAGAATGAAATTAGTGAAACAGGACACATTCTTTTTACTAATATGCTAGAACTTCGAGCCTTTTTGTTCCTCCTTCGGCAAGTATAGGGAAAAACTTCAACAGCAAAGTGGGGTGATGCTAAGAAAAGAGAGCTTACCCTAATGACAAAACTGACCTAATGGGTCCTTGTAGAGGAAAAACTTTCGACTCAAGGTCAGTGTATCCAATACATAGGTCAAGCTTTTGAGAAGTTCTTGGGATGAGAGATTCTAGTGGCATTGGCACTATTTTGAGTCGCTCTAACTTTTTCCAATTGCTATAGCGTTAACAGAGGCGATCTTTGTTTAATTTTGTTACTCTAAATGCTTATAGTTGAATTTTGTTTAATCTGTATGTATACTAAATGGAATTATTTTAAACAGCTTCCTTACTCTTAGTGTCCCAGTTCTCAGATTTTCATATATATTTCTAGTTCCTTCTCATCAAGCTAATATTGGTCTACCGAGTTACTGGACCTCTAAATTTGCGTGGAAGAAAACAGAAAGCCTCATGATAAATTCAGATACTATTCTCACTTGTCATGTTGTTTTGTAATTGGCGTTCGGGATAAATTGTTTAAATTTTATATCATATATATCTAATAAAATATATTTTAATGCAATAATAGCATATGAATACTTTTGATTTATTATTATTACTTTGAAATTTAAACAGAGTTGTTAAAAGTTAATTAATATAAATCAAAAAGAGAGTTCTTCTATAGTTCCTTTTTCTTTCTCAAGTTCTTTTAAAGGTAGAAATGATAAGTTTAACTTGATTTTATTAGGTAGATCGTATACAGTCAACAAATTAAGTTAAAATTGACCTGAGTTTGGATTGAATTTAAGTCTAAAAGATTGACTTAAACTTCTTTGAACTGCATGAATTCTTTTTATAAAATAACAGTGTTTTAGTTTAACGTTTTAAAACAATGTTGCTTTAATATTTAAGTTTAAAATTTTAAAAGTTAAATTAAAATAACATTAATTTAGGCAGGTGGAACGATTTTCAATCTAACTTTTAACTCAATTGGGATTGTCTCTTAAATTAATAATTAAAAATTTTAGAATATAGTGAATAGCTCTTAAAGACTACCATCACCAATATAGAGGAACTTGATGGCAAAAATGATGGTATACTACATTAAAAAAAAAAAAAGAAGAAGAGTGCAGTACCTCCCTAATGAGAAGAAATTACTTAAAACTTTTAGTTTGACAGTAAGTCCTTTTGAAGAAAGACATACAGTCTCATCATCAACATGATCGAGAGACTTATGAAAATTGGCTCAAGAGTTTAAGCTGCATGCATGAAGACATGGTTACAGAGTTTAAGCTTTATTCCATAACCGAAGAAATGTGGAATCAGGTAAAGATTTAGTTTTGCTGCATATTAATTACTAGGGTGCATGCATTAAACATAAAATTTAATTAGTATATGTTAAACTGCAAGCACTCAGATGCTTGATTATTATTCAAAACCTTAAGGTAATTGGCGTATGTCTCATTAATGAACAAGTTCATATTAATGATCTTTACGGGGAAAGTTAAGAGGGCTCTCATTCATAATGACAACATAACCACGTTTAAATGTGTTTCGCGATACCTCTAGCTAGAAGTAGAGCATGGAGAGGCGAATCCCTTGGCTGCTTGATTTCTAAAGTTGGTCAACACCAATTGAAAAGTCTCCGAACAATGTAAGCGTAAGCATGAAAAGAAAAACCTAAACAATGTTAAGTGCTATAGATTCCAAAAGATGGGTCACTTTCATTCGTGATTGCACCAAGCAAAAGCAAGTATATCCTTAACCTACTAATCTCTTGATTCGCATTATTCTCATATTATGGTTGCTTAGAGTCTCTTTGGATGGATTATACAGGGGAGAAACAAAACATGTAGCTAAAGATCCAACAAGCTATGTAGATTACTAATTGTTGGGATAATAACCCAAGCCTTCAAGATTTCTACTCTATGTAGATTCTTTCTTTGTGTAGGTTTTCTACCTTGGGGTTATACTACTATATAAATACTCCCTTGGAGGTCATTTGTAACATCATATTGGTGTACTCGTCATTAGTTTTGAGGTTTGTGAGAGGGAGAAAAATAGTTGTAATTTTTCTTTCTTTGACATAGTGCATATTTTCGGACTCTTTTTGTCCCGCAGGTTTTTCTACTGGCACTTGAGTTTCGCAAGTAAAATTCTTTATGTCCTTCTACTTTTTCTATTTATTTACTTAATTGATTTCATTGCTTCCATGACTACTAGCACAACAAACTGGTATTTGATTATACCTTCGAGGCTATTATGGTTGATTCTAGTTCAGGAAGTGATGTTCTTTTGGTTGTCCAAGGCGAACAACGATCCAAAGATGAATGGATCCTAGACTTCGATTGTATTTTTCATATGTGTCCTCATAAGGATTGGTTTGCCACCTATAAAACTGCTAAGGGTGTTGTCCTTATGGGGAACAATACACAGTGTGATATGGTGAGGAAAGGTACAATCAATATTAAAACTTATGATGGTGTCGTTAAAACCCTCACTAATGTTCATCATGTTCCTGATTTAAAACACAACCTTATTTCACTTGGTACACTTAAGTCTCTTGGGTGTAAGTACTCCTCTGAGGGTGGAGTCATGAAGTTGTCATGAGGTAATCTTCTAATCCTTAAAGGGAAAAGACACAGTATTCTTTATGTGTTGCAGGGCTCTGTTGTTATTAGTACTACTGATGTTGCATCATTTAAGTCTCACCAAGATACTACCAAGTTATGGCATTACCACCTAGGGCATATGGGTGAGAAAGGTATGCGAATCTTCTGCAAGAGCAGTCTATTGAGCCCGAGTTCAAGTAATATGCAGTTATGTGAACATTTTGTCCTTGGTAAATAAACTAGAGTGAGTTTCTGTTCCCCAGTGATTCATAAGATCAAAGGTACTTCAAAACATATTAATTCTAATCTATGAAGTCCCTCTCGAGTTGCTTCTCAAAGCGGTAGAAGATATATGTTGACCAAACCACTACCTATAGCTAAGTTCAAGCATTGCCTGGACTTAGCTAGTATTCTTAATAATTGAGCACCCTTTGCGGTTTATGTCAAAGAGAGCTCCTACTTTTGGTATTGTGTCAAGGTGGAGATTTATTGGGATAATGCCTCAAGCCTTCAAGATTTCCACTCTATGTAGATTCCTACTTTGTGTAGGTTTCTTACCTTAGGGTTACATACTATATAAATAACCCCTTAAGGGTGTCTTTGTAACTTCGTATTGGTGTACTCTTCATTAGTCCTAGGGTTTGTCAGAGAGAGAAATAAACAGTTGTAATTTTTCTTTCTTTGAAATAGTGCATATTTTTAGGTTCTCTTCACCTTGTAGGTTTTTCTCCTAGCACTCAAATTTTTCACGTAAAAATTCTGTGTCCTTCTACTGTTTTTTCTTTATTTACTTGATTGATTCCATTCCTTGTGCAACTTCTAGCACAATAAATAAGTACTAAAGAGTATTTCAGTCAATCAAGTCTTATCTCCATGTCTCCTTTAACCAAATTTGACATCGACAAGTTTGACGGAAAAATTAGTTTTGCTATTTGGAAGGTCTAGATGCAAGTTGTTCTTACACAAAATGGATTGAAGAAAGATTTGTCTAGAAAGACAACGAAACCTGTCAATATGTTGGGACCCGATCCGGAAACCGGATCCCAACTGACGAAAAACGGAAGAACATCGAAAGAATCGAAAGCGAA
>JAOSBN010000001.1:4092517-4108037 GCA_027563595.1 Erythroxylum suave
ATGACGCAGCTAGTGAGGTTCTAACCGAGGCGCGTCTATTGCTGGTTGAAAACTATTTCCAAACCCCCTCTTTGGCCAGGGCTTGTCCTTGGCCATCGAGAATTTCTGGAAGGGCTCCCCTCGGGGTAAAGCCCTCTAGTTTAAAGTTATAAATTTTAAGATGTTCGTTTAATGTGAAATGAGGATTAGGCAGAGTGCCAATGATGGATGGAATCTTTTGCTGGTGTTGTATTGTAATAGTGAACATTTGGGTAGAAATTTTATTTGACGATGGTTGAACGGCTCATTGCAATGACTTAATAGCTTTATGCATCTCGCATTCCTAAACATTAGGTGGGGATTCTACCGGGAGCTCGTTGAGCTAGTTTATCAATCAGAGTAAAATTCGATAAATTACATAAAAATTGCACGTGTGACTGAGGCAAATAATACACCTGGTAAGTTTCAGATGGGTCCATCTCACTCTCGAACATGCTCCTACTATACAAATGCAAAGCTAACGGGGAGGAGTGGTTATCCCGTGCTTGGGCTGAATAAACAAGGGAAAGGTAGTAAAATGGCGCCGAAGACACCCATCAAACGAGCTCCGTCTCCTGACCCAAATGGGATGTTCTCCGGAATGGTCGTGTTCTTGGTAGAAAATGGAGTCCAGCCTCGCAGATTACATGTCTCTGCTTACACCCTTTATTTGTTTCCACGTATTATTATTTTCAACGGTAGGCTTTTGATCTTTCGTTGACTTGGGGTTTCGTTGTTCTGTTGGTGGCCTGAAGATTTGGAAGCAGAAGTTGGTCCAAATGGGTGCTACTATTGAGGACCGCTTGTCCAAGAAGGTCACTCACGTTTTTGCCGTTAGCTTGCCGGTTCTTCTTCAACAGTTGGGCAGAGAACTCGTCAAAGGAGTTAATTTTCTGTTCAAATTCTTGGTCCCCCTAAAATCTAGTTGTTTATGTTCGGCTGGGTTATTTTATCTGATGTTAATTGCTTGTTCCAGAAAGTACTTCTTTATCAATGGCTTGAGGACAGCTTGAGGTCAGGCGAGAGAGTGTCTGAAGATCTGTACCATATAGAAGTTGATAAGGAAGAAGGAACCAGTTTTGTTCGAAAATCCGTTAATGGAAGCAGCAATTCGGATGACGGTGAAGTGCCACCTCACAAAAAGATCAAGTCTTCTCCGGAGAATGTGAAAAGTTCCAAAGCAGAAAGTGGCGAGAGTGCAGAGAATAAAGTTTACGAGTCACCTGATAGTCCAAGACATTCTCCAAGCTTATCCATTTCTCTTAGCCCTACTAGTACTAGTCCGTCTTCCATTAGTCCAAATCATGACGTGAGATTTAGAATTTGCATTTACGAACGTATTTCTAATTGTTTGTGCAAAGTCTTATACGGTTTTTAATCGTGTCTATGCATGTTTGCAGCTATCCTCGTTATACAAGCCACCTGATTTAAACAAGAACATCACTGAAATATTTGGAAAACTCATCGGTATATATAGGGGTGGGTGAGGCTTTGTTTTCCTTTCTATATACATTCTTCCTAAGCTTATTTATCGCTGCTTCTTTTGATGGTCTGACGCTAACCGTGAACTTTCATATGGACAGCGCTGGGTGATGATCGTAGGTCATTTAGCTATTACAAGGCTATTCCTGTGATTGAAAAGTTACCCTTTAAGATTGAAAGTTCAGAGCAGGTCAAAGGTCTGCCTGGGATTGGCAAGTCATTGCAGGATCATGTAAGGAGGAACTTCAAATGAAATTTCCATATTTTATTGTCTCTATAATGATTAAGTAGTTCTTCTTTATTCCAAGTTCCTTTTATTTGTTCACTGTTGTGTTGTGGAGTAACTTTTGTTCCCCGGTCGTTCTCATTTCGCATGCTTGTTCTGGTTCGTTACATTCAAAATATTGCACATTGCAAGTTTTCCAAATCAAAGTGTTGACTTGCTGAGTTGATATTTGATGTCTTATCCAAGGAATCAAAATTACCTTTTGAAGCTTCTATTGCTAGTTTCCTTAGTGCCATCAATTACATATTAGAGTTTTCTGGCAGATTCAGGAGATAGTGACTACTGGAAAACTATCGAAGTTAGAGCACTTTGAAACCGATGAAAAGGTACTTTAAACATTTACCCTGTGACTGCTTTTTGATGTCAAATATTTTATGAATTCTCCTTTGCCTTCCCTTTATATATGTTCCAAGTACCTTCTGAACTGCTCAGTTAACTAAATGTTAAGATTCATACCTTGCATGTAAATTTCACTTGTAACCTTTTTTTGAAGACATCCACTCAATCTACATCAGAAGAAGGTTCTTACGATTGACTTGCATTTGATATGCCTAGGCCCTTCTTCCTTCACCATTGGAGGTTGTTATTGACGTTTTCTGCTTCTAGCCGATGCACAGTTACATCTATTTTATTGGTTACTAAAACTGTTCACAGGATTTAGATCTAAATTTAGTATTAGTTGGACAGATAAACAATAGAATGGTTAGTTTATCAAATTTTTGTATCTATTTGCTGGTACACAGGTATGTACGCTTAATCTATTTGGAGAAGTTTGGGGCATTGGTCCTGCTACTGCCCTAAAACTGTATGAGAAAGGTTATCGTACACTGGATGATCTGAAGAATGAGGATTCTTTAACACATGCACAGAAGGTAGGACTGAAATATTTCAATGATATAAAGACAAGGGTTCCACGTAACGAGGTAAAACTGTTGTTTTAGTTTGTAGATTTTGGGATTTATATGTGATGTTTTGTCTATTGCTTGACCCATAAATGTATAAAACAACAAAAGTGGTTCCTATTTGGCAGGTTCAAGAAATGGAACAACTTTTACAGAAAGTTGGAGAAGAGATTTTGCCAGGGGTGAGCATTTTACTTCACTGGAATTGTGTACATATGAATCTAAAAGGTCCTTGAGGTAACCTTAATGTCAATTGTAAGTTGTGCTTCAGGTTCATGGCTGGCCACCTCCTTGGTGCACGTATCCAATTCCTTTTCACTGTTAAGGATAAAAAGAAAAACTAAATTATGATGCACCTTTTAATGTCTCAGCTAGGGGTTTCAACACATCAATACCAAATTGGTGGCCACTGATAGGAGTTCCGTGCAATCATGTCACTTGCAATGTTTGTGTAGGATATAGGTGCAAATATATTAGGAAAATTCAATCAATTTCTTGAGTGCATTGAAGGCTTATTATTAAGAACATGAGGGAAACAAAAGTCCTCTAAGACACATGAATTTTTGTTGAGATTTTGCTTTACATATCAGTTCTTTTTCTCAGACAGATTAAGCATTTTGATGTTGAAAGTCATAGTTCAAGCATAGGCATTCATTTAGGTACGCTTGATTTTAATCTGATTGCTCTAATATCCATTTCTGAAGGTGGTTATTGTATGCGGAGGATCTTATAGACGTGGAAAAGCTTCTTGTGGGGATATGGATATTGTAATTACTCACCCTGATGGGAAAAGGTACATATCCTCTTCTCTTCTTTCTTTCTATTCAAAATTTTATCATTTTCATTCGTGCTTGTTCATGTTGGGAGTTGCTCAGGCATCTTCAATTTTTAACAGCATGAAAATAACTTCTTGACTGAATACATTCAGGTTAAGCGTATTTTTGGTATTACACTTAGATATGTTATTCTCTACTTGCAGTCATAAAGGATTTTTACTAAAATATGTAAAACGCTTAAAGGATATGAAGTTCTTAAGAGAGGACTTGATTTTCAGCACCCACAGTGAGGAGGTACATTTTTCTCATAATCTATTTTTCATTCTCTTCTCCTGTGGTTTTTGCATTTCAGTTGTGCTTCTGTTTTTGCAATAATGTGTGCCAAATTCATGGCATTTTGTTAGTCATTCTTGATAATCGGTTGTAAACTTTGTTTGATAGACCCTTTTTACAAATATTTGGTGATTCTCAGTAGTTTATTTATTTTGCTACTTATAAGTTCTGTATCGTGGGCCTCCTAGATTGTACTTTAATTTCTCTTTTGTTTTCCTTTTCCCTATTCAAAATGCGTACAGGGTACTGATTCAGGTGTTGACACATATTTTGGTCTGTGCACATATCCAGGAAGAGAATTGCGACACCGCATAGATTTCAAGGTAATTCATTGTTGACAATGACGACGTTTCTTTTTGTTAAATTATGAGTTACAGGTATCTAGTCATATCTTTTTGGTTGATTCGTTATAGGTATATCCAAGAGACATATATGCATTTGGTCTACTAGCTTGGACAGGGAATGATGTATTAAACAGGAGGTATGCTCACATTTATCAGTTGTAATCGTTTTTAATTTGTAAACTTGAGAGGAATCCAGTTTCTAGACACTAGAGCAGATTGTGATTGTAATAACTACATTATTCTACTCCATGCTATGTTTTGGTTTATTTTCTCCATATTTTCCAAAGCTCAATGGCTCTAACGTGGAATTGAGTAATGTGGAATGGCAAGTCGATGGTTTCTGAAGTTACATATGAGGAGAAGCAAAACTCTGTGAAGTTCCAGTCTGTTACGTCGTCCCTTGCAAAACTGCTCCTCTGATGATCTTGATTGAAACTTGGAAATTCCTTTTGCAGATTGAGGTTGCTGGCAGAATCCAAAGGATTCCGGCTTGATGATACTGGGCTCTTTCCTAAGACACAATCTTCAGGTGGCAAACGGGTAACCAACCAATCTCCTTGATCTTTTCTGAACTTAAGAATTCATCTCAAAGTTTATTAGCCAGTAAACTTGTTTATTTCATTAATTGTTTTGCAGGGTTCTAAAGGTAGCGCAAGTCTGAAGTTTGACAATGAGAAGGAGGTGTTTGATTTCCTAGATTTTCCTTGGCTGGAACCTCATGAAAGGAATCTCTGAAACCCGTTTTGCTTCCAATAGTGATAGCATGTCTACATAGGAGGATAAATATGAGAATCCAACAAAGTTCAACTTACACTACGATCAACATTAACCGACCTAGGTGTACATGGCTTGTTTTGACTTTCAACTTGTAATTAATGTCGACCTTACAGATTATGTTAACAGACTTATTTTGTGATTATGTAATATCTTCTTGTCAATAAAAACCTTACGAGCCAATGAAGTTTCCAACTGAAGGGAAGGAGTGGATATCTATGGTACAAATTCTGTGGTAATTTTTGTTGATGCATCTCTATAAAATGAAATTCTGGTCTTATAGCCTAATAGGCTCTCCTTAACACGCAAGAACATAAAAAGGCCAAATGCAACAATGTCGTATTCTTCAGAGGTCTTTTGCTCGAAACGGAGTAATGGAAGGAGCTCGGTCACAAACTTTCTTCTTGAATAAGTAACAAAGGCAGGCGGATGATTTTAGTTTTTTCTTATATTGTTAGATAATGTTAGTGCTAATCCTTGTTTAAGTAGCTAATACCTTGTCAACAGTGAGAATACTTCTCAAACTTTTGAGGCACATGGTTCACCTATCGCTTGCTCCGTATCAAGCCCGGGCTGGGGAGTAAATGAAATGGTATGTTGTGCCGTGGCAACTGAGAAAGGTCGGAGTCTCAAAGATGCTTAGAATAGAAAATGTGCAACCAATGCAATCCCACATCGCTTGTTCACTTCGTGTCATAACTTTACACATGTTATATAATATGATCTTCTAAATTCGATAATCTCACGCAGCCACGCGTTGAGCACAAAGCGAACTATTCTTTCGCCTTTTACTAAAGAATACCGTGTGCGCGACGCAAAAAGTGGCATACGCCAATTTTTGGAGGGTCCTCTTATGTGGAGGATCCCATAATACAAAGTTAAATGTTCAAAAGAAAAATAGAATGTTTACGGGATTTTAGTTTGGGGTTAATTAGCCGTGAAGATAAAGTTTAGAGATGCGTTATTTATTAACAAAGAAATTGGTCAATGTGTTTTATTTATTAACAAAATATTATCTCTGTAATATAAATAATTTATAAATTAAAATTTTATTTATAAGTTTGTTTGGAAGGATTTATAAGTTAATATTTATTTAAAATATATCTTAAATATAAATTAAATTTTATATTTATTAATAATTATTAAAATTTAATTGTTCGATAGTTAACTTTAATTTATTAAATATATAATTTTAAATCTAACTATTGATAATTTTTAATAATTAAATAATATATATTTAAATGATAGTAAGTAGAAAAATAAAAATAAATTTTTTTATAATTTTAAAAATTGGAAACAAAATTAAATTAAAATACAAAACTAAATTTAAAAATTAAAATTATAATAAAAACATAAATTGAGTGTGAGTATTGAAGCAGTTTATTCAAATTAATTGCTCAAAGATGACTGAAGTTTTGGCATCACTATGAAAAGCCAAGTGTTTATGTCCTTTCATAATTGTACCTTAATGTTTTGTCGTAACTTTAAACAATTTTAAAAACTTAAATTTCATTTCTTTTGATTCACAGTAAGTGTGTTTCTATGATTGGTGGGACTTTGGAGGCTTAAGCCGCATATGAATTCATAAGCCTAAAACCCTGGGGAACTAACAGGAAAGGATAAGGAATACTCTCTGAAATGGCTTCAGTTTCATGGAGTAAGGCTCTTGTTTCTGCAAAATTCGACCCATATGTTTCCTCCTACTGTTCAAATACTCGTCTCCATATTTCTTCTCTTTCCTTCACTTGTTCTGTTGTGGATTGGAGATTCTCAAGTACTCACCTGCCCACTACCTGTTATCCTTCGTTTACGACCAAGAAAGCTCGAAGGAGACCCTTTTGCAGTGCAGCTGAGTACAAATTTCCTGACCCAATTCCTGAATTCGCTGAAGCCGTACGTCGTATCCTTGTTTTTAGTGTTTGTCTCTGTTGATACTATCTGAGTTTTTTTTTTTTTGGACTTTCAATGCTGGATATTTGAGTGAGCTTCTATGGTTTTCTGAGTCAGGAAACTGAAAAATTCAGGACCCATCTTCTTAAGAAGCTCACAAAGAAGGATCTTTATGGAAATTCACTTGAAGAAGTAGTGGGAATCTGTACCGAGGTATTTGCGTTTTGGTTTGTTGGTTACTTGTTTCATGTGCTACATCAATTTCAGTACCATTTGTCCATTTAGGTTCACCTTCTTGATTTGAATTTGCTTAAAGAAATATGTAAGAAATAGCTGAAACAGGCGCACTTAGAAATATGAGCACTAAGCTTGTTATCCAACAGGTCTGCCTATAAATGGCAATTTCTCCATATTTATATGCTGTACTGTTTCTGCTTATACTGGGCCTAAATGGATGACATGAGACTAGTATTACTATCTTATACAGTTATACTAAGTGAGTTCATTGTTTTCATTCAGGTGCTGTCATCTCATTGGCACCTCATAGGTTTATTCATCGTTAACCATGTGCACATGACTTCATTCAGACCATTAAGATCCCTTTCCTCTAATGTAGGCACCACTGGCATTGTTGCAAGTTGTCACAAGTTTTCATATTATTTCGGAATTCCATTTGCATTTAAATTCACGAATGGTTTGAACTTCGTTTATTTTGTTATTTGTCAACTGCCTGAACTGATAATGGTGACAAAATGGGTCTTTGAAGTGATGATGTTAATTCATTGTTTATCCTGTAATCTACATTATTTTAATTGCATTCCTGTAGCTATTGTTGAAGGTCAGAGTTTACTAGCTTATGTATCTTGATTTCTGAAATTAAAGTAAACAATTTGAAGGAAATGCATGAGTTACGTCTAGTGTCAGGAAAAGAACAGAGGTATTGGAGTTTTTCACTGGGATTGCTCTGTTGCTCAAAAACAATGAGAAAAAATACAGGCAGGACTGTTATGAGGACCAAAGAGTGAACTCTAGCCTGGGTGTGTCTTATATAACTATTTTGTGGGATTATTGGGAGTTCTTTGTAGGCCTTTGTTCCCATGATCCCATCTCTATGAACAAAGCCCCTATGCCATGAGCATCAATTGTGAACGCCTCTTTAGATAGCTTAAACTGATGTCTAAACACCTTCTGTTTCTGGAAGTGTGCTTATCATGACCTTTTGTTTTCTGATAATTTGCTACAGATATTCAGTTCGTTCTTACACTCTGAGTACGGTGGACCTGGAACACTTTTAGTTGTACCCTTCATGGACATGGCAGATACTCTAAACGAGCGAGGGTTACCTGGAGGGCCACAGGCTGCCCGTGCAGCAGTCAAATGGGCACAGGATCATGTGGATAAGGACTGGAAAGAATGGACTAGCGGAGATAGCGACTAACATAAGCAATGCACAAACTATTGTTTGTTGATGATAATGTCATTAAAATGGCTTTCATGACTTCAGAGTTGAGATCACTTCATGGAAGTGTGTTCAACATGTGTTGCATCTTTTGATGAAAGGGTCTTCAGCATGTGTTGCATAGTGATTGCCGGGAGATAAAAAATAGCTGTATTTTTTCCTCGCAGTTTTTGGCATTGTGTGAGGTTCAAAAACTTGCAACGATGGTATAATGTAATATACAAGGTTGTGTAGGTTATCCTGTATGAACTTTTACTTCCTAGTCATTGTTAGCATCAATTTGGCATCTGATACATTACTTAATTGAAATAGCCTGTCAGATATTTTGTGTATGTGTGTGGTGGCATTCTAAGGGAACATTCCTAGGTTTGAAAGCCCAGTGCAGAACCTTGCAATATACCATAAGGGAGTGAAGCAACATTGTCTTAAAGAAAACAGAAAGGTAAAAGGAAAAACTGAAGAGAGCCCATATGGATGTAGAAACAATAGAAAATAGAGAAGATTGAGCGGAATATGGAGTAGAACGCAAAAGCAGGTAAAGTTTAAAGGCATGCGCTTGATGGGAACTTCGGATTTGTCATCTTGGTTCTGCCAACCGCAGAGCTCCATATGCACAAAACCGACCCAAATGAAAGAAATAAGCAAAAAGAGGGACTCTTGTGATCATCTAAGAGGATGTAAATGTTAAATTCAACATCACTGAGTCACATAGGTCATCGATAGGACTCTTGGCAGACACAATTTTTTATATTACTGAATTTGATGCACGATTTCATAGTATCACCGTAGACGCATAAAATACATGATTTTTACTAGCGATCAATGGTAGACATGTCAAAGTTTCAATAGTATGTTCTGATAATAAGATGAGCAGTCGAAGGTTTTTTAGATAAGGACTTCATTGACAAGGTTTTTACACAGGAAGAAAAAGAATATCCCAATTACTCTTCAATCCAGTCAAAGATGGAATATATCCGGGGATTCTCAAAGTCGGGCTTATGTACAGAAATCATTTGGTAGAGAAGCCACATTCATACACTCACGACAGATCCGAAAATAGAGGCCTTCCCAAGTGTGTAAAAACATGATGTTTATAATATAAAATCAAAATTAACATTTGTAAAAATCTTAAGTAAATAATTATTACATATAATTATGGTATAATATTGCATACCGATGCCGAAGACATCATTAGTCATTACCAGAAAGAGAATAAGAAACTAATTAATACATTTGTTAAAATTGATTTTCTCCCTTTAACTCTTTTCTGGTTACAAAAACATTTGAAACTTTTTGGAGTCTTCATTAGTAAAGAGAAGACTAATTTAACATAACTTTAACTTTTGATCAGGTATGTCTATTAAGTGATTAAAATAATCGGTTAAGATTGATTATAATATTACATAATATAATATTGTTTCACTTGGTTCGATATTTTAAACTTTATTTGTAATAGTGTAAATATTAAACTTACATAAACAGATCTCTTAATATTTTTATAATTTACCTCAATATGATAAACCACGAAATGCAAGTTATAACGGTTGTACACTTTAGCATCCTTTATATGTCACAGCACCTAGTAATTTATTAAGTTGGTTAAGCAATATATAAATATTAAAAAGGTCCACATTAATATCTTATGGACAAATTTATTTCTTATTTAATAACATTTACATATGCACAATCATAATAAATAAGAAAATTGTTAGTTAGACATTTTTATTAAGCTCAAGAGTTTTAAAACGTTATTAAAAATAATTATCAATATAACCAATGCCCATTCTTTGAACATATTCCTTAAAAATTTGTAGGCCTTTAGTTAAGGGATATGTAATTATAAGATCCTCCTTAATATGCTTAATACATACTTTGTAATTATGAACTTCCTCTTTTGCAACAAAATACTTCAATTGTATATATTTAGCACCTCTAGAGTACTTGTTATTCTTTGAGAAGAAAATTACTCAAGAATTGCCACGATAATTTTCAGTGGCTTAATAATAGTGTCGACAATTCTAAACTCTAAAATAAAGTTTCACAACCATAAGCCATGAATTTTAGCCTCAAAACAAGCTATAAAATTTGCTTCCATAATGGATGAAGAAATTACATATTGTTTAGCACTTTTTCATGAAATTGCACCTTTTGCTAGTAAAATCAAGTAATATTGATTATTTTATTGTCAATGCATTCAACAAAATCTGAATTTGAATATCCAATCACTTCTAATGAATTAAATCTTCTATGCATGAGCATATAGTCTTTTATCCCTCAAAGGTACCTTAAGGCTTCCTTTGTTTCTGGTGGTCTATATCAGGATAACTTTGATATCTATCTAGCATTATAACATCGAAGCTAATATCAGGTCATGTACATGTTTGCAAATACATCAAACTGTCAACAACAGAAGCATATGGAATAGATTCCGTTTGTTTATGTTTTACATCATTCTTTGGATATTACATTAGACTAAATTTATCCTCTTTTTGTATCAGAACAACCCTTGTTGAGCATCTGTTCTTATTAAATCTCTCAAGAATTCTTTTGATATAGTCTTTCTAAGATAATCCTACTAATTCTTGTGATATATTTTGGAATACTGAAATTCCTATCACATGGGATGCTCTCTCATATTTTTCATTCTAAAATTTTTAGAGAGAAAATATTTAGTCTTATACGATATGTTCAAATCATTAGAAATAGGTAAAAATCATCAATATCTAAGATTATAAATATAAACTTACTCCTATTGATTTTTTGGTAGATATAACGATCAACAATAGTTTTTGGAAAACAAAAAATGTTAAGGTATCATTAAACTTAATATACCACTGTTAAGAAGCTTGTTTAAGTCCATATATTAATTTCTTAAGTCCATATATTGATTTCTTAAGTTTACGCAACATGTGACCATTTTCTTTTATGTAAAAACCTGTAGGTTGATCCATATAGACTTCCTTCGCGAGATCTCTATTCAGAAAAGGTGTAGTTCTTAATCAAATTAAGCTATTAATTCCATTATTTATTCAGAGTTAGTCTTTCTTTGAAACAGATGAAAAAGTCTCTTTATTAGTAATGTCATTCTTTTGAGTATAACATTTGACAGTAAGTCTAGCTTTATACAATTAAATATTGTCATTTGAGTCACGTTTGATCTTAAAGACACATTTAGATTGATGTGTCATAATTTTGCGTTATTTTTAACATTTAAAATCTTAATATGTTCAAATTTTAGTATTTTGTTTATTTTGCAAGATAAGGTTGGAAGATACAATTTGAGTGGGAAAAGAATTGGGTTCTAATCCAAATTTGAATATTTAAATGGAGGAGCAATCTTAATAATAAGCAAAGGTGAATTAAAAAGATTTTAAGTAACAAAACATTTTATTTTATAGGTTGGGATCAAATTGTGGACATCTAGAAAATAGTTTGGCTATATCTTAGGCATGGGAACACTCAATGAAAATTGCAATTTTCATACGTCAAATCTGCAAGAGAAAAAATGCATTAAAAGTAGTTTAAAACCTTATTTTGGCTATATTAGGGTGAAAATCATTGACGGTATGATTTAAATGATCCAAAGAATCATAACTACAAGATTTTCACGTGGATTTTGAAGACGATAAATAGAGCCAAGATGTGAAAGAAGACATACAATTTCTAGTTACATTTTTGAGCTTATAAAAGTTCTCTTGTTTTCTCTTTTCTTTATTAACATTAGAGTTGTTTCTCATAAGCTTATAGTGGTAAGAATGACCAT
The DNA here is from genome assembly GCA_027563595.1 of Erythroxylum suave. Lineage (NCBI taxonomy): Eukaryota > Viridiplantae > Streptophyta > Magnoliopsida > Malpighiales > Erythroxylaceae > Erythroxylum > Erythroxylum suave. The sequence goes on from JAOSBN010000001.1 coordinate 4,104,545, forward strand.
TGCTAGCTAAATTTTTATTTTTGGTTGAAGGAAGTGGAAGCCCTTTTTGGAAACTTTAATGATACAACTAGGTCATATGGTGAAGTATTTCATTACTCATGTATTAAATTGCTTTTCTATGCTTCTATTTTATAATTATTTTTCATTAATGTCTAATGCACATAATTAGTTTATTGGTTGAAATTTTCATTTATTAGATCAAAGTTTGAATGCTAAAAGTTCAATTATGTTAGTTGTTTGTAGCAACTAGGAGTTTATTTATTACGTCAAAATTATTTCTCTTAGGAGAAGCATTCAACTAGATTAAGCAAAACCGCAGATATTGTGTTGTCTTATTTTGATGATCTTTCTCTTCTTAATGTTATTGTTTAATTAAATTTTAGATCATATCTAAGGTTGTTAAGCAATAAGAGTTAATTAATAACGTGTTTTCTATTAAGTAATCCTAAATAAGGACAAATACTTAATATCACATCAAATAGATGATTAATGAAATAATTATTTTGTACTAATGATTAATTGTAGTCTAAAGGATGGAAGAGACCATAAACCAATATTCATTTTATTGAAAACTCTCATTACTTCTTTTATTTTCTTTATTGCAAAATTTCATAACCCCATTTTTCTATTAATTATTCACTTTTGTAACAATTGGCTAGCTCGAAGTCCTGGTTAGATCGAATCCTACTTCCATAGATTTTGTTTGATTAATTATAGGAATTTATGAATTAAATTAGAGTATTTATAATAATTCCACCATGCATCCGATTCACTCAGATATTTCTGGCAAATCAACAAGGTCCTGAATATTATGTTATGCCATTAAATTTAACTCATCTCTTATAACATTAATTCATTTATCAAACTTGTCACATTCTATGGCTTGTGAAAATGAAATAGATACCTTATTAATGCCATAATCAAATTCCAACTCTTATGAGTAAACCTCATATGTCTTGTGAAAATGAAATAGAATCCTTATTAATGCCATAATCAAATTCCAACTTTTATTAATAAACCACATAGTTATTAGGAATAACTTATCTCTTTATTTTATATATTTTTCTAAACCTATTCCACATGGTTTATTTATATCAATTGGCTGTAAGTTAGTATTTTCCTGAGGTGTTGTCTCATCCAAAAGTTGTCTAAGATCATTTTTGTTCTACTAGAACAATATTTGGTATGAATGTGGATATTAAGAGTGGATATTAAGACATTATAAGTAATGAAACATCAACTCTTATTCACTAATATCTATAACACGTGTTTCAATACTCCCACTAGCTTCACTACTTTTAATGAACTTAGCTTTAACTATTTCAACAATTTTTGGATATGCCCTTTCCACTTTTCCAGTTAGCAATAAAGTAACTACTATTTATGCAATAATGTAATTTCTTTTCATGTGGATTATAAACATATGCTTCTGTTGGGTAACCCGAAACATGTAGATATCTCATACTAAGTTTCCTTCCAATCCATAACTTAAAGGAATTTTAGGGACTGCGTTACTAGGAATTCTATTCAATAAATACACAACAATTTTAAGTGTATGCATCCACAAGGTTTTGGATGATAGGGAATTACTCATCGTACTCCTAACTATATCCATTGGTATCCTATTACACCTTTCTACCACACTATTTTATTGAGGTGTGCCTGACATAGTATAATGTGCCAACATGCTATGTTTCTTGAGAAACTTTGCAAATGAACCTGAATTTTGACCTAATTCATCATATTTTTCATAATATTTACCGTTTCTATTAGATCTTACAATTTTCACTTATTTTATATAATTTCCTTTTAATCTTCTTTACACCTCAAACGTGTTTACAGATTGACATTTTTCATTAAACAACTAGACATATCCATAATGTGAAAAATCATCTATAAAGGTGATGACATACTTTTCTCCACCAAGAGATAAAGTATCAAAAGGTCCACATATATTGGTACGAATAATTTTAAGGAGCTAAGTACATCGAATGGCTTCTTTCTTGCCCTTTTTTTTTGCTTTTTCCTAATACGATCCACATATATACTGAGATCAGTAAAATATTAATTCATAATAATTTCATCATTTACCAATATTTCTAATCTTCCTTTGGATATATGACTCAAATGTTTATGTCATAAGTAAATGGAATTATCATTCATTATGCTACGCTTAGTTCCAACAATATGATAAACAAAAAATAGAGATTAAAAGAATAACATATTAAGTCTCAATTTATATAAACCATCTGTAAGATTTCCATAACCAATAATGAAAACATGTTCAAATAAACAAAAACAACTATCGCCAAACTTAAAAGTACACTTTTGCCAAGTTTAGAAGTAGAAATTAAAGGTACATAGTGTTTGTATCATATCTAAGTGATAACTAGTATCCAATTTTAGATGTTGAGTTCCTACCCCTTCAATTGGGATCTGGTTATGATTTCTCACACAAAAAGTTATCAGCTGAGTTTATGGTTTGGATTGTAAAGAATCCATACATAAAATTAGAAACATGAGCATTAACACCTAAATTAAGCCACCAAGTATTAGAAGGAACTTTAGTTAAGTTTAGTTTGGAATATACAATGAGGTTAGATATACCTTTCTTTTCAAACCAAGCCTTGCATTTCATAAATCTTTTTGATAATGTCGTTCTTTCTTACAGAAATGACATTTATTTGTCTTTTGTTCCTTATTGTTAATATCAATAATAACTGTTTCGTTTTAGCATGTGCTTTCTTCTTAAATTCTTAGCCTTTTGCTTGTGAATATTGCTAGCTCTTTGATGCACAAGGTTAATTGAATGAACTCCTTAATTCTTTAGCCTTATTTCCTTCTAAATGAGCATATTGGACAATTCATTAACATTCCACTTGTCTTTTATAGTGTTGTAGTTTATTTCAAAATGTCCATACTCAGGAGGCAACAACTTCATAATGAATTGCACTAAGAAGGAGTCATCAACTCTCATACCAAGGGGCTTTAATTTTGCTGTAATATTCATCATCTCCACCAGTGGTGATAATGTTTCCCCTATTTTGTTATTTGCCTATTATTCTTTATCTACATTCCTTTCCAAGCTTCTTACTGAAAAGTATTTTTCTGGACTTTTTCTAATAATATCAAAGACAGTTAATGGTGATTGCATGTGCAGACTCCAGGGTTTCCCCCTCAAACATTTTGGGATTCCAACCAGGACAAGCTTTTGTAGTCCGCAATGTTGCCAAATGGTTCCTCTATATGACGTATATGATTTCTTGGAAGCGTCCTTAACTTCTTTTTTGCTTCATACTAAGCATTAATGCTGTGAAAATAAGGCATGATAATAATGTAAAACATATTTAATTATATATTTTATGCGTAGAGTGGCTGAAGCCTGATTAAGCTTGAGCTGAGTTTTTTTTAAAAAGTTTTTTTTTGAGATTTATGTCAAGTTTGGGATAGTTTGGGCCTCCAAAGCCTTATCTCACCTCAACGCTCTATCATC
>JAOSBN010000001.1:4108137-4178817 GCA_027563595.1 Erythroxylum suave
GAATGTGTATAAGTTGAATGATTGTGTTTTTGGGATGATGACCAAACATAGATGATGAATTGATTGTAAATAATATTGAGTTCGAATAGAAGTGACAATGAAGGAAAATGATGAGGAAAATGAGTTAGGAATGATAAATATGCATAAGATGGGTCATAGGTAACTTGTAGGAGTTGGAAATATGGAATTTGACCTGTAAACGTCCGCTGACGGACTTTATGTCCGCAAGGTAGACCTTCTCGGGTATTTTAGTGTCCCAGCTCAGTTCATGTCCGTTTGAAGGGATGTAAGTCCGCTAAGCGGACCTTCTCAGGACAGTTTTAAAAATGTGCAAATTTTGACTCTCTAGATAGCAAAAATCTCTCTTCAGGGTCTTCATAGAAGTTGTAGAACTCAAAGATCTCTTCGAAACCGAGCTTGAATGACCTTAATCCGACATCCATGGTGAAAGTTATATATATTGTCCCAAATCTTGTACATTTATAAATTGTGGACTTATCGATGCATCCCTACGATACATTTAGGCTTGAATGAAGATTGAAATGTACTTAGTTTGATATGAAAATAATAGATAAAAATGAGTGATTTGTTTAAGGTGACAGTTGAGGATATAAATTTAAGAATGGATTGTTGTATATCAAGTGTTCAAAGACGAAATTTTGGGATGATATGAGAATGGAGATGAGCCTAAGCTGGGTAATGAGATTCTATTAAAAGGACCCTACAAGGTAATGTGCTCATATGTGACTTTGAAGTTAGACTACAAAAACGGGGCCTAACATGAATGCAATCTAATCCAATGGCTGGGAAGAGATAGAATTAGATTTTTTACAGAGATTCCTTATCTTGCCTTGAATATTGTGTCGATATGATACGAATACTAATGAATGGTTGAAATCAATGCAATCTAATCCAACGATTGGGAAGAGATAAGGTTAGATTTATTATAGAGATTCCTTATCTTGTCTTGAATATTGTGTGGATAGGATAAGAATACTAATGAATGGTTGAGATGAATGCAATCTAATCCAGTGGTTGGGAAGAGATAATGTTAGTTTTTTTTTTCTAGAGATTCCTTATCTTGTCTTAAATATTGTGTGGATATGATAAGAATACTAATAAACGGTTGAGATGAATGCAATCTAATCCAACAGCTGGGAAGAGATAAAGTTAGAATTTTTTGCAAATATTCCTTATCTTGTCTTGGATGTTGTGTGGATAGGATAAAAATACTAATTAACTGTTAAGATAAATGTAATCTAATCCAACAGTTGGGAAGAGATAGAGTTAGACTTTTTCATAAAGCTTCCTTATCTTGTCTTGAATTATTTACTATATAAGGGAATGAATTACTAGTAGATTCTTCTTTGAACCCTTCACCATATTTGTCTACAATCATGAGTACTAATGCTAGTACTTTTCATATATCATCCTCATCATCAGAGGATGAATTAGACCTCACTTCTGTAATATTAGCACAAAACAAAGCGTTACTATCTACATATACCAATAATAACCTTGCAATGGATTACCATATGAACAATATAATGATCCAACCAAAGCACAAAGGCTTAATCTTTAATCATAGAGTAATTTATCAAGATCGTGCTGCAACAGATCAAAGACTGTGAGATGATTACTTTGCAAAAATTCCAAGATATAATGCAACAATGTTTCGCAAGCAATTTCGAATGAGTCAGAATTTATTCCTATGACTTGTTGGTGTTGTTGAAGGTCATGACGACTACTTTATGCAACGGAGAGATAGATGTGGTAAACTAGGATTGCCTAATTTACAAAAAATAACAGCAGCATTTTGAATGTTTGCGTGTATTGTATTAGCTGATTTAACTGATGAATACATTAAAATTGGAGAATCAACTGCAATTGAAAGTACAAAAAGGTTTTTTCGAGACAGATTTATCTAAGAGCACCGGATGCTAATGATGTTGCAAGATTGTTTAAAATTAATGAAGAACGTGGTTTTCCAGAGATGCTATGGAGCTTAGATTGCATGCACTGGACATGAAAAAATTGTTCAACGACTTAGGCAGGACAATATAGTAGACATAGTGGATTCCCATATATTATTTTTAAAGCCGTAGCTGATTATGATTTGTGGATGTGGCATGCAAATTTTGATTTACCAGGGTTAAATAATGACATTAATGTGTTAGAGGCATCTCAAGGTATAGCACTGTCCACTCATTATGTTAGTCGAGGAAAAGTGTACGATACTAGATATTATTTAGTTAATACTATTTATCCAAAGTAGTCTACCTTGGTACAAACCATTCATAATCCCCGAGGCCCAAAAAAGAAGTTATTCGCAAAGATGCAAGAAGCATGTAGGAAGGATGTCGAGTGTGCATTTGAAGTTCTCCAGTCACGACACATTTTTGGAAAATATCCATATTACATGATATTATGTCAGCATGAATTATAGTGCACAATATGATCATTGAAAACGAACGTGATAATTAAGTGGCCATACAAGATTAAAGCGAAACACCAGCCCCTGAAATTAATATTAATAGAGATGATACAATTATATTTCAATAATTCCTTGCTAGACATAAGTAAATTAAAGATAAAGAAGCTCATTACGAACTTTGTACTGTACTGAATAAACATTTGTGATAATGATATGGTAATTCAGAAGATTAGAGGTTAAAAGTGGATTAAAAATATTATATTTGTGCATGTTATTAATTTGTTGTTGCAATAATATTAATTATATTTGTTAAATAATATTAATTTAATATAAATTATATAATAATTCATTAAGCAAAATAATTTTATTTTAATTTTTATAAATAAATAAAAATAAATCATTGTATAAATATAAATTAATTTAGTTAATAACTGAATTGTTGTGGTATATTCTTTGTAAATAATTCAGTATAAAGTGGTTGAAATAACACCAAATTTAATATAAAAAACTCTTAAAATATTCTCATTTATACCAAATTTATTATAAAATTTTAGTAGAATGGTCGATAGCCTGAGGAACTGTCAGTGGCTGTGAGTCAGCTTCCTAGTGAATTAAAAAACTTAATCATACAAAGAAAAAAGATATGACGAAATAAGATGATAAAGGAAGCGCAAGTCTTTAATCATGTAAGCGCTCTCTGTTCTCGAACGACGTAAGTTCTTAGGTGTCTTGCTTGTGCTAACAAACGGCGGTGACGGTCAACTTGTTCCCAGCATCTCTTATAGTATGACTTGTTTCTCGTGGATCATTAGAACATTGGCTTTTAAGTACCACCGTTAACTTGTTTGGAGCATTTAAACAAGGCATGGAACACCGAAGTCAAACTTCAGAGAAAACTACTATGCGTCGTATCATGAACAAACTCTAGCAAACATGAATCAATTGCATGAACTTTCTATCCCAGTGATAAATTAATGAAAGTTTCCTATATTCTGCTTCCGTTCATTAACAGGCATCTTTACACAGGAAAATAGCAAGTTGGAAGATCACAAAGCCAGTTTCTAATCTGGAAAATATCATTTTGATTCTATAATCTCATCTCTATCAATGAAACGCTCCAGGAGCTCTTTATCATTCAAAACTAAGCAATGCTTGGCCTTTCCAAACCATTTGTACCGTCGTTTTGCAACATAGTCGTATACAGCATCCCTGACAGGAGTTGGAACTATAAAGAGTGTATTCAAGACCGAGTATGGTAAAGGCAAGTATGAAACTACTCTCAGTGCAGCTGCAGCGCAACATTCAAAAGTTAAAAGCTCCAGTAAAGAGATTGAAAGTTGACTGAAAAGTTAAAGAGATGAGAATGGTTAAAAAAATGATGAGCAAGTTAAAATTGTATCAATGAAAGTCAGATAGTAGATTGACATTCATAATGGAATTTCAACATTTACTACAGGACCGATCTCTGATGAAAGATTCATTTTCTACTTTCAAAGATTGCATTAAATAATGCAATTGAATTATGGAGAATAGAACTAAAATGCCACCTATTAAACCGCCAACTAAATCAAAGTTAACTATACATCTGCAAAAATAAACTTCATAATTTGATATCTTCCTCCTTGAATGAGATCTTGTGATCAGAAAAAATTCAGTGAGCATCAATTGTTAATCAAGTAAAACAAAAAGAGAGAGACAATATGACATAAGAGTGGTTGGAAACTTTTGTTTCTTCACATTCCAAAAGTTGTATTCAATGAGCATCAAAGCAGACTAGTCATACACTTGTAAGCACCAAAGACAGACCAGTCATACACTTGTCCATTTTGGACAGAGGAAGATAGGTCATGACAAGCTGATGAAGAAAAGGCACAATTACAGAGATTGAATAGTCGTTAAGTGAGAAAGAAACATCCTCATTCATTCATTCATATTAGTGGGAGCATGAAAAACTTATTCAAAAGAAAATTAAGGCGCATTTAGAATGAACCAACCAGTGGATCCTTGGTGGTATAAACCTAGGCCTTCGACGAACAGAAAACGACGCATAACATCCTCCCTCTCAAGACCACACAACTTCAAGTATGGTTCAGCAGCCTTGGATTGGAGGCAACAGAACTTGATCTTCCTGTGTTTGTCAACTTCAATCACCCACTTGACCCCTGTAAAATGGATCAGAGCTTGAGTAAACAATCTGGGGTCCAACATGGGTCTAGCTAAATTAGTAAAACAACTGAAATCAATGAAAAAACTAGAGGTTATAAAAAAAGTCAGGTGCCTTTGCAAGCACATAAAATTGATGCCTCCCACTGAAAGTAATCAAGCTAATATTCCAACTACAAGCAAAAGATAAAAAAACTTGTAGAATTGCGTGCTAATACAAGGACAAAAATCATAAATCAGAAATTCCATTCTGATCTTCAACATGTTAGCAGAATATTGAGATGAACAAATTTGCATGGTTACAATTCAACGGATTTCCAGCTAAGAAAGAAAGCAACAATAAACCAGTGGACTTGGGAGTTCTTGGCAATGAGGCCAATTACCATATAACCAGTTCCTAAGGAGAAGCATAAACATAAATATGAATGACATCAAGCCTATGCCAAATGCATTATTTAAGAAGCCCAGATAAACATTTAGATCAATACTGACCGAAATTAGCAAAGCCCTAAATATGTTAGGCTAAGCAAGAACCTACATCCGTGACAGAGATGGCAAACACCGTCATAGACCACGACACGTGGCTGGAGGAGGGTGAACGTAGGAGTAGCAGGGCTAACAGAAGCTTGTGGGTACACCGGATCCTCCTTTCCCCATCCGACGTCGTTGGCATCAGGTTCAGTTTCTCCGATGACGGTGGCATCAGGTTCAGTTTCTTCAACCACGTCCGTTGCTGACTGAACTATAGATGACGATCCTTGGGAAAAGAACCGGTACTTCACTAATGAGTAGCAAAGTGGGTTTGTCTTAGCAAACGGTGGCGTGCCCAAGTTCCCAAGCGCTCTCGTCATCAACCTTATCATCGCCATTTCTGGTTTCTTCGAACAATCACATTAAGATGATCGCAGGTTAAGAAAGTTCTTTGATCTTTATGTGTAAGTGAAAATGGAGGCAAAATCTTGCTGCCACTGTTACGACTTACGAATTATATCAGTGAACGTAACAGAAGAAGGGGAGGAAGAGAACGACGTCGGGGAGGAAAACGAAAGAGCGAGAAGATGAAGAAAACGACGTCGAAACATTAAATATCAGTAAATAAATTAACAAACCATCTAGGATCACAAAGCGTGTTGTCAATTCTTGTCATTGTAAGGTTCATAGTACTATTTTACAGCCTAAATAATGTTTAATCGAAAGTTTTTAAAAGATTTAATCAGTACTAAAATTAGTTAAAAATTAAATATAATTAAAATTTTGAAAATATAATTAAAAATGATTTTTATTCATAAAAAAACTTGACATTTAATTGATTTATTTTTATTTATAAAAATTAATTAATATATGAAACTAATCAATTAACTAATAAATTGGGACATAACTAACAATAAGAGTTATTAAAATAAATCTAATCAAAAAATTAAAAATCAAATCGTAGAGTCAATCAATTCAAATTTTTATGATTTAATCAGTCAAAGTAGTTAAATGTTTTAATCCTCGATTGTAACGATTAAGGTACATATGAAAAATTTGAAGCGAAGTTTTCTATTCTCCTTTTATATCTCTTCTTCACTATCGTTCCTTTCCTACATTCTAAAAAAGGTTACTATAATAGTTGGTATCAAAGCAGATGATCCTTAGTTGTGACATAATGATAAAAAAAGACAAAGGAACATAAATGAGGCTTCTAGAAGAAGGAATGAAGAATCTTTTGGAGGCACAGATGAGAAACGAAAAAGAAATTGACAATTTCAAATCCATGTTTTAGCAACTTATTTAGAAGATGGGGAAGGAAAACTCTGAAGTGACGTCACAAAACTCCAATGGTATGGGAAATCACACCCTTCCAATCAGAATTAGCAAGTTAGACTTTCCTACTTGCAATAGGGTAGAGGTGAGAAGTTGGATTTACAGGTGTGAATAGTTCTTCGCAATCGACCATATACCAGAGGAATTAAAGGTTCGTATGGTGTTGCTGCACATGGAAGGTGTAGCGTAGGAATGGTTTTAGCTAATGATTAGGAATAGAAGCGAAGGGGAGTCAATAGCATGAGAGAAGTTTATAACCACATTAAGACATAGGTTTGACGAATAAATATTCAAAGACCTAATTGACAACTTGAAGATTCTCAAGCAAAAAGGATCAGTGTTGGAACATTGTGCGCAATTTGAAAAATATTCGAATAAACTCACACTTCCAAAGACTTATTTGATAGGTTTTTTCTTGAAAGGCCTTAAACTGGAGTTGGAGTTCAAGGTTAAGATGATGGATCCACAATCACTCTAGTAAGTGTATGCACTTACTAAGAAACAAGAACCTATAGTGGCCGCCAGTGACCGTACTCCGAGAAAGTGGCAGAAGTGCCAAGGCTAAATGGAGTGAACTTAATATATAAGGGTGCTAATCCAACTACCTCTCTGACCAAAAACAACCCTAAATTAGGTTTGCTTCCTACATTGAGACACCAAGGGAATACAAATATACCTAATTACGATAAAAACTTAAAAGGCACAAAATCTATGAATAGTAGAGAATTTGACGAGAAAAGAGCAAAATGATTGTGTTTTTGGTGCGATGAAAAGTACACGACGAGACATAAATGTAAGAAAAGGAAATTTCAGTTATACATGGTAGAGGAGGCAGACCTAATAGAAAACAAAGAAACTAATAAAGAACAGGAGGTGGTCAAAAATGAAAAAAGGTATGAGGGGCGCGGAAGTGTGACGATTAGAGGAAGGAATGAAAATTTTCTTGCAAGTACAAATGCAAAATGAGAAAGAAATCAACGACATGAAGTCTACGTTCCAACAACTCATACAAAAAATGGGTAAGGAAAATGTCCAAGCAACACCAAGACATCCTAAGGACTCAGACAACTACACCATTTCTACTTAATTCAGTAAGTTGGATTTCTTAACCTTCAACATAACTAAGGAGAGAAGCTAAATATATCGCTGCAAGCAATTTTTTGTTATTGATCACACTTCAAATGACTTAAAGGTCAGGGTGTTGTCATTGCACATGGAAAGAATAGCTTCTGAATGATTCCAACTGATGGCAAGGAATAAAACTAATGGAGAGACGTTAAAGTGGGAGGAGTTCATAACTATCTTAAGACAAAGATTTGACAAAGAAAATTTGGAGGATCCCATTGATGATTTGAAGGAACTCAACTAGGAGGGTTCGACGATGGAGTATTGCACACGATTTGAAAATATTCTAACAAATTGACATTTCCTAAAAGCTACCTCATAAGGTTCTTTTTGAATGGACTTAAATCGAAGTTAAAATTGACAGTTAAAATGATGAACCCTCAAACTCTTCAACAAGTGTATGCTTTAGCCTAGAAGCAGGAAGCCATTATCGTTGCCAGGCTATCGGTATACTTTGGTAATAGGGTCAAAGCCTCGAGGCAGGCAACAGGAGGAGTTAGCCTATCACATAAAAGGGTAAGTTTGAATAATTTTCCTAATAAAAACAACATAGAATTTGCTTTACTTCCCACTCTAAAATACCAAGGAAATTCGAATAATTCTAGCTACAATCGAAAAATGTGAGGCACAAAAACATGGAACAATAAAGAGATTGACAATAAAAAGGCCAAGGGAGTTTTTTTTTTGTGATGAGAAATACAACCTGAAACATATATACAAGAAAAAGCAATTCCAACTTTATGTGATTGAGGATGAGGAAGCCACGGAGATTGGAAAAAAACATGATGAATCAGAAGAGGAGCAAACGTGGACACCCAAAATATCACCGGAAGCTATATGGGGGTACGTGATTAAGGGAAATTCAAACAATGAGGATGGTTGGGAGTCATCAACAGAAATCTCTATACATCCCCATTGACAGTAGCGACACGTGCAACTTCCTCGACAAAAAATGGATCAAAAAAGGGGGAGTGGAGGAGTTAAACATACCTACACTGGACACTACAGTATGAGGGGATTGAAGCTGTAATGTAACCAAGTTTGTTGCAATTTTTCTAGAAAGATGCAAGGGGCACACTTTCTCACCTATGCTTATATCATCAAATTAAGCAGATGTGATATGGTGTTGGGTGTGCAATGGCTTAATGAATTATATGCACCAATAGGAACGAAGTATAATGAAACTCACAGGCAACTATGAAGAAGAGGCAAGAGAATTATTGGTAAGAACCTTTGAAAACTAATGATGAATTCAAATAACAGTTCATTGTTTAAGCTTCACTTGACACGTCTTGTAAAGTTTCACATGCAAAAATTATCACTGGAGGATAAGTGATAAGAAAGAGTTTTGGAGAAAATCATGTCTAGTGATTCATTATCTCATCCATAAATATATACAAGTACATAAGTTAGCTTACAAAGGGAGTTAAGCTTAGTTAGGAAACTAAATTCCTAGAAGTTAGGCTTACATTTAGTAACACAAACAGTCAGCCTAACAGTAGGAGACCGATTTAACAAGGGAATAAATTATAGTAATATCACAACCATATACACACTAAGATATTATCTTATCATATATACACCAAGATATTATCCTTCAACACTCCCCCTCAAATTGGAGTATGTGGATTCGCAATGCCTAGCTTGCTCGTTAGGAAAAGAAATTGCTCTCTGCTAAGAGCCTTGGTGAGCACATTAGCTAGTTGTCCTTTCCCAGTGATATGTGCAGCAGCAGTGTCACCCTTTTTCAATTTCTGACAAATGAAATAGCAATCAATTTCCATATGTTTCATTCGTTCGTGGAATACGAGATTATTTGCAATATGAATATCAGTTAAGTTTTCACAGAAAAGTTACATTGGCTGCTATTGAAGAACTGTAAGATCATGTAGTAGTGATTTAAGTCATACTAATTCAGAAGTAGTTGCCGCCATGGCTCTATATTCAGCCTTCGTTGATGAATGAGAAACAGTTACTTGTGATTTCCAGGCAATTGGCGCATTTTCGAATTTTATAATGAATTCACTATTTGATCTCCTCATTTTTGGGCAACTTGCCCAATCTGCATCGCAGAAACCTCTCAGAAGACGATCATTATTTGCTAAGAAGAACATACCTTATCCGGGAGAATTCTTCAAATATCGAAGAACCCTTATGATTGTCTCCATGTGTAGCTTTGTTGGCTTCTCCATGAACTAGCTGAGTAAATTGACAACAAATAGACTTACCAATCAAACGTCAATATTTTCCAAGATTGTTGAGTAACTCTTCCTCATCTTTAGCAAGTTTAGAGTTTTATTGAAGTGGAAACATCATAGACATGCTGCCTAGCATTCTAGTATCTTATTTCATGGCTACATTATGCGAGAATGACGGTTCTGTCACAATCTGATGAATGACGGCTTGTCACTATTGTGCTAATCATGCAGAGCTGATGAATGAAGGATTTTGTCACAATCGTGCTAGTGCACGATCATGCAGGACTGATGAATGAAAGGTTCTATCACGATCAGAAGCGATGAAGGGTTTTGTCGCTTAAACTTGTAAAATTGTATCCCTCAATTCTGATGTCCAAAATTTTCAAACTTTATACCGTTGAAAATCTAAGAGGATAAGCTACAACTTTTATAAAGAAAACTTTGTCTGATTCGGCCTATATCAATACAGTTTAATCATTGAAATAAGGATATAAGTTTTGTTGGGGATAGCACTGCAGCAATGTCCCCCTTTTTTTTCTACGTATTATGAGCTTTTACATATTCCAAAAAGACACGTGTCCAACAAACACTAAACGTGCATACATGACTCCTAACATGACAATTTATCTTAAATTCTATCCAAGGTCATCTAACAACATACTATTCCATTTCCAATAACAATTAACAACCCAACAAAGAAGATAGTTTTAAACATGTATAAAAGGGAATTTCCTCAACTCTTGCATTCATTGCTTAATCTAAATGGAGTTTGTATATAGCTTTAATTACATATCAAAGGCCACATTAGTAGCGTAATACAAAATGTAAATGAATGCCCATGCTTGATATGCTTATAAAGCTACCAAATCTAGTCGAACTAATTTAGTTATAAAAGATAGATATCTTGGAGTTTGCCAGAGCTTGCAAGGATCAATTATCTTCTCGTTTTGCACCTGAGGAGTAGAAAATAATAGGGTAAGTTTCGAAACTCAGTGGCTAATACGTTTATAGCCATTGGTAAAGAGCCATGCACAATCTATAGTCATCATATAAATCATATCATGTATATTCAACCATCACAATATAACACTCAATTGTATATCATGCTCAACAAATCAAAATGAAATGCATAACTATAATAGCTTGAGAGAGTCCCATTAATCGAAATAAAGAAAGCGAAGTTTACACCGTGAACTAAATGAGTCCGTTTATTAAGAGCTCATATGCCACAAGCGGGCAGCTAGGAGAAAGCTTTAAGTCAACGTGGATATGACGACGAAATGGCATCTCTCTTGCCCAAACACAAGCAAATTTCGATGCTTAATTCATTTCATCACATATTCATACTTTCAAGTTTCTTGTGCTTTTTCCTCTTTTCATTAATACAAAATGTCATAAAATATTTCAAGGCATAACATGGTAATAAATCGTAGTGCTTTTTTCAACAATCATAATTATTTAAAAATCAAGCAATTTAGCATACAAACATGCACAAAATCAACCCATCATCTACAATAATTATAAACATATTACCCACTCAATTGGTTACAAGTCTATACTCAAGTTTGCCTTTCCTCTTGTTCTTGCCTTGGATTTTCTTAGTTTCCTTCAAACAAACAAATTTTCATTCAAACAAATATACATATAGAAAATCTATAAAGCTTTAATAATCAAAAATTGAGTTTATACTTAATCTACCTATGGCTTATGTAAGTTAGAATAACTAAGTTCTAGTTGAAAATCTATGAAAATCAAAAGTTTCTTTGTCATCTCCTTTCTCCTTTTATTTATAGCACATGAAACTCATTTTCTCTTGTTCTTTTTTCTACCGAAGCAAGAGGAAAAGATGGTTACCTAAAGCTCAGTTGAATCCTCTTTCTTCTTCTTTTTCCTTTTTCTTTCTTTCCTTCTTTTTTTTTTTGATTCGTTTTCTCCTTCTCTTCTTCTAATTCCTTCTATGTTTTTCTTTCTTTCTTCCTAGCTTCTCCAACACATTTTTCTTTCTTTCTCATTTCTTTTCTTAGTTATTTCAAAAAACATTTAGTCCTTCCAAGTTTACCCTTCCACATTTATTTTAATGCTTACTTGCTCCTGCATGAGAACTTATGACTATTACACACTAACTTAATTCTAACATTCTATTTGACACATGCAAACACATGTAAATAAAATATATTCATGACCAAACTCCAATAGATTCTAATTTAATAATTCTAATTTCTATTCATGCTTGCTAAATAAATTGATTAAATTTTAAAAAAATTGGGATCCAACATCAGACATGTGAAAGTGAAATCTGTTAACACTTTGAAGAAGAGAAAAGGAAAGTCTTATATGAGCATTTGGAGTGAGAATGAATCTGAAAGTGAGTATGAGTGAAGAAGAATTTGTGAGTAATGTTGCATTGATTGCTTTATATAGAAAAAGTCTTGTTGCTTGCTTAACAATAATGAAGATGGAACAAACTGATGATGAAACCATGGATAAATCAGTCTAAAATTCTAAGAAAAATGCAGATGTATCGGTCCAAAGTTCAATTTCAGATTATGACAGTACAATGATTAGGATTACAAGAAGGAGGATATTTGCAAAAATTAAGAGTTAATGTATACTAAATGGGTTTAATCATGTAAGAAGAATGAGAAGTTGAAGAAGGAAAACTCCACCATGAAGACCATCATTCAAGATCTAGAAAGAAGTTATCTAAAATAAATGGGCTTGATGAAACAAAGTTGAAGGTGGTTAGTACGAAAAAAGGGATAATAATGTTAAATGGAGGTACCGAAAAGTTAGAAAAGTTGTTAAAAATTGGTAAGATTAAAGGAGACCTTCAAGGCATTGACTATAAAGGTGAATATTTTAATTTGAATGATGACAAAAATAATGTGGCCAGATCTGTCTAAGGAGAAACTTCGAGGAAGAAATGAAAATTTATACTTACATTTCACTTTTTTGGGGTTCTTAAGCATATAAGGCCCAAATGTTACAAGTTATTACATGTCACTTTTAGGGATTTTGAGTGATCTTTGGAAGCTGATTTTCAAAGATTTTTTTCGAATTGGGTAGCTGCGTTTTCTATCCATCTTTTCATGTGGATGTAGCTCTTTTGTTTATGAAGTTTTGGTGATGAAACGTTTATTCGTTTGTTGATTTTTGTAGCTATTGTACATGGAATGTTTCAGTGATAATATCGAAGCTTCACAGCAGTTTTCTTGATGGACGATTTCCTATTCTTTCGTTGAAGAAGTTGGATTTTAGGGGAGATTTTTTTTCTATCTAAAGCGTCTTTGTTCATGTTCTTTATTATTTCAATCACTTGAGTTGTTTATTTTCATTCTTGATTATCAAATACTATTGAGAAAATTCTTTGTTGATGCTAGCATGAGGTGGTCGTGTTATCGAGAATAATTTATTTTCATATGTTGTGAGGACAAGGGCTAGTATCAAAGGTTAGGTAAGTGAACTTTGTAATGGCTTAAGTAAAGTTATTGTTGTATCACAAGGGAAAGTGTTTTAGCTAGGTAAAGGCACCGTAGACATAGGTTGATTTGTGGTTTCTAGTCAGATTAGATTCATTAAAGTACGTTTTCGAAAAGGACTCCGAGCTCTACAACCTGTATGAAAACCCCGAGGAGAGATTTAGCTTTCGAAAGCGTCAAAAGTACACTTTTCAGAAGATACTAAGTATATATTTATTATTTTTATCAATTACATTTATTATTATTATTATTATTATTATTATTATTATTATTATTATTATTATTATTATTATTATTATTAATATTATTAAATTTATTATTATTATTGTTATTACTTTTCTACATATTATTATTCTTATTAATTTTATTGTTCATAATAATAATAATAATAATAATAATTGATAATTTTCTACTAATTATTAATTTTATTATTTTTATCAATTATATTTCTTTTATTAATAATAATAATAATAATATATTATTATTATTGATTTTATTATTCTTATTATTTATTTATTTATTATTATTAATTTTATTAGTTGTATTAATTATATTACTATTATTATTATTATTATTATTATTAAATTCCTTATTATTATAAAAGAGTCGTCGTAAAGTTGAAAGAGAAGGAAGGATTGAATTGATTAATATATTTTTAGATTAAATTTTTAAAGAAAGTAATCTAAATACCAAGGGGTGGTAAGATTTAGAATCCAAAGAAAGTACTACTACTTTTCCTAAATTGAGAAAATTTTAACTTTCCTAACTACTAAAAAAAATGAACCAAACATAATAATATAAATTTTAGGAAAAATATTACTTTTGCAAGTAAGAATCTATGCCAACCAAACAAGGACTAATGGGTTTGTTACATGAATAGAATTTCTTGACAGGTTTGCTACGATTTTCCGTTTTATATATAAAGTACTTCCATGCTTAAGATTTTCAATTTCCAGGGGGAATACAGTACTGATGATTTTACCGTGTAATCGCTCAGACAGGAAAACTGACGGCATAAACACACATGAAATCAATTGCTCTTTAATGATAAATGCAATCAATCCTGACGAACTTGTCTGTCCGCAAATGTTCTGATATAGTCAAATGCTACTAGTGTAGTCTGTGTCTAGAGAAAATATGTAATTAACAGCAACTCCTTTGGCTGCTCAAAGCAATCTAAGGAAATATGTAATTAACAGCAATTCCTTGGCTGTTCAATGCAAAAGGACACTCCGAGTCCTCATTGGTTGAATGCAATGTTTGCGAGTGCCAAGTTTCGTCGTTGATTCCTCAAATAATTGCAGCCCGAACAGGAATGTTGTCCAACAATTTCTGAAGTATTGTGCTTTGATAATGAACTACACTGTTTATCGACCAAAAATGGTTGCCGATAAACAACCAAAATGTGACTGCGGCAAATTTTAAAACACAATGCAGTCTGATGCCTGACTAAGTACAGAGTTCCTCTTCGACCTCACCATCTGCAGGAGAATGGAAGGAAATCATTGACGAATCAAGAATGGTAACTTTCAAATGCAGGAGGTTTACATGAAACATTAAATCTCACCACCAAGCTTGACGGCTAAATTAGCCTGAGCATCAGCTTCAATGTTATGTTCCTACGAAGCATAAACAAGGACAATTAACTAGTAGAAGAATAAAATGAGGACATCTTACAATCCACCTAAATTGCAAGTACCCTTAAAACATGATTTATCTGAAAAGACACAAACTTGTTCTCCAAAGTCTTGGCCTGCTTATGCAAGATGCTCATCATCCAATGTCTGACCTTCCATTTACCCTGTACCTGTTGTAAGGTAAATTAAATAAAAGTCTCACTAGTAAGCAGCCGCCATTAATGACAAGTTCAGATGAATTAGAAAAAGACAAAAAGCCAGAAACAATAAACCAACCTGTAAACAAACCAGTTTTGAGTCACCTAGGACTCTAATTTTTTTATAACCTTTCTTCAAGGCATGTTCCAGTCCTAAAATCATGGCTTCATATTCGGCCACATTATTGGTCTTGTGGCCTAAGCCTTTCCGCAATCTGCAGATCTATTGAATTAAGATTTAGAAATGCCGAAGCACTAAGAAAAAGATCCAATGCACAGAAAAAAATGAATGCATACAGGACTACCATCAACCGTCCAAAGCACAGCCCCAGCGCCAGCTTGTCCAGGATTTCCCTTCGAAGCACCATCAAACTCAAGAACACAAGAGTCCTGCAGATAAAGGAAAGGGTCAACTGTGAAAAATATTAAATCATTCCTCCTAGTATTCTTCCCGATAAGTCAAAAGCATCTAGAAAGGGCATGTCTAACATTTACCCTTTTGTTATCTCATCAGTGTGCCCTGTGCTATATATAGAATGTACAATAGGCATCTTTTTGTTGCCACTTACATGATCGTGGCAGGAAGAATGAACTTCAGCTTTATCATCCAGTTTAAAGTGCTTCCTCAAAGGATCTGTAGAAGCAGATGTTGATCCACCTGCTTCCTGCAAAACAACTGGCATAAATCTACGAAACCACAAAATACCGCTATTCAAATATGTTATACAAATATTCTAACATGTGCACTTAAAATGGTTGGCAATGCAATTGGAGATGATTTTCCAGTCCTTTGCTTTTCCTGTATGCATGCAGTACGAGCCAAGAGCCAACAGCATCCTGGAAGTAATTATCATATGCAAAGCACACAATTAAACTTATAATTCTTTTCGGATAGTTTACTACTATCATAGTCATCAATGAACTGATTTCTCAGCAGAAAAGCACGAAAACCAATTCCTAATACAGCCTATTATCTTCAGGTCTGTTCAGTGAACTTTTTCCTCAGTATTCTTGATTATAGGAAGTACGCACTAACAGCCATAGCGGGCATGCTCACACCAACCCATGCACAGTGGGAAAGAAAGAATAGTAATAGGGCCGGGGAGAGGGAGTGCAGGACAACAAAATAACAACACTGCACCTTTCATGTTACTCGTTTTCTATGTTTATGTATGTTACAATTCCAAAACGATATAGATGAGACCCTTACCACTGTTTGCAGTTCTAAAGCCTCCATCGATCCCTTTTCAGTAGCACTCGTCTTTTTTGTTTCTCCTTTCAAAGAAGCACGTTTCTGTAATTGTTTAGCTCCAAAAAGAAAAAAGGGACCTGAATTTCTTGAAAGAATATTAAAGATGGATAAAAAATCCATGGAACAAATGCTCACATAACATTTTAGGTATCAATCAACCATTAGGACTCCTAGAAATTTGAATTGGTTTTAGCCTAGGCCAAACTGCTCTTGAATTCTACAATCATAAGTACTTCGCAGAAATCAGTTACTCACCTAATCAATGTCATAAGTTCTCAAAGAAGTTAGCATTAAAGGGATTTAGTAAACGATTTTGATATCCAATCCTGAAACAGCTAAACATTGACCATTTACAAGAAATGAATTTGACCAATCTAACAAAGGAGATGACTTACACCTGAATAGTACATGGCACAAGTGGACCAAAGAGGTCCTCTTTCAAATCTTCAGCTCTTATAGTGTACAAGGCATTTTGAAGTCCTCGGGAAGTGAGATACTCCTCAGTGACCACAGAAAAACAGTTCCCTTTGAAAATGCTGACAGGGGGGTCGGATACCTACCAAAATGAAAACACAACAGTTTCTTCTTCAGTCAACCCTCCCGACAAAATCAAAATCTTAAATGAATCTACCGAAGCTTTCTCAGTCACCTTAGTGTATATACACCTAGAAACCCTTGAACGAAAAAGCAAAACTAACTTAACTAGCATCACCAGCAATACAATCATGTCACACCTTGGTACCCTCCCTAGCATCTAAATAGTAACGACCTAACAAGTACAATAACTAAATCCTCAAAATTGTCATACAACAAACCCGTATAGTTATAAAGCAAAGGAAAATAGAACTATTACGGAGGATCCAACTTGAGCCCGACATTCGTCCAGACTTTTATAAACACCAACAACATCCCCTTTCCGTATGACAAAGAAAGCATCTCTCTCTTTCTCAATAGCCACTGGCTCAGGAACTGATATTTGCGTCTTCGAACTTTTCCCACTTGCACTACGAGACGAGTAGCATTGGAAATGAATTCTCGTCAAGAGATAATTCAAGTTCAGAGTTTTAAGCCCGCCATGTTCAAAGCTTCCTTCCCATGAGAAAGTAGAAGTTTTTGGATAAAGAGTACTTCTATTAAGGAAATGGGTCTCTCTTCCAAGTAAGCAAGCGGCATAAGAAGACACGCGAGACAGTGTGTTCATTACAAGGGCAGGAGATGATGATGATGAACAAGAAGAAGCAGGAGAGGTGTGATGAGGTGTGATGAGATGGGGTCTTGTTTGGAGGGTTTAAGCTGGTCTTGTGGAATTTGGGCTATGTAAAGCCTAATTCTTGATCTGGCCTGATAAAGCCCATCCCTGCTTTCCTTTTCTGTGTCTATGCTCAGCATGCTTAATGCTTGTGGGCTTGTGGCGTATAGAAATTATAATGGAATACACTGTTGGCATCAAGAAGCAAAGTTTTACTTGCCTATCAAACGTCCATTTAAGGATCGGGGAATTCACTGTTGGCATCAAGAAGCAAAGTTTTACTTGCCTATCAAACGTCCATTTAAGGATCGGGGGGAGGGTTACCTGCGTGGTACTAACAGAATTATCGTGAAATATAGTTAAAATAGAAAATAATTTTTCAGCCATTTTTCAAATTGTCATAGAGAAATCATGATGTGATCCCATCATGATTATAGTGGAAGAAAATAATTTTAATAACATTTTAAAAATTAAGATTCTATAACATGGTTAATTTATAAATAATTTTAATAACATTTTAAAAATTAAGATTCTATAACATGGTTAATTTATAAATAGAACATAATATTAATTATAAATTATACTTTATTATGAAATTTAATTTTAAAAAAATTAATTTTCTATTGAGGTAACTCGTCTCAAATCCAAATGTTATATGAAAATCAATAGAGTCGTATATGTGACCTAATTTGAATATTACTTATACTAATGAGCTGAGAAAACTCTAAAATAGTATGCTAAAATAGTTATCTTTTACAAAGCTTGTGTTTATTTATAGTAGGATTCAAATCTTTTAATAATTTAATTGAGTTATAATTAAATATTAATTAAGTCTTAAAAAATTCAATATCTAATATTGGTCCTATTTATCATATATTTTATAGATCGTTATAAAATTTTTCAAACTTTACAATAAATCCTAATTTGACTATAACGGTTATCTCTCTTTAACTTTATTTGTTCAAAATTTGATATATTCTTAAATATGTTGACAACAATTTGAAATTATATTTAAGATTAGATAAATCTAACTCCTCTGGTTTATCGTTAATTTTTAATTAAATAATTTACATCCATAAATCAATATTAATGTTTAGTAATATCATGACTATCCAAATATTAAGAATGTCAAATTAATTTTGACCAATATTTTGTAGATATTTTTTGGTATAATTTAATTGTTTTATCATAAAATGTTCCAATTTTACATATAGTACAGATTTAATATATATTTTATTTGAGTTCAATCATATTAGTTCTTTAGCAATAATAATTGATTCTTTTAATGAAAATTAAAACCATTTGTAAAGTATCATTCTACCTTGATAAAAGATTGGTCAAGGTATCTTAACTCAATATTAATGAGGAACATCTGAATATTCTTCCTAATTATTTTAAAGAGAAAAATATTATAGTGCTCACTTAACTACTTTCATATAGTTCATATCATATCTAATGATTACCGATCAAACTATCCTTAATTAGGTTCGGTCTTAAGTAGTATCAAAATATATCCAATCCATATATGAGATGCTTTGAATATCTCAAATTAAAGGATCATTTATACAATAATCATACTAGGCATTTATATAGACATACAAGTATTCTCATGTTGGATCAATTTAACAAATTTATTGTCTTATAAGAATCCATACATTTATTCAAGTATCTCAATACTTTAGTTTATGAGATCGGATACTTCCTTTATAAGAAAGAATATGATGTTATATAATCTTTTCGCTCTATTATTGTCTAATATTAATAAAGCAACGACTTGGTAAATTTAAAAAACAATATGTATATGTAATATGAATTTCATAACTATGATCCCATTATAATTTTATTTGTAAAGTATAATTATCCTATCGATTTTATTTTTACAAGTTAATTAATTAGACAAACATATATAACATGAAGAATGCTTTTATTTAAATATGACATAAATATGCAACCAAGTGACTAGTTATAAGGTGTAAATAAAAAATCTCCTATATACACTAAGTCAATTTTTTACATAAATTATTTCATATCTCCATATGCTGGTCATTCTATTGTTAAGATATCGGTTTAGCGAGAATTTTACAAGATTATCTTTTGAAAACACGTACTTAGATTGTTATCTTTTATCTCAATTATCATTATAATTAAGGTAAATTGCCTGAATACATACTTAGATCATTGATAGAAGATTATCTTTTTCTATATGCCCAATGGCTTTAATGTTCTGCAACACATTACTATTCAAATAATGGGCCTAGTAACCATTTCTGCTAATAAAATGATAAATGTATTTTGACTCAATTAGCAATTAAAGTAATATTAGAGCATTTCTTACTTAAAGTATATCTTAAGTAGGAATTACTTTTATTTTTATCAAACTAAAGTTAAAATCAATATTATCTTGAACTCAGATATCAACTCACACATAGAATAATAGACATTTTGTATACTTCATAAATATATCAAATGTTGAACACCTTTAGCATATCATGCATGTACTTAGATGAGAATAGGTAAATAATTTTTTAGTCTATCTATATAGATTTGTATTGGATTAACATATATTCAACATTCACAAATGTGAATTAATGTTCTCTATTGGTGTTATATCTTCTTTATAATCTCCTAAAAAGTATAAATACAAGTAACTTTCTTGTAGGCATAATTTCATCTTTAAAACAAACTCTTTAGTTTATCATAAAAGTGAACGTTTTCGTCTTGGAACCCTTTGATTATACATCAAATGTATTAAACAAAGGCACTTATTCTGTCAATATCTTAAGAGAAAAACATAAAGCTACCACTAGAATCAATATTGTGGGATATTAATCTTGTAAGAACTCAGATAGCTACGATAAATAGGTATAAGGATAACGGATCCCATTGCCCAATACCTTCACTCTATTAAATGTTCTTAAAGGAGAACCATTTGCCAACACATTGTAAGAGGCAGATGAAATACAGGCTTAAATGCACTCTACAAAAATATCAAGGAAGTCAAATACCTAGAGACAATGTACTATAAAGCTCCAATCAAAAGAGTCAAAAAGCTTTAACAAAATCATTTTCCATTTAACAACTTTTAATGAAAGCTTTGGAGTTATAATCTTTAAGTAACTCCAGGATTAATAAGATATTGTCCTCTGTAGGTTTATAAGAGTTTCAAGGACTTTCTTTAACTTGGATACAAGAAGCTTTAAGATCACCTTATAGATGGTGTTACAATATGAGATAGGCCTATATTCATCTACGAAATTTGGATTATTTATCTTAGGAACAAGACAAAGATTAGTTATGTTCAATTTTATGAGCATTCTCTTGCTGCTAAAAAATTCCTAAATAATGGCAATCATATATTACCCTGTAATACTCCAACTCTGTTGGAAAAAGAAGACATTAAATCCATCTAGCCTTAGAGACTTATAAAGGTTCAAATTCAATAAATCCTCCTTGATATCTTGAGGACTAAAGGGCCTTAATAGATTCTTTTAACTCTTGATTTTTGCTATAAAAATGGACTTTAGGTTATTCAAAGAAAAGTGGCTGTCATGGCTTTGACCAAGTAAATCCTCATAAAAGTTAAAAACAATCTCACTTATTTTTCCTTATCTTTACGTAAAAGCCCTTCCCCATCCACCAAGAAAGAGATACTTATTCTTGTTCTTGTTTCTTCAAGCTAGAATTGTGTTATAAAAGATCCTAGAGTTATTTTACCCTTCATATAGCCAATGAACCCTAGCTTTTTGTATAAGAAATGAGTTGCAAAACTAAAGTGATTTATTATAAAGATTGAGGGCCTTGGATTTTTAAGCTTTCATATCCTTATTAATTGGATCAATATAGGCGCCCTGCTTATCCTTCCTAAGAGCATCCTTAATTGATTGAAAATAAATACCAGTATCCCTACAGACTTATTTTAAAATGCTTTCAATTCTATCTTAACAGCTCCAAGTTTTCTCATTAATTGAAAAGCTTGAAAGCCTTACACCCTGAGGTTGAACCCAACCATGATCACCTCCTTAAAACCACCAACTGAAGCTAGAAATTATAGAATCTAAATGGGGCTTTGTGAGCTAAGGGGGTTTTATGAGCTAAGGAGGAATTCAAGATCAATGCCTCAATAATGGAGTGATATGAGACAAGAGGAAAACCGAATATAGCAAATCAATCTAGAACTTATATCATCAAAGAATCATCAACTAATGCTTGATCTAGCTTTTTTTTTCCCTAACGTACCACTTTCCTTGTTCATTATTACTCCAAATGCAAGACTGTCTAACTAAAATTAGATCTAATAAATCAATTTGATTTACCACACGGTTTAGTTTATTGGTGAGGTTCTTATAGTTGACTTTAGTTCTTTTAGCCTCATCAGTTTGGAGTCCCCTATAATCAACCAAAGACTTTGAATCCTCCTCTAAATTTGAAAAAGATCTTCCAAAAGAAAGCCCCTTTGAAAAGAAAAATTAGTAGTATAAGTAATTGATACATCAAAGGATTTACTATACCATTCAAAGAAACCAACGAAGTGAATTAACTAAATACAGAAAACTAGGTTACTATCCTATATAAGAGAGGAATTAAAAGCCAACACTTTCCTACCATTGAAGTGCCAGGAATGGATTATGATAATAATCTATTGTGCATTAAAAACCTCAAATTTTCCATAAGCTTGTCAACTTTCATTTTGGTTTCCAAAATTCCTAGGAGAACAAACTTCTTCTCCAGGATCACTTCTTTACTAGCTTGTTATTTAAAGGGTTGTTAAGCCTTTTATACTCCAAACCAAAAAAGACACCAGCCATAGGATAGGGAGCCTCCTAGTTTATCTTTTCTCACCTTTCGAACAGTTTTTTTTTCTTACCTTCTAACAGTTTATTTCCTTAATTAGGGGAGACAACAATAAATTCCAATTGGAAGAGCTCTAAGACTGCTCATCATCTAAGTTCTGACTTATAGGTGTTCTCCCATGCATACCTATCATGTAAGGTATGAAACTCCTCACTATGTTGGTAAGTTTCCTCAATTTGTATGAAGCTCCAAAGCCTTTTCCTGTATTGTTCATTAGTACCATTAATGTCCAAAGTTATAGCCAAAGAAGAAGAAAAAAAGACAATGAAAATGATGTCGTTTGTTCACTAAAATGACACTGTTTTCTACATATTGATAACCTAATTAAAAAGCAATCTTCATTTGATTAACTTATCTTCATCTTCGCCCTCGTGTTCCAGTAGCTACAGTTGTCATCCATCTTCTTTTAGTGCATTTGTCCATCTTCGTCTATAAAAACCATCATTAACTCTCAATATTTCCTGATTATTCTCGTGAAATTTAGGGTTTTGCTCCCCCACCCTCACTTTTTTTTCCATTTAATTGTAAGTTTCATTTTCAATGCCTTTTTATTTGCTTAATTTCACTCTTTATATTTGTATATATCTTTCATATGGTTTTGTTTTCAAAAACTTTGGTGACTTTTAGTATGTGCTAGGAATTTTATGATTTTTTCCTAATTCTTAAGTTTCTTTAGTTGTCTTCATTGCTTCTTTAATTGGTTTGCATTTGTATTTGTCGGTTTTTAGGATAAAGAAATTGGTTTTGGATTTTCTAGGGGATGAATTGTGAAAATAATTTGAGATGCGGTAAATGATGGGTTTGGCAAATTGTGGAGATTTTTAGCTAGAAGTAAGGGGTTAAGACATTGATTCTTAATTATAGAGTTGAAAGTTTTGAACTCTTTGACTGTTTGGTTGTCTATGAAAGTCAATTTGATTGTTTTTCTTTTTGAAAAGTTTGTAGAACTATTGTAACTTTTGTTTCTATAATGGTAATTAACTAATGTTCTTGGAACTATAAAATAAATTGGAGTTGAAAATAAGAAACTTAGGGAGGACTTGGAAATATGCATGTGAGTTTGCTTTAGTGCTAAAAGTCAAACATAACAGGAATGGCTAGTCTTTAATGTTACTTATGATTGAAACAAACTTGTCCAAAGATTTTTTAGTTATTTCTTTTGTGGAATGACAAGAGAAAGGTTGGTTATATAATCCCATTATTTATGTCTAGTAGAAAAAAGAGCCCAGTTACAAGGGTAAGAAATGTGGATGAGTGAAGGTTTTCTGAAAATTGGTGACACTATGTTTTTTGGAGCTTGGGATGATGTTAAATAGCAATGGAGTTGATATGTTAAAAACTTTGTCAATGCATCCTATATAGGACGCTCTAAATTTATCTTATCTTCTAGAGGTCATTCTACACTGCTGGTCTCCCGATTGGATTTATAATGGGATGGGTATTCAATTTTGGAGTTAGAGTGAGCCCAGACACAACCGTTTACTTGGACTTTTCTTTTTGTTAATTTTGGCCAATAAAGAAAGAGGAATAATAATAATGTTATTGTTTTAATTCAACTGGGGCATATGGGGTGGAATGATGTCATCATTATTATAAGATGCAATTGGGAAAAGGAGGTAGTTTTTAATATAGTTTGATTTTGAATTAAAACTGATTAGATGTAGATGATGTGCATTTGCAGGCTGAAAATGCTCTCCATCGAATACGGAGATGATTAAATACAAAGACTATATAATTAATCAGAAGCACAACTCCCTTAGTACTAAACTTGTTGCTAATATTTTTATAATTTAAGCATTTATAATTTGTAAATTGATCTCTTTATTTATTTTTTTGTCTATTAGAATCGATAAATTTGTCATTAATGTCATGTATAGGAAGAATATTCTTTCTATTAGTATAATTTAATAATATTGATATAATTTTTATTTTTTATATACAATATTCGATATTTTGAATTAATAATATTTTTATAATAAATTCGTAATAAAAATATGTCAATACATTATATACAAAATATATTGTTCAACAATATGGATTAAAAATGTAACAAACAACATATCACTACATTATATAACAAATAACACAAACCTCGCATCTTAGCGGAATTTCTATTGGTTGTTGTTGTTGTTGTTGTTTATAAAATTTAACTATATTTTATAAAATGTATCTAAAAACATTTGGCTACATTTTTAGAAACGTAGTTAAAAATATTTGGCTAGGTTTTCAAAAAAGTATTTCAAAACATTTGGCTACATTTCCAAAAACATAGATAAAAACATTTGGCTACATTTATGAAAATAGCTAAAAAAGTTTGGTTACAATTATGAAAATGTGGGTAATAGTATTTAGTTACGAAAAGAAAAATGCAGTAAAAACTATTAGCTACGATTTCTGAAAATATCACATATAGTTTTTAGCTATGAGAATTTGACGATGTTTTGTGTGATAAAATAAGAACATAGTTAAAAAACTATAGGTGACATTTTTTAGACATTTAACCACGTTTTTTTCATAACCAAACATCAAGTTTGTTGTAGTGCTATCACACAATAAATATCCAAAGTAGAGCTCCTAACTATTATTACATCTAGAGAATAACTAAAATATATATACACCACAACATATGCTTTAGTAGCTTTAGTTTTAATTAAACCCTTAAAGCATGTAGTTCAAAATTATATATGTGAATAGCCTCTTATAGTTATTGTTATAAGCGATGAAGTTGTTGATACAATTGAATTGATGATTTTAAAAAATCCCAAAACTTTTTTGAAGTCTCAAATCGAGGAAAATATAATTTGATGATATTGACACTACTGTTAATGCATTATGGAATTAAGTAAAAATTAGATAGTTCTTTTGATCTCATTTCTCTAATCATTCAATGAAATTTTTTCAAAATTTTTATCATCATTTTGTTGGATTTTTGAAGTTTTATCAGTTATGATAGCCTATAAATCATAATTTTAACCATCATTATAAATCATAATTTTAACCATCAAATATAATGATGGTTTGTAGAGTGCATGTAGTGTGTGGACGTACAGCCAAATCATTAAGTCCCTTACCAAGCTTGCAATCTAACAATTCAAACTGAAATTGAATCTAATAAAAAACGAAGAAGAAGAAGAAGAAGAAGAAGAAGAAGAAGAAGAAGAAGAAGAAGAAGAAGAAGAAGAAGAAGAAGAAGAAGAATAATAATAGAATTTTTGATGGAGGTTGTGTCTTATTATCATCAAAAGTTCTAAATTTTCAAATAGTATCTAAAGATGAAGGAATTGTGAAGAGTATGTATAAAATATGTATTGCTTTCGATAATCAACTAATAATATACAAGTAAAAACATAATCAGAAGAGATTTACATAATATATCTACTACTAATATTATGATCCAGTTTTATCTAAGTTTATCTAGAGAGATTGAATAGTAATCTTATCTACAAAGATTGAGTAGTTAAGATACATATAGAACAAACGTTATCAACCCCCTTGAGCTTGTGACGAAGACATTGGAATGCTGAAGATGATAAAAGCTTGGTCATAACATCAACAATTTGAAAAGTCGATGCAATATGTCTGATAAAGAATGCTTTGTTAACTACCAAGCTATGAACAAAATGCATATCAATTTCAATGTGCTTTGTACAAGCATGAGTGATCAAATCATAAGCCAAGAATTTAGTACTAAGATTATCACTCCGAATAGTGGGTGTAACATTAGAGAAACCAATTTCTCCCAGAAGAGAAGTGATCCAATAAAGTTCTGCTACAACTAGAGCAATGCTTCGATATTCAGCTTCAGTACCATATTTGACAACAGTAGGTTGTTTCTTAGCACTCCAAGAGATTAAATTGGGCCCAAAATAGATGCAATATCCATAAGTAGAGAAATGATTGTCAGGACAACCAGCACAATCAGCATCACAATAAGCATACAATTGAAGTGAGGAGGATCTGATAAAGTGAATTTCATAGGATGATGTGGAGTAAAGATAATAGAGAATTCGTTTAATTGCAATTCAATGCACATCAGTGGGTGAGTCGGCCCGACCTATCCATATTTTTTTTAATTTGACAAAATGACATCATTTTGCACATTTGGGTCAAGCTAGGCCAAGATTGCCATCTCTAAAAAACACCAACAATGCTTTGAGACTCAAAGGGATTAGAAATGGGTGTGCCATGATTTTTAAATAGAGGGAGAGATGGAGTGATCACAGTGTGAATAGGTTTGGAATGATCAAGATCGGTCTAAAGAAGATCATTGGTGTATTTGGTTTGGGTAAGAAGAATACTAATAGAGGGCTATATAAAGATGATAGATATGATAAGGATAGTGTGGATATTGAAAACCAGGAGGTTGGGACTAAAGACTTGTTCATGAAGATGACCATAAACGATGCTGAATTGACCAATGTTTAGAAAGAGTAATGGTAAGGATGAAATGAAATGAACAAGGTCGAGAAAAGGCAATGAGACCCTTTCATTGTGCCAATTGGACCAATAGCCCAAGCTCATGCTAAGAGAATTAAGGAGTCGATGGCGGGGTTGATTTGAGAGATTCAAATGAAGAGTTCAAGTGTCCAACTAAAGGAGAAGGTGTTCCTTTACATCAGTTGAACCATTATAGCAAGCATGGACTAAGCGTAAGAATAAATTTGGCAGAGAATCGAGTTCCAAAGGAAAATTATCCTAAACAATGATACCTTCTACAATTTTGGAAAAATAATCGAGCTTCAAAGGAAATTATCCCAAACATTGCTCTTTGAATTAATTTTCCTATATACTCTTTAGACCATATTCTTAATTAGTTTAGATATTTTACCATATATGGCTAGGCTTACTCCTATACTATAAATACCTTTTTCCATTGTAAGGAAGACACTTCTCTTTTGATTAAATAAAAACAATTCTCTTATGAGTTTGTTGCTCTCAAGTCTTATGTTCAATTTTCAAACACTTCCGAACTTATCAAAGGTGTAGTCATCCTTTGTGACGTTCAACTCTCGAGGTTTCTTCAAACTGCATCTTTTCGGGTTTAAGGTATCATATACCTTAGGTCCTTAACTCATGTTTGCTGGGTCTTAGAGATTTCCGATTTATCTACTGGACGTTAACTTTCTTAGAGATATTAATCTATTTATTTGTTACACATCAGTTGGTATCAGAGCCAATTTCTAACCTCCAGTAAGCTATCTTTTTTTTTCCTTCTTTTTCGTTGAATTCAAAAATAAAAACAAAAGCATCCTTTGTTCTCTAGATTCACATCTACTCCTCCTTTGTTATCTCAACAATGTCAATAACAATTACTTATCTATTTTAACCCTTACTATCACAATAGTTAATATTCCCTCGTGGATTGTTACTTAAAAATCCTTTTCAAGTACTTTTTTTTCCTTACTTTGCTATTTCATGAACTACTATTTGTGTAAAAAACGAAAAAATGAAAAAAATTTATGTTCACGACTTCTCTTGCTCACTTTTCACCATTCCATCATTATCATATATCTTCTATTACTTGTGTTATGAATTGTTGTAAAAAAAAATATATTTACTCTTGATTAACTTTCTTTGTTACCCTTTGTTATTCCAATTATCTTCATTATTACTCCCCTGAGTTACTAAAAAAAATCTAGTCGTTTTATTGTATTTCCAAATTGAAATCCTAACCTATAATTCTTGAATTGATCCTTCTTATCCTTTCCTATAATATTAACCTGATTATTGAATTAGACAATTGTGGTCATTACTTGATTGAGTTTGTTACGCTCGAAGATCGAACTGAGAATTAAGGGCACTGAGAGGTAAAAGGCAGATTGTGTGAGACTAGTGTCGAGAAAAAGTTGTTGAGCATAAACACAAGTGAAACTCTCTTTATCACGAGAGAATACTAGCAAATCTACACATATGGATAAAAATAGAGGTAATAATACTAGAATATCGGAGCAAAACCAAGCTCTATTCACTCAAATACAAATATTGCAAGAGAAGGTAAGAGGATTGGCTGTGACACTGATAGAACTAGATAATTGATTGGCTAGGATTAAGGGTGGAAGGGTAGCATCTTAAGGTAGGGTAGACAATGCGAGAAATAACATGGGAGTTAAGGGTGTGAGGGAATGCACATGGGGAAGGAGATGGGAATGTTGATAATGAGTGGGGAAGAGAGTATGATTGGGTTACAGAAGATGCTAGGAGAGCTCGATGGGGAAATAGACGACCTAAAGGTGCATATAGAGGATATGGAGAGTTGGATGGTGATCTGGGGAACGTCAAATTTAATCTACCCATATTCTCAGGTAAGAGTGATCTAGAGGTCTACTTAGAGTGGGAAAAGAGGGTACAGTTAATCCTCGACTGTCATAGGTTCTCGGAGGAGAAAAAGGTGAAGTTGGTAGTTACTTAATTTATGAACTACACTTTAGTTTGGTGCGATTAATTAGTTAAAGGTAGGAAGAGAAATCGGGAGAGGTCGATAGAGACATCAGAAGAATTAAAGGTTGTCACAAGAAGGAGATATGTCCCTAATCATTACTATAGGAAGATTTATTGTAGGTTGCAGACTTCGACTCAAGGAAATCGAAGTGTGGATGACTAATTTAAGGAGAAGGAGATGGCTATGATTCAGGCTAAAATTGAGGAGGATTGGGTGGTCACTATGGCATGATTTTTAAGCAGTCTATATAAGGAGATAGCTAATATGGTTGAACTATACCATTAAATGGAGTTAGTAGAATTTTGTGCACAAGTAATGAAACTAGAGAAGCAGTTGAAGCGGAGAGTGATTTTTAGACCCACAACTAGAGTTAGTAATTTCTTAAAAACTAAGTGGGACAATAAAGGGTCAGATAACTTGGGTTGAAAGAGTAAAGGGTAATCATCAAGTGGGAAAAAAGAGCTGACACAAAGGTACAAGGATAAAGTAGTGACCACACAAAAGCACAAGGAAAAGATGGGAACCACATCTTCTAAGAATCAGAACATTAAATGCTTAAATGTCAAGGGGTAGGGCACATAGCTTCTCAATGCCCCCAACAAGAGGACAATGGTGAACAGAAATGGGATTATTAAGATAGAAGATGAGAAAAGTGATGAAGACAAGATGCCAGAAGCAAATGATGAGGCCTATGACGATGATGAAGATTCAGGACTAATGGTTGTCCCGATAACTTTAGCATCTAGGAGAGCGCTTGATACTCAAACGCAGGTGAATGAGGCAAACTTATAGTGGGAGAATATTTTTCATATAGGTGTCTTATGGGAGGAAAGCCTCAGAGTATGATTATTGATGGAAGTAGTTTCATTAATATGGCCAGTGTACCTTTTGTGGAGAAGATGGGGTTACCATTGATCAAACACCCTAAACCTTATAAGTTGCAATGGCTCAATAATAGTAGCGAGGTCAAGGTGAACAAGCAAGTGCTAGTAGAATTCACTATTGGGACTTATACTAATAAGGTGTTATGTGATGTAGTTCCAATACAAGCAACCCATATTTTATTAGGAATGCTTAGACAGTTTGACAAACGAGCCATGCATGATGGTTACAAGAATCGGTATAGCTTTCAGATGGACAAAAGGTCGATTATATTAGGGCCTTTAACACCTTAGCAGGTCTGTGAGGACCAAGTTAAGTTGAAACAGGAGGCAGATGAGCAATTACAAAAGAGGAAGAAAGTTTGATTGGTAAAACGAGAGGAAAAAAAAAAGAAACAGAGAAAAAGGAGAGTACGGAAAGAAAGAGTTCTTTGCAAGGAAGGGTGAGATTATGAGGGCCCTATCGGAAAACCAATAATTAATTTTTTCGGTATACAAGGAGTCTCTCTTTAGTTTTAATTTGACTAACAGTTCCCTCCCTAGTTTGGTTGCTTATTTATTGCAGGAGTTTGCAAATGTGTTCCCTGACAAGATACCTAGTAGGTTACCACCCATTAGGGGAATTGAACATCAAATAGACTTTATACCCGGGGCTGCTATTCCAAACTGACCAACCTATAGGAGTAACCTTGAGGAGACAAATGAATTTCAAAGGCAAGTGGAGGAACTTATGAGCAAAGGGTACGTGAAGGAAAACATGAGCCCATGTGTTGTACCCGTCTTGCTCGTACCTAAGAAAGATGGAACTTGAAGGGTGTGCATTGATTACGCAGCCATTAATAACATAACGATAAAGTATCACCATCCTATTCCAAGGTTAGATGATATGCTAAATGAACTTCATAGGGCTGAAATTTTTAGCAAAATATATTTAAAAAGTGGTTATCATCAAATCCGGATGAGAGAAGGGGATGAAAGGAAAACGACATTCAAACAAAATATGACTTATATGAGTGGTTAGTTATGTCATTTGGATTATCAAATGCACCTAGTACTTTCATGTGGTAAATGAATCATGTCTTGCTTAACTTCATTGGTAAATTTGTTGTGGCATATTTTGACGACATTCTTATTTATAGTACATGCTTAGAGGTTCACATTTGATATTTAAGAGAGGTGTTGAATGTACTTAGAGAGGGAAAACTTTATGTTAATATTCAAAGATGTCATTTTGCATAGGTAAAGTTATTTTTAAAATTGTTTTCCTTACATTTGTTGTGAGTCATAATGGAGTGGAGGTGAATGAGGAAAAGGTAAGAGCAATTAAGAAATGACCCACACCTAAAAGCATCACAGAGGTAAGAAGTTTCTATGGGATGGCTAGTTTTTATCGCAGGTTTGTTATTTTCGCACATTAGTTGCTCCCATAACTTAAGTAATTAAGAAAAATGTAGGATTTTAAGTGTGACAAGGCGTAGAAAATAGCTTTTAATTTGATTAAAGAAAAATTATGTTTGCACCTGTTCTAGCTTTACCTTATTTTTCGAAGACTTTTGAAATTGAATATAATGCGTCGGGAGTAGGTATTGGTGCTATTTTAATGCAGAATAGGAGACCATTGCATATTTAAGTGAAAAATTCAATGAGGCACCACTCAATTGTCCCACCTACGCCATACCCTTGTTAGAGCATTGGAGACATGGCAACACTATTTATGGCTAAAGAAGTTCATGATTTTCACTGATCACGAGTCATTAAAGCACCTAAAGGGACAAGGCAAACTAAATAAAAGACATGACAATTGGATAGAATTCATTGAGTCCTTTCCATATGTGATCAAATATAAACAAGGTAAGAAGAATGTGGCAGCAGATGCCCTATTTCGCATGTATACCTTAATTACTACTTTAAGTGCTAAATTGTTGGGATTTGAATTTGGTAAAGAATTGTATAAGAAGGATCCTAATTTTTCCCATATATTTGTTGCATGTGAGAAGGGGACAGTTAATTGATTTTATAAGATGGATGGGTACTTGTTTAGAGAAAATAAGTTGCGTATACCCATTTGTTCAGTTAGGGAATTATTGGTTAAGAAAGCCCATGAGGGTGGTTTAATGGGACACTTTGGGGTACAAAGACTTTAGGAGTGCTTACAAAACATTTTTATTAGCCTAGGATGAGACATGATGTGGAAAAATTTTGTGCAAATTGTGTCACTTATGAGAAAGTTATGTCTAAAGTGTTAACCTAGGGTTTGTACACACCTTTACTTGTACCCAATGAGCCTTGGATAGACAATTCTATAAACTTTGTACTAGATTTACCTAAAACAAGCAAGGGGAAAGATTCTATTTTTGTGGTAATCGATCGGTTTAGTAAAATGATGCATTTTATTCCTTGTTATAAAACTAATGATGCAACCCACGAAATAGATTTGTTCTTTTGGGAAGTAATACGTCTTCATGGGATTCCTAAGACTATCATGTCAAATCGATATGTTAAATTCCTTAGTCACTTTTGGAAGTTCTTATGGGGGAAGTTGGGAACTAAATTACTATTTTCTACCACATGTCTCCCCTAAGTTGACTGTCAGGTCGAGGTAGTTAATCGTACTTTATCTTAATTACTTCGTGCCATTATAAAGAAAATTCTTAAGAGTTGGGAGGAGTGTTTTCCTTTTGCTGAATTTGTATATAATAGAACTGTACATTCGTCTACTGGTTATTCACCTTTTGAAATTATGTATGGTTTTAATCCTTTGTCCCTATTGGACTTACTTTCTTTGCTTGTTAATGAAAGGACTAGTTTAGATGGCAGGACGAAGGTAGAATTAGTGAGGTCACTTCATGAGAAAGTGAAAGCTCAAATTGAGAAGAAGAATAAATAGTTTACCAGCTAGGCCAATAAGGGACACACAAGGTTATCTTTAAATCAGGTGATTAGATGTGGCTCCATATGCATAAAGAGAGGTTCCAAAAGCAAAGGCAAAATAAGTTGCAACCACAAGGGGATGGACCATTTCAAGTCATTGAAAGGATCATCAACAACGAATACAAATTAAAGCTCCCAGGTGAGTACATTATATCCAACACGTTTAATGTTAGTGATTTATCTCCTTTTGACATAGGTGATGATTCGTGGACGAATCCTTTTGACGAAGGAGGGGATAACATGAACAAGGCCAAGATAAGGCAACGGGACCTTTTGCATATGCCAATTGGACCAATAACTTAAGCTCATGCTAAGAGAATTAAGAAGTCGATGGCGGGGTTGATTCAGGAGATTCAAATGAAGAGTTCAAGTGTCAAACCGAAGGAGGTGTTCCATTACGTCAATTGGACCATTATAGCAAGCGTGGACTAAGTGCAGGAATAAATTTGGTAGAGAATTGAGTCCCAAAGGAAAATTATCCTAAAGAATTATTCCTTCGAAAATTTTGGCAAAAGAATCAAGCTTCAAAGGAAATTATCACAAATACTACATTTTGAATTAATTTTTCTATTTAGTCTTTAGACCATATCCTTAATTAATTTAGATATTTTACCATCTATGGCTAGGCATACTCTTATATTATAAATACCTTTTTCCATTCTAAAGAAGACAATTCTCTTTTGATTAATAAAAACCAATTCTCATGTGAGTTTGTCAGTTTGTCAGTTTATTGCTCTCAAGTCTTACATTCGATTTTCGCACACTTCTGAACTTATCAAAGGCCTAATCATCCTTTATGGTGTTCAACTATTGAGGGTTCTTCAAACCTCATCTTTTCAGATTTAAGGTTTCATGTACCTTAGCTTCTCAAGTTGTGTTTTCTAGGTCTTAGAGATTTCCGATCTATCTACTGGATGTTAGCTTTGTTAGGAATATTACTTTGCTTATTTTTTTGTGTCATGAGACGAATGGCAGTGTGTAACATCCCATTTCCACATTAAGGGTTAGAACCTTAAATTTCTGTAAATAAGAAATAGCATGAAAGATTAGAAAATTTTATTTCGTACTCATGCATAATTTTAGCATACATGCATATGAATTTGAATTTTTCACACATTAAAATGATTGTTTATGCACTCATTTGACATTTTTCGGGTATAAATGATTTTTTATTAAAGTGATTATAATGCAGAAAATGAATAAAATGTCTTGAAAATTGATTTGGAAAATATAAATAGTGATTTAGAATTTTTGGTGAAAATTTAGGAAATTTCTTATATTTATGAGTATTTTGGGACTAGGAAAAATGCTAAATAGCAGGAAAACCGACAAATGGTAGTAGAAATAAATATTAAATGGCAGTAAAAATTTTGATGAATGACATTAGGATTTATTGACAAGTGTCATTGAAAATTAGGAGACAATTGGAATAGAAATTGGAGACAAATAGACTAGTTACCAATAAGGGTCTAAATGGGACCATGGGAAGATAGCAAGTGGCAGTGACATGTGTCACTACCACTCACCACTCACCCCATAAGATTTTTAAATAAGAAAGACCATTTTGATTGTTTTGTCTCTTGCTTTCTTCTTCTCTTTGTAATATTCTTCATCTTCTTTATTCTTCTTCTTCAACATTCAAGATACCCATCTTACCTTCATCAACATGAACCTTGTTCTCACCTTTCATTTGCTACT
Source organism: Erythroxylum suave (assembly GCA_027563595.1). NCBI lineage: Eukaryota > Viridiplantae > Streptophyta > Magnoliopsida > Malpighiales > Erythroxylaceae > Erythroxylum > Erythroxylum suave. The sequence continues at coordinate 4,142,478 of JAOSBN010000001.1, forward strand.
ATCATTTTTGTTGTCTTCTTCATATTTGTCACGAAAGGCCTAACCCTGCCACCTCCATGTGATGATCGAGATGTTTGGAAAGCTAGGGCTAAAAGTGATTTGAAGACTTTGAAGCTAAACAAGTAAGTATAAAGCATTGCTCTTCTTGATTTGTTACATGAAACATGTTTGATGATAATTAAAGGTCAAACGATCATGAAATGGTAACATGTATATGCTAAAACGTGAATGGGAAAACCTGGGTATGTTCCTGTCTTGTTTTTATGTAGGTGATGATTATTAATTCATAAGTTGATTTAAAGATGAGTTTATAACCGAAAAATCATTAAAATGGTGTAGGAGAAAGTGCAGAAAATTTTGAGTAGTAAATGGAAGTCAAAATGTTCTATTTTTATTGAATAATCACAACAATTTGTGGGAGTTGTTATTAGGGTGAATTAAAAAGGAGTTCCAAGCTGAAAGAAAAGGCTAAAGTGGTATCTTGAAATGAGATGAATTAAGGTGATATTTAGAAATGAAATGAAGGTGAAAATTGAAGTTAAACTTGTGTAGAAAATTTATGATGAATGTGTATGTGAATATGTTCTATTTTTGGTGTTAATGACCAATCATGGATTATGATTTGTTTGTAGGTATTTTGAATTGGAATGGAGGTAAGAATGAAGAAGAATTGAAGTAGGAATGATAAGATGTGCATAAGGTGTGTTAGATGTAACTTGTAGGAGTTGGAAATTTAGAAAATGGCCAGTAAATGTTTGTTAGGCTCTCTTCAGGTCCTTTGGGCAGACATTCTCTGGAATTCCAACATTCTAGCTCCGTTCATGTCTATTTGGAGGGACATAAGTCCGCTGGGCAGACATTCTTTGGACACATACATAAATGTGCAATTCTTCAGACGCCAAAATCTCTCTTCGGAGTCTTCACGAAAGTTGTAAAACTCGAAGTCCTCTTCGAAAGTATACTTGAATTACTTTAATCCAATAGCCACAGCAAAGTTATGCCTCTTGTCCCAAAATTATATATATTTAGGCTTGAATGGAGCTTGAAATGTACTTAGTTTGATGAGAAAATAAAAGATAAAAATGCGTGATATGTTTAGGGTAATGATTGAGGATATAAACATAAGAATGGATTGTTGTATATCAAGTGTTCAATATGAAATTTTGGGATGATATGAGAATGAAGGTGAACCTATGATGGCTAATGTGATTCCATTAAGATGAATGATGAGTATTAAGTAAAGATGAATCACAGGCGGGATATTTTGTGATCTTAGGAAGCTAAAATAACCTTAGTAAGTGATTGAATGATGTGTATTAAGCAAGAATGAGTGATAACTTGAATATTATCTAAACATATAATGCTAGAAAAGAAATGATGAATGATTAAATTATGTTATTTGAATGACCAAGCTCTTTGACGTATGAACCTAAGAGTAAGCTTGACACATACATATGATGTTGTTAAAAATTAAGTTATATGATTAAGGATAAATACCCGGAATAGTCAACATAGGCATGCATTATACATTACATATATACATATGTGTATAACTGAATATTTATGTGATTATGCAATTAGTAACGTGTGCACAATATGTGTATTGCAAGATGTTGATACAAAGGATTGAATGTTAGCACCCAAACATTTCTGGAACATGGAAGCTAATCTGAAATGTACTATGAGTCGTCCTAAATGGTCTTACTTTAATTGTTTGCTCTGTTCTAAAATTATATATTGAATTGGTATATGATGTGAATGTACTGATTCCAGGCATTAAAGGTCCAAGGCATTTGATGCATGTAAAACATATTGGAAGTGCTCATTGAATGTGAATTTGACTGAATACGTGTTTCTTAACTTAATTATTGAATGTCGGAACAAAGGTTCGATGATGAATGTGAACATGAATACAAATGTGAATGATTGAGCACTAGTGATTGATTGAAATTATGAGATGTGACGCATTTCATTACATGAATGCATGAACAGATAAAGGCTATTGTAACCGAAGTAGCTACCGAAAAAGAGCTTAAAGCTCAGAAAGTGAAAAAGAGCTTAAAGCTCAGAATGTAGTAAGAGCCTCTAACTCTCTATATAAAATGAGTCATGTATCTCCAATAGATAAATAATAGTTATTAATGAGCCCAGTATCTACAATGGATATGACATAGTTATAGGCACTCGGTCACACCAATAACAATTAGAAGTGAGTCTCATAATCATTACATATATAATTTATATGTATGTTTTAAATGATTGAAATGAACTATTTAACTGTCTGAATGTGAAATGTGAAATGTGAAATAAGTGAATAAAGTTTTAATTAATGCCCCATGATGAATTAATGAAGTGATGTGTTATATGTGTTAATACTTATCTGCAAATTGAATGTGAACTGTGAACTATTTGTGTTATGTGATTTGAGTGAGCCATTGAGGATGGTCTGCTCACTAAGTTCGCAAAACTTTAAAAAAATTACAACTCTTTTGTTCAGGCTCAGAGGATCCTAGTTAGACAAACTAGAAATTTAGCCGTTGAAGTTGAATAAGAGATTAAAGGTTGGGATCAGTTGGATTCTGCATATGTTTTCTGTTATTTTTGTATTAAAGAATGTATTCTGCAAATATTGTACAATGTGTATGTGAATAATTCTGATATATAATGACTGTATGACTGAAAGCGTTTCGAAATTGTAATGGGCCCAAATGATTTCTGCAACATGTATATTGTTTGTGACATTTGTGATTTAAATTGTTATAAACAAAATAGACTATTGATTATTGGCTTTCTGAAAAATGCATGTGATATTTTAAAAAAATTTGTAATGAGAATTATTTGATTGCTCTAGCAAGTCGTTTTGATAAGTTGTGTGTTCAAATATCATCGAGATGTACGAATACATGCTTGGTACAAGTGGTATGCTACATAATAGGTTTAAAAACAAAATTGGTGTCAGTATGGTCAATGTCAAAAGCTTAGCGAAAACCTTTGGCAACCAGACGACCTTTTTAATGTTTAATAGTGCTATCAGGATTATGTTTGGTCCGAAACACCCATTTTAACCAATAATGTTAGCATTTGGGGGAGGAGGAAGAAGAGTATAAGTGTCATTGTGATGGAGAGCAGTGAACTCTTCAAATATAACCTCACACCAATAAGAAAATTTATTTGCCTAGGTAAAGGACACAAGGTCAGGAGAAGATTTAGTAAGCATGGAGCAAGTGATGTAGTCAAAAAATGATTGGATAGGAAGATTGATGGTGAAGGGGAGCAAAGGTTAGTGGTAAAGGAGAGCGAGAAAGTGGAGTGCAGGGTACGAGAAGTGAGTGGCATGAAAGGTAAGGAAAGTGACTAAAATGTAGTGGGTGAGGATGTAGACGATGGAGGTGGAGAGTGAGCATAAAGAAAATAATTTTCAAGGAAACGAACATGACGAGAAATATAAAGTTTGGATGTCAAGAATCAAAGCGGCAATAGCCTTTATTTTGAGAATAGTAGTCAAGGAAGACACATGGAGTGGGACACATGGAGTGGATTTGGGTGTGAGCTTATCAGGGCGAGTAGAACCAAGAAAAGGAAAGTAGGTGCATCTAAAAACTCATAAATTTGAGAGATTTGGTGGGGCGGTAGATAGTAATTCATGAGGAGAGTTATTATTGAGGGTAAGAGTAGGTAAGAGATTGATAAGGTAGATAGGAGTAGAGAAAGCTTCAAATCAAAAGACTTTGGGAAGAGAGGAATTAAGAAGAAGAGTAAGACTGGTTTTAGTGATATGACGAATTTTGCATTTTGTAAGACCATTTTGTTAAAGAGCGCAGGGACAAGAAATACGGTCAGTGATGCCATTGTTGGTAAGATATTGGGCAAACGTGCCTTTGACGAGTTCAAGGGCTCCATCACATTAAAACTGTTTGATATGGGTGGAGAATAATTTTTCAATTATGGTTTAGAAAGTTTGAAAAATATGTAGAGCATGAGATTTGTGAGTTGGGCGACAAATCCTGGTTTATCTACTAAAGTAATCAATGAAAAGAATAAAATAACAAGAACTAGAAAATGAATAAAATAGGGAAGGTCCCCAAATATCATAGTGAAAAAGTTACACAAGGGTGGCGGAATGACGAGAAGAATGTGAAGACGAATACTTTTTCCTTGAAAACAATAAATACAAGAATTTATGAAATTTGAACTAACACTTAAAGACGTAGATAATTTAGAAAGTGTAGAACGACATAGATAACTAAGAGGTTGATGCCAAAGATTGAGTGAAGCCAGAGTGACTGTGTAAGCAACAAGATTGTGAAAGTGCAATGGAATCTTTATTAGATAGAGATTATTTTATATGGAACTCGTAAAGAGCGGTATCTTGGTTTAAACACCCTTCAAAACATAAACAAAGGAATTAAATTTAATGAGACATGAATTATCAATAACAAATTTAGCAACAGATAACAGATTTGTAGTGAGATGTGGAACTATTAAAGCATTATCAAGATAAAGTGGACAAATTTGTGTAGGGAATGTAACAAGATTGGTAGAGGAAATATGAAGAGTGTTACCATTACCAATAACTACTTGGTTGGGGCCATCATATGGAGTTAAAAAGTCCACAAGATGAGTGTCGGGAGTCATATGGGTAGTACCACCAATGTCTGGTAAACATTCAATAGTATCGTTGGAGGGACAGGGTTGAGCATCTTTATGTTCATGAATATCCATAGCTGAAAAGGAGAAGTTAAGAAAAGTAAAATCAGAATAGAGCCCAATAGGGCAATTTTGAGATCCAAAATATCGAAAATAGTAATAGGTCGTAATGTGACCCCACTTCCAACATATTTGGCATTAGGTGGGTGGTTTATTAAAATTGATCTGGGCTGGGTGCTTTGTGGTGTGGTATAGTGTCTGGAATTAGGCCTAAAGACATTATGCTAGTTCTATTAAGGTGGGCTATAGTTTGGTGTAGGAATGGACTGATGTGATTGTCAATAATTACGAGTTCCTCAAAGATGGTGGAGACAGTGTTAAGAAAATTAGAGACCAAGAAAGCACCTTTTTTGAGTTTGTGAAGTTTGCATCAAAGGAGCGACTGTTGGGACAAGGACTGCTAGAGAAAGAGGTATTTTAGGATGAGTCAAAGGTCATGAGTGGTGGTGCACCTGAGTGTTAGGTGGGAGATGGAGCTAGAGAGGGAAGCCATAAGGTAACAATAGACGAGACAGTCAAAATTCGACCATTTAACAAATTCAAGAGATGTACTATTTTTTGGGGGATAAAAGTGACTTTAGCGTAGATAAAAAGATCAAATCTGAAGAGAAACAACTTGGATTTGATTTCGTCATACCAAGTAATTAGTCGTGTCTATGGGTGTGGTAAGAAAGTTGATTAATCAATTAAAGGGTAGAATTGGGGTGGTAGGTTCTACCATAGCTGGTATTGGTGATGATGGAATGAAGGCGAGGTTCTTGAAATGATGTAGGGAGTTTAGGACAAATAGATGAGGATGTGGATGTTGTTATAAAAGTGTGTAAATGAAGAGGTGTGAGGAAGAGTTGGTTATTTCATGTGGCATTTAAATGGATTCTGTTGGTGTTTGATTGTGTGTTGGAATTTTACAATTTTACTAAAAAGGAAGGTTTGGTGTGTGTTTTTTTTATTCGTGTGTTGGTTTTTGTGGTTGTTTAGAGGTAACCTAAATGTGTGTTGAGTAGTTTGGACTGGATATCATAGGTTGGCTAAAAAAAATTAAGTAAGATAAGGAGTTAGCTTTGATACCATAAAGGAATTATGAAGAGTGTGTAGGAAATAAGTACCGCTTTCAATACATTTTATGAAAGGCTTAGAGCCTTTATATGTAAGTAAAAACAGAATCAAAAGAGATTTACAGAATATATCTACCACCAATATTATAATCTAGTTTGATCTAAGTTTATCTAAAGAGATTGAAAACTAATCTTGTCTATAAAGATTAAATAGTAATCTTAAGATACATTTAGAAGATACTTAAAAATCACACTTTTCTCTAAAGTTTCTGCATTAATATCTTCTTCTGTATTTAAACAAATTACAAATTAGTAACATATGAAAATTTTCTTATATAAATCATACCTTTAATGTTAAATATGTTTAAAACAAGATATCAACTTACCATCAATAGTTGTTCTTAATTCTTTCGTTGTAATAAATGCATTTTTTTCATAAATCAACTTTTCAAAATCATTATAATCAAGATCAAATGATAGCTCTTATTTTTAGGTTAAAAAAACAATATGATTAATACAATCAATACCAATTTGATCATATGTTATCTTTTTACTAAGCACCTTGAATACATAATAGAGAAATTATAAGGTCAATAGTAAAAATAAAGTTAATGAAAAATAAAAACATATCAAGAAAATACATTTTCTTCATTCTTATGTTATAAGTAATGTAAGCAAGGTCACTGAGTCTTTGTTCTTTTAAGTAATTTAGTTTTTTTGTATGAATGTGTTAAAAAATTGCTCAAATTACATTCACAAACTTGATGTAGAAGTTGCTTAACTAAGTAATCAAATAGTAAGTTTTTTCAATGTCGAAGCACTTTCACCAAATAATCTTTACCACTCATTTGCATTCTAAATCAATAGTTATAAATGTTAAAAAAAATTAATAAGTAAAGGATAAAATAAAGAATGAAAACTTATTGTGCTATATTTTTTTTATATCATAAGTTCTCTCTTTACAGAAGATCTAGCAAAACTCCGTAAACCTTCACAAATCAATTTAATTTCATTTATTACCTTTGATTACTCTTCATTAGTGAATATACCTTTATATTCAACCACATCAAAGAGACCACTTATAATATCAACATATGTACATATATCTCTACTATATCAGCAATAAGGATTGAGAAAGTAAGCAGCCAAATGGATCATTTAAGTAAGATACTTATCTCATCACCGATTAAAAATATCTATATACCAAAGATGGCTGCTCATCTAAGTCTACAATCCTCAACAACATATATATATATATATATCAATGATAGCTTCTCATCTGAGGCTACAATCCTCAACAACTTTATAAACAGAATCACAATTTTCACTATATATATCTCAAAGATAGCTTCTCATCTGAGTTCACAATCCTCAACAACCTTATAAGCAGAGTCACAATTTTCGCAACAATCAAGCAAGCATGATAAAATTTATTATCCAGAATAATAGTGTAGAGCTCTTTTCCTTTTACACCTTTTGATAAATTATGAATTAAAAAGTATCTACTTGTTATTAAATTTTGAAGTGCTTCTTTATGCTCATAAACACCTCTCAAAGTTATAAATGTAATTGCAAATCTAGTAACAAAAGGGCAAACAATCTCCACCCAATCTTTTTACTTTTTTAGCCAAGACAGTAATGTTATATGATTATACTAAAAAACTATGATCTTAGATGCACTTAAGTAAGATTAGAAATACGGTTCATACAACCAATGTCTTTTTAAATGAGATCTATACAATGAGCCGACATAGAGACCAATAAATACATTGATAATTTGAATATAGTAAGTACATGGCTGATACATAATTAGTTGCATTATCTGGAATAAAGTGTACAACAGTTGGTCCAACTTATTAGACAATGTTAGAAAATAATTCAAACAAAGTATGAGCACTTTTAACGATATCAAAAGTATCAACAGACTTGATAAAAATTATTCCAACATTATAATAAAGCAAGAAATTAATCAAATTTCTTTGTCTTTTATCATTCTACCTGTCTACCATAATAGTGCATATAGTTGTTTCTTAACTAGACTTATATGTATGCAAAATCGTCTGGCTTTTTTTAATCTTTAAGCAAAGGCACATGAATCTTACAATAAGAAGGTCTCTTAGATCTCAGACCCATCGATATTGTAGCATTTATTACTTTTTGAAAATAAAGTGAATTTAAAGGAACACATGAATGATAGAAACATGTAGCTCATGCTCATTTACTTCACAAAATAGCATCGTTAATAACCAAAATACTTTTTAAAGTAGGTTGGGAATCAATAGTAGCTTTTGGAGGAAAATAAAAATCTATGTTATTAATAACTTTCCTTTCTCTTTTATCTATCACTTGTTGTGCTTCATCGTTTGCAAAAATATATTATGAACCTCTTTATTTTTATTTTTGTTTTTCTTTTTTAATTGTTGTTGCAAATAATTTACAATCTTCTCATATACATCAAAGGGTAATTTTTTGCAAGAAGCGATATTACCTTTAATATAAGCAAGATATTCTTTAATTCTATAAATTTCTACTCCTTTAAATATTCCACTGCAAAATATACAATTATTTTAAATATTTCCATTAGATGTTTGGGAAAAAGAAAAATACTTATATGATGACTCAGACCTGCCATGAGTAGAAGACGTGAAGTTCATCAAATCTTTTTTTTATAATTCTATATTCTCCATTATAATTTCAACCTAAAAATTCAAAAAGATAATTTTGTAAGTTTTTTAGACTACAATAAGTTTTGGACATTATAAAAAAGCAACATATATTGAAAATACTTATCCTACTAAATAAATTGTATTTAACAAATTAGTATAGTTAATAATATTCATCTTAAAATATGGTAATATGAAAGTTCAAAAAAAAAAGACATACAAGTGAACGAAAAAGCTTTTACTTAGTATATGTCTTGTTTTAGTAAACAATTGAAAATAAAAATGGCATAACTAATCATAAAGTGCTCAATCTTTTGAGACTTTTTTAATTCAGTGCTCAAGTATTTAAAATTTTAAATTGAGTAAGCAACTTTTAAACCCTTAGCAATTTTGCTCAAAAGATTAGTTTTGTTAGTAATTTGTTATCTTGATTAACATAATCTTTGTTGTCTATAATATGTAGATGTTCACCTAGAAAATAATTTTAGAAATAATGCTTTAAACAAACAAGATTTCGTTAACCAAGTCGAGTCTAATTCAAAAAATAATGCTTTAAACAATCAATTGCTCTTAACTGTACATTTGAATCGAGTTAAATATTTAGGTTTAAATTACTCGTTTAGACGTTTGTTTCTATCTTATTGGTTTGGGCTTTAAGATTGTTTCTCATGTCTCATTGCTTTCTCATTCCATAGGCCTAAAAGAGAAATATAAAAACATGACCCTGTGACAAAAAGGATTGATCACAGGCTATTGACAAGTTGGGCCTAAGCTGGAAGCCTAGCTTTAACACTTATGGTGCAAAACGAACCTCAATGCCTTATTACCAAATAAGCTGAAGATGAGAAGAAAGAATTAGAATGGCAAGATTTAGCGAATAAAGCAAATTCATGTATCCAATTCCTTTGTGCCAAACCAATCTCCAGATTTACAACCATATTCATAATTTCCACAATAACCTTTAATAATAGTGCGCCCCTAGGATTTAACACTGAAGGGCACAAAAGATGAACATACGATTTTCAATTTTTTGGGTAAACCCTAGAAATAAACTGTAGATGAGTGATAGATCCCACGGGACTAGAGTTATCGGCTTGCAGCACGTGATTGCCCCACAAAAACAGGCCACCTACCATACAAACCAGCAATCGACCTGTTGGCCTTTACCCTCCGACAACTTCCAGTTCTGGTCCTGTTCTAAACCTACAAAGCTACCGTATATTGCTCGACTTAATCTAAACAGAAAGCGAAGAAACAGTTGCCACTGGAAATAAAAGACAAGGGGAAATTAAAGAGCAGCAAGTGGAAGTCTTGCTTGCTAGGCTGTGTTTATACCCCACCAAGTGCTTGTTACCATGTGTCCATACCGTGAATGTCAATTTTAGAGCTTGGAGACGCTCCCATGAATAGTGACATTAGGTAAATAGAGCTTTCAGGCTTCAGCTGTCTGTAAGAGACTAGAATCTTTCTAATTTGTTGTCACCAATATTTTATTGCTAGTAAGTTAAATAGGCATAGACCAGCATTTTTAAGCTCTTAAACTTCCATCACTGTGGTTGGCATTTGTTTTTTTTTTGGCACCAAAAAGTCTAAAATGAAAAGCTAAAATCTTGACTAAACTTACCACTTAAACTTATTACTTAGCAGTATGAATATTTATTGATATTATGCAATCGAGTTCTGTTATTTGTTTGCCAAGTTTGTACCCGTTTGAGGACATGATTCAAATCCAAGGTTGTTAATATTTCTTGTCATAGGATTGGCTGGAACCCAAGGAGTTGGATACTGGTTAATGCTACACAAAAAATGTTTAATCAGAAAAAGCGTGGCATATAGGTTTGTACAGAAAGAGCACTAACCAGCTACAAGTCATTTTGTCAGCTACTGTAAATAGAGCACAGTGAGCTCCAGTTCCATTATGTAAAGGGGGATTTTGTGAAGTATTATTCAAGATCCTGTTTTTGTTGAATTTTCCTGCTGAACTTTTGCTGTGGAATTGGCCTGTCTTATCATTTATATCAACGAAGTTGATTGACAGGTCATACAGCGGCTATCTTGGAAAACTGGCGTCAACAGAAGATTTTATGTTACAACAGCACCTGCCCTGTAACTTCTATGTTACTTCTATTGCTAGACTCTTATCTATTTGATTATTAAATTAATAATTTTGATAAAAAAAGCAATTTTTGTTCTTGTTCTTGTTTTTTATTTGGTTGTTGTTGAATTGATTGATCTGTGTACACTCAGCTCTCTTTCTTCTTTCAAAAACAGAGCAGCAATAGTAAAATATATGGTAAAGTTAACAAATTAAGGTATTTAATCAAAGTGGTTTCGTCATTATAGCATGCATGACTTAAAATATGTGACTTTAGGTAGAATCTACAAGTTCTATAGCCAATTCATATAGATAGATCCATAATTAAACGCATTATCTCAATCATATTAATTAGTTAAATTGATTTAGCTTAGCTAATCTACAAAGCATGATATTAGAAAAACCAAATGTGTTATGTGCTATGATAATTGATATGTGCAGTACCAAAAGTCAGCATACAGCATCATAAATCTGAAGGATACTTCCACTAAAAGTCTAAAACCATGATTCTTTGCACTCAAATCTATTAATTGCAATACAAGAACTTAGCCTTGGATCTACTTATCCAAAACCATCGCCTCACTCGAAATCTCTCGTTGTATCATTGGGTCTCAATCTACCACACCGACCAAAACTCGAAAAGGAGTTAAATGGGGTCCTAAAAATAAGCATATTATGTAAAGAACAGGGCAGTATAGGTGCTTATACCAGAATCCTAAGGTGATAAAACAGCAGTAGGTTTAATGTTATTTCGCCATCAAATGATCTTCTTCACTTTGTCTATGCCAAAAGGACAAAAAACCAAATAAACAAAAGATGGTAAAAAGAGAAAATTCCTGTCCTTAATTTTAAATCCCGTCTCTACTTTCGAGTCAACTATTAAGGTTCTTTCTTTGTGACTAGAAGGTCACAAATTTGAATCACATAAATTAATTTTTTGTAAAATTTGAAAAGAAAATTACGTATAATTGATTAATTGAAGGAGACTAATTTAAGTAACAAAAATAATTTTATATAAAATAAAAAATTACGTATAATTAACGACCATCTCTCGACACTACTAAAACGAAAAACCTTAGTATGATAAAGCAGCTCTTTCTCTACTTTCGATGGAAAAATAATACAAGCTAAGCTGCATCATACTGAAAATGACTAAATGAGTTGCCAACTTTTGCTCGTATAGTTCTTTCACTAGTTAATAATTGAAGCTAAGAGACAAAATTTGGGTGGCCTTTGTCCAAATTGTACAAGAAAAACTTCACAACCTACCCAAGCATATCCCCATTGCTCATCCTCAGGATAGGCTGCACTGCTTACATGTATCACAGGACACACATTAAATATGATGATACCTTTAATGTCTATGAAATCAAGAGTATAATCAGTTTATTTTTAATCACATTGATTCAGCCAGCATCCAGAAATTGTGCAGGTCATAGTTGGTTTTAGATAAAGAAAATTATTTGTCTCTTTCATGATGTTAATGAGAATATATCATAATACAATAAAAAAGTTCTCAAGATACCTGTTCATTGTGTCATTGTCTAAGCTTGCTCTGCCTCTGTCCCTTCCCGTGCGGGATAATCAAAGCGCAAAATAGTGCGAGTGGTTGGGACGTATGATTTTCTTACATATTATGAAATTTCACATCTATTATTTTTAGTGATGTTTTAGTTTTCTTTTTTAACAAAAAAAAACAATATACTAGATAAATTCAATAATAAATAATTTTTATTTTAATATCTTATATACCATTTATTGATAAATTATAAGTGAAAAATATTATACTTCATTAAAATAAATAATTTTTAATTACGAAAACAAATTTTATTTAAATTATATATATTTAAAGATATTTTAAATTTAGATTACATTGATTAGTCATTTGGAAATAACATCTCTAATAATTAGGGACAAGACTGCGTATTACTGGATATTTGTAGATCCTACATATAAGTGAAATTTATACCGAGCGTTATTATTATTATAGTAGTAATAATTAAACTAAAATTATTTTATTTTAAAATTTTGAATTTTAAAAATTATAATATTAAATTAAATTACTAACAATATTTATTAATAATTAAAGCTAAATAATTAAATATATAATATTGAATAAAATTATTCATGATTTTATTAATAATTAATATTAAATAACTAAATAATATATATTAAATTTATAGTAAATCATATTATAAAAATAAAAGCAGAAAATAAGAACTATTTTGTGAAAACAATCAAAATTAAAATTCAAAACATAAATAACTTTTTTATTAAATTAAAAATAAAGATAAAAGTTAAAATTTAATAAAAAATTTTGTCTGACAAAGCTAAATACCTATCGGCATCATTCGTTTTCCGCAAATTCAACGAAGCAATAAATGCCACTGTTCTTGTTGCCTGCATCACGATCACGTAAACAAAGAGAAGCAGCTTATGCGGTAACGTATTGTCTTAAAAAAAATCTTAATCTCCATACTGTCACTATACATGTGTATATATGTTGGATGCAGAGGAGTCAATTTCTTAATTATTATGAATGTGTTTTTCCAAGTAGCAGTAGGAGCACTGCCAACCAGCTAATTGATGGGTAGGGGCAGGTTTGTTACCATTATTTCTTTTCCACTATTAATCTATTTATTTTCTTTTATATCAATGCGACCAAGGTCATGACGTATACATTAGTAGCTACTCTTTTATGTTTCTTGTGGGTGGAAAATGCAGACAATAGAATTCTCAATGTGACCCAAAAACATAATAAGCCATGGCTACGTAAGGTTCTATAAATGTCTCCTAATGGCCTCCCAATACCAGCTATTGGAGCATGACATCTAGCCAATTACTTGGCATTCTGGCTCGACAGTCTGGTATATATGTATCTTCATGATCCCCCATGGCTTATTTTTGGAAAATAGCCCTGTTGGTTGGAAGGGGCGAAGTTGGCAAATAGGTCTTTTAAGGTATTTTTCAAAAATTAAAGAACTAAATATGAGATAAATCATGAAATTGAAAGGGTCTTAAAACCTTGGTTATTAATATTATGATGGTTGAAAGGTCCTCTAGTCTAATCTCTATTTTTGTTATTGTGTTTATGAAACACCAATTCCGGGAAACTAACGTCACAGAAAAGCAAAGTTGACATATAGTAGAAAAGAAGAATGTGTACAGTTTGCTATATTGCAGCACACAATGGACAATTTATAAAGATGGTATGCCAGTTATTAGCACATGGGGAAGATTATGGGTAAGGAAAGAAAAAGTTAGGAAGAGACAAAGATTGTAATAATGAATGTGAAAAGGTAAATTAATTATGCCGTAGTTAGCTGGAGAAATTCAGATAATCAGTGCTTGTTTGTGAGAAACTACGTGCAACTTTTTGGGTAAGAAGCAATATAGGGTTGCCTTGTGTATCATTTCATAAGCAATACCTTTTCTTCTTATGTTAAATCAATGCCCGTGCTCCACACTAAAGGTAACAAGAAACTAAGACGAACCTTCATCATTTCATTATAAGAGGAAGATGGATCACTTTCCTCCTTTTCTTTCTCCAAATCGCAGTCCTTTCACCTTCCGTAATTTCAGACTTTTTAAGTCACCGGGGCCGAGGGTTTATAAGTTCCGTCAGTCACTAAGCTAATTAAGTTATCAAGCCACATTTGAACGTCACTTGGAAATTCTGTCATGTACTTCAATTTACATTTTTAAACATAAAATAGAGATTCGTACACTTAAGTATACGTATTGTAAGTGATCTGATAAGTTGAATATTGTTAACAACACAAGGTCGTCTCCTGGCTGGAAGGAGTTAGGAAGTCTCGTGAGATGAGATGGGGTCTGCTTCAGTCTCGTGTGAAGGTTAATGATTGAAGGATTTGGACAAATTTCTTGGGTGTAAAAGCTACGCTGACACCTGTAAGTCGAAGACAATCAATTATATTGACAAAATCACATTGCATTGAAACAAGGGAATAGACACCTGATGCGTTGATGATGCCGACACATTTGAATCAATTCTGCTATTTTATTCATCTTCAACCTTCACGGTTTAACATTGTTTTGATCAAATGTAGGAAGAGGAAGAATTTGATTAGCTAGCAAGCATTATATTTCAGAAGGGAACTGCGGAACCAAATATTTCAACTACAAAGAACAATGTATATCGGTTGAACTAATCATTATACTTTTTAAGTTATTACTCTACCCAAAATTCGTACTTGTGATAGCCTTTCGTTGATTTTTTTTTTATACATTTCTATCATGTGGTCTTCTTTTTGTTTTCTAATGTTATTGACTAATTATTTAATTATTTAGTGAATCCTTGTTTAATATTAATTTTTTAACCTTCATTATCATAAAAAATAAAATCTACACTAGATAAAAATAGGTAAAAACTATTAATTTAAATTTTAAATTGTAATTCATAATTCATATTTTAAATTTTAAATTTTAATTATTATTCAAAATCAATATCTTTATTAGTTACGAGTAAGATTATGTAGTATTAGATCTCTCCAAATCTTACGTGTTAGCAGAGATTCATATAAAGAGTTGTTTTGTTTTTCTAGTTGATAATTTGAAATTAATTGCTATTTATAATGCAATATGAAAATTTTGAGTACAAACCATGACTAACCTAATTGTTAGTTGTAAAACATATTTTTGAGAAATAGTCTTTTAAATTAAATTAAAATTTTCCAGCAAGTCACCAAACACTTCAAAAAGAAAATTAATTAAAATAAAAAAAAGAGTTCGGCTCACCTAATATTTATATCCATAGAAACTTGGCTTGGCCATGGGTATCTGATATATAGAATCCTCCTACTTCAACAAAAGCTACGCCTACTCTGCCTCGTTTGTTCTAGCACATTTCGGCCATCCTCCGGCGAGAATCCGACCAATATTCCGACGGCATACGAAGTCGTTTCGACTTCGATATATGTTGCATCCTTGATGAGAAGATAATGACAAACTGTTCCCGGCGGGGATCATGTCGGTTTCGTGTTCGGAATGCTTCTCGGACCTTCTCTGCTGCGAGGACTCTTCCGAAATATTATCCAGCCAGTCGACGCTGGAATGCTCATCGGACCTCGAATCAATCGCCTGCTTCATAGAAGATGAGAGAAACTTCGTTCCCGGGTTCGATTATTCGCCGTCTATCGACGCGTCGGCTCGAGAACAGTCCGTTGCATGGATTCTCAAGGTATGAAAAGGGTACTAAAGTTCACTTATTCACAATATTGCCACCACACACCAAGCCATCTAGAAATGTCCGGGAGAAAGATCTGAGAAAGTTGTTCGCCGTTGAATCAGTGACGGCGGAGGACTTTAGATTTCGTACAATCTTTGTGTTTGTTGACGTGTCAGAATCAAAATCTTGTCTCATCTCGTCCTCATGGGACTTGCTCTATGCAGGTGCAAGCATACTATAGATTCCAGCCACTGACGGCGTATCTCTCCGTCAACTACTTAGATCGGTTCCTTTGTTCTCGCAGTCGCCGTTTGCCAGTAAGCGTCCCATATGTTAGTAAATAATTTTGAATGGAGCGTAGTTAACGGTAGACTTTTCAAACTTTGAAGACGACGTTAGTACCTAACTAAAGACACTTGGTATTTTAGTGTTTTATGAGGTACTGAAGTCCGAGTAATTGTGATGACCGTGTTTTTCAAGGTAATAGTTACGCATGTTGGAAACACGACGCCGACCAGACAGTTATTATGGATTTCTTTTTTCTACTTGTTAGGTTCGAGATTAACTTCACTTTAAGTTTTTTTTTAATGGTCTTCATTATATCCTTCTTTACTCTTTAGCATTGAATAATGATACAGGTATATCTATGATGAAACATTATAAGATGGGTATAATAATGGGCTTAAATGTATACGTACAATGTACGAAGTATAGATTATTAGTAAATAATAATGTTGCTTGTTGTTTACATTTTCAGCAGGAAAAAGGGTGGCCAATGCAACTACTCTCTATTGCTTGCTTGTCTTTAGCTGCTAAAATGGAGGAACCCCTTGTTCCTTCTCTGTTGGATCTCCAGGTACTCAAAAACTTTATGATTGGTTTAGTAGCTTGCTGCTTACTTTGGTATGAAATATCGAGTTGACTAGAGATATAAATTATATGATACTAATTGTATCTTGAACCTAGGTTGAAGGGGCTAAGTACATATTTGAACCGAGAACAATACTCCGGATGGAGCTTCTTGTTCTCAGTATTTTGGATTGGAGGCTACGAACTGTGACACCATTTAGTTTCATTGGTTTCTTTGCATGCAAACTCGATCCAACGGGAACTTACATTCGATTTCTGATTTCACGGGCCACAGAAATCATCTTAGCAAATATCCAAGGTACGTATAAATTTTATATGACATTAGGAGAAACAAACATTAACTTTTATTTGGCAGCAGTGATGTTAGAGTTTAGTACAGACATGTTCCGTGGTGGATCGTGTACAGAAATATGATATTTTGATTGATATTGACAGAGGTTAGCTTTCTTGAGTATTGGCCATCAAGCATAGCTGTGGCGGCTATTCTTTGTGCGGCCAATGAAATTCCAAACTTGTCTCTTGCTAATCCCGAACACGCTGAATCATGGTGTGAAGGGTTAAGCAAAGTAAGGATATATACAGCTATATATACGTACATTAATGATTATTGTTGCATGTAAAGACAAAGTATCCAAAACATATCCAATTTTTTGCAGGAAAAAATTATCAGCTGCTACCGATTAATGCAAGATCTTGTGCTTGACAGTAGCCGGAGGTCGAAACTCCCAAAAGTCATACCACAGCTTCGGGTAACAATTCGAGCTAGAGTGAGGTCCAGTGACTCATCATCCTCATCTTCGTCATCGTCTTTTAAGCGGAGAAAATTAAATAAATGTTTGTGGGTAGATGATAGCAAAGGAAGCTCCGAGTGACGAAAGAGATAGCAGTATAAAAAGTCTGCTTGAAGAAACAAAAACAAGGACAAGAAAGAAATAATGGCCCTAAGTTATCTAGAAACCTCGAATATTTTCTAGGAGGGGTTTGCTGAACACATTGACATGAGTGGGTATAGATGATTTAGTGTATATATATATAAATATAAATGTGAGAGTTTGGTGAGTTTGGGGTATTTATTAATTTTTTTAGTGGGCTAGTGTGCCATTGATGACCTTTAATGGCATTGCAGATTCCCAAGGGAAAGGGGAATTGTCCTAGTCACATTATTTTATCTTACGATCGAGAAAGTTAGGGGAAGAAAGAGAAAGGGGGTTTTGTGTGTTTTAATAGTGGAGTGAAGGAAGGCTAAAAAGTTGAGGGCGGTGGAAAATTCAATGCAAGCATCGATTATTGAATGAAAGGAAAGCCGGAAGTGGGACCTTTTTAACAGAGTTAGGCGAAAAGGAAGGGAAAAAAATCAACCGGGTTGATGAAAATAAGGAAGCTAAGTTTGAAGTTTGAGCTACGCAAGGAATGGGATGTAAGATAGTAGAGCAGAGACTCCATCTGGATTCTGGTCAAGCCATACTTTCGCCAGCATTTCCCTCTCTTGATCTAAAGAACAGAAGATGTTGATATTTGTGTATAGACTTGAGAATTGAGTGATTTGTGTGACCATGAACTATGGTGTTTCATGGAGAATTGGGTGATTTGTGTGACCATGAACTATGATGTTGCATGGCACAGAAGAGTGTATGTGTGTGCTTTTTTGGCGGGATTTTGCCTCTTTCGAGCGGCCTTCACCTTGGCCTAACCATAGTCATCCTCTTTTTTTGAGGAGTATCCACTTTATTATTGTTATTTTTTAATATTTATTTTCAATTTCTTTTGCGAGATTGAGGAAAAATCTCTTTGAGGGCATAAGTATGCCCTGAAAGAAGAATACAAAAGGTCTTTGGGGCCTTTGAATGCGTGTGTTGTATCTGATTTTGATCACATAAAATAAAATGTTCGTAATTATATAGATTTCCCATTCAATTATCTTATCCTCTCCCTGTGCATGGCATGTGATTGACAATACATACTTTGTAGCGTTGCGATTTGTTTTTACTACTGTGTCAAACATCTTTTAACAAGAAAGTGTGGAACTTAGTGACGGCTCAGTGCAGTTAACGTCCTGCAAGAATTGAAGCGACTGCTCGGTCCCGCCAGCAATAATATAAACTCTCACTCCTTTTAGCTCACAGTTCCTCGCTCGTGACAATGAGTCCATGTCGTTTCTTTCCCAATATCGGACATACACTTTCCCTCTCTCCCACCTAAATCTCTTCACCACAATCAAATACAACTTCAGTTATTGCCCGAAATCGGCAAAACAAGTATCCGTGAGAGCACATTGAGATGATCTGTGATATCCATTATTAGAAAAAAAGAAAAAGAAAAAGCCGACAACCTTAAATTACGCTCCCTTTACACTTTTAAATGCAAACTTGCTTTTATTAGTTTATAAACAGAATTATTGAGTACTGTAGACTGAATCTAGTAATAATAATAATAATAAAGGTAATAACTAAGGGGCGCTTGATTCTACTGTGTTTTTTTTTTGTATTTATCATATTTTTGATTTTTTGTTTCAACTCTTTTTTAAATAAAAACAAAAATATGTTTAATTGTTAATATTAATGTAATCATACTGATAATAATTACATATTAGATAAAATTAAAGATAAATTATTTTAATTAAATAAATTTATTTAATTTCTTATATAATATTTGTTAACAAATTATTAATAAAATTATGTTATTTTAATAAATTAAATAATTTAAAAATCGAAATTTTATTTATAGATTAATATTTATTTGAAATATATTTTAATTATTAAATAAATTTTATTTAAATATTTTAAATTAAATTATATTTATTAATAATTAATAAATTATAAATAATTTTATTGATAATTAATTTTAGTTTGTAAAATATATATTGTTGAATTAAATTAATCATAATTTTTATTAAAAATTAAAAATTAAATATTTAAATGATAGTAAATTAGATTATTGAAAAAAACAGAAACAAAAAACAAAAATTATTTTTTATAATTTTTAAAAATCGGAAGAAATCAAAAACAGAAACTAAAATTTCAAATAAACAACGTTTTTTTATAAATTTGAAAACAAAAACAAAAAATGAAAAGTAAAAATGAAAACAAACACTCCCTATATTTAAATACTGTAGTTTCAAAGTGTCAGGTGCAGTTACGAAGGGTAATTTTAACACTTAATTCGTACATCTCCAGGGCGTTCTTTCTCACGTTTCTCTCTATATTTCTCTTTACATGCAGAGATAATTATAAACCTTCATTTGGGCTGTCAAAGGTTTGCATGCAACTTAGGGAAAGACTCCATAGTACATTCGTTACGCTTATGCTGTGGCCTATTGAACTCCTCGACCCGTTATATTAATTTGCTCACACATTTATCCCACCTAACAGTCAATACGTAACTCATTTCATGTCAAAAAACTTATATGGTCTACCTCTTTTATTGCAACGGACCACTGTGAGGAAGATTATTAGTAGCAATATGAAATTGACAAGTTCTGGTCAGTACATTTTCAACGGTTTCTCTTGGATCTACCCATTTGCCTCGCATCTGATTCAGAACATGAAGGACCACACGCCATGAATGATGAGATTTGCTCTAGGGTTTTCTGCAATAGATATTTGAGTGAAACGACACCAAGTGTGACTCAGCCGTGTCATAGAATATTTCTGCTTTTATGTAAGAGGCCCTTTAGATTGTTCCAACAAATGTGGATCCCATAAGCCATCGTGTCCGATTCCACTTGGTGATTTAATATCACGTCTCCATTAATGTTTATTACAGCCGCTGTCGACTTGTTAGCGAGTTAATGTGATCTGGCGTTCCTTCATTAGTCCTGACTAGTGGGAGCCATTCGGGTTTTGGACTTTGTTAACAATCTAAAACCAATCACCTTCCCAAATAAAAAGGCATCATTAATCTAATTGGAGCTCTTGTTTTAATGATCATCATGTCGCGATAATTTAATCTCAACTGCCCACCTCGTGGGTGATAAGTGACAAAAGTCAGATCAGTTAAAATATGAATGGACAATGAATATGACAAGCCGTGGAACTCAAGAGCTGAGGAAAACGATTTACTAATCAGAATTGCAATTAAAAACACTGGTGCCTGTGCGCAATAGCGTCAACATGATGAGCTCAATGTATGTTGTGTAATAAAATGGGGTGCAGATTACCATTTTTAATCATACATGTATCAAATTGGAAGGAATGCATATAACAATCTTATATTTTGTGAAAGGTTTGGATTATAGGAACTGACTTTCAACAGATAAATCCCTAGGTTGATCAACTTGTCTATGTGTGATTGAGATTTCAACCTCATACCTTTCACTTGTGTTCATTTACATTTACCCTTATATCAAAGCATCTAATACAAAGCTTAACATTTTATTTAAAGAAATAATATAAACACATTTTGGATACTTATAAATTGGATGAATATCCAACTAACCACTTTTTTTTTTTTTGGAACAACCATTTTATTAGATAGGAATAAGGCAGAATTTCTAATGAATTGTTGTTGTAGCAGTGGTATAACTCAACTTTAATAGAGAATTCAGAAATATAAAATGCGCATACAACTTATTCATGTCTCGTCCAATCCCCCTCCACAGTACTTTGCTTTTAACTAAACAAAATGGTCTTTAAAGTGAGGAATCCTAAGTATAAACTCAAAAGCCAACAACTCTTTATCCCTCCCCATAAAAGTTGTCCTTATGGGAGTGCAGGGAGCAGAATCTTGTTCTTTACCTACTCCTTTTCTGAGGAGAATTTTCAACTTTATTGGTTGTGGCTATGACAAAACGGGAGGACCCTTGAAAAATTTTCAACTTTTATAGAGATTGATCGCAAGCGATTTGTGAAACCCTGGCTCGTGGGGTTTCCATGAAAAGTTAGTTCTTTGGCCAGAGGAACTAAAGGCTTCAAAAGCTGCAATGAATGATACACCACAATATCCAGGGGTATAGTTTTCTTGTATGATGTCTTACATAGGTCATATGCTGAATGCAAGACAGCAACACTCCCAGAGGAGTAGTAGTCCATAGGCCACTCAAATGTCACCCTCCTAATTCGTCACTTTACAAACAAAAAGTAAAAGCAAATTTAAAGAAGTGAACGTCCAGACAAATTTCCGGAACATTCACAGTGGTCCTGGGAAAAAAAAAATCACATTTTGTCTTTTAATAGTGCAATTTCTCATCAACTTTCGTCACTCAAAGTCCCTACTACTCATTCTCCAATCAACACATTTGCTTTCAAAATGATGAAACTTCAATAGCCAACAAATAAACACAATTTTACTGTGACAGTAACGATGGATATCAATCTAATGATCAGGTCCACTTCAGATCTGATAAAATCTCAAAGTTACTCAACTATTATCAGAGCCCGGATGGGATTTTTCAGTGTCCTCTGTATATATATAGGTCGTGATGAAAAAGATGTCTCTGCTACTTATCTAACTTCTTTGGATGCCATGAAAAGAAGCTTAAAGACAAGAGTCACGAGTGGCAAGTCTCGAGGGAGCGTCTATGCACATGTGGTTCTGTTCTTTATTGCCTTTGGCAATTTTAGTGCTTGCTAGGACCTCATTCTCTAAGGTGGAGATAAAGAGTCGTCTATTCAATCATAAACCTAGAAAAGGAACACACACACACGCACACAAACTCACTTTGGTGAGATTAGTCCTGTGTCCGTCTACAGTAGTCCAAACACATTAATTTACCATGTAACAGTGAATTCAACCAACAAGGTCACCAAATTATTGTTATTGGCAATAGTCTTTGATTGGTGCAACCTGAGAGTGCTAAGCTGGCTCGAGGCTAAAAGGATAGCTGGGCGGTAAGTTGAAGAAAAGGGGAGATAACTGAGCAACAGCTTCCGAAAATGGAAAGAATTTACTGGGGTGAGTCATCAAGAAGTAAAAGGGAATAGAGACTCCACTGATTGATGGGAAAAAGAAGTTGCTGTTCAGCCTAAAGCTTGAACAGTAGGAAAGAAATACTGAAAAGTCATAAAAACGTCAATAAAAAAAATTCTTTTTACCACTTTCTCAAAAGTAAATGGTCAAATCAAAATAATTTAACCCTCAGTTACCTAAAAGTATGTTAGATTAATGCCCATAAATGACTAAAATTAAAATAACAACTTGAGAAGTTAAATCAGCTTACTTTCAAGGTAAAGAAGATAAGATTTTTTAGCTTTGATAAAGGTTATCCATTAGTGAAAAAGTTAGTCTTGGATTTTGTGTTGAAATTAGACAAATGAAGTTGATATTTACTAATTTGAAAAGGATGTGTTTGATTTACAAGACACCCTTTTGTACAACTTTTGAAAAAAAACTCATCTAAAGGTGTTCCCTCTTCATTGGTTTTCTAATTAATTAATCAAGGTTGTACCGGTGGAAGAAGTGTGCAATGTCAATATATAATTCAAGAGAATATGCATCAAATACTACCAATTTTGGAATATGAGGAAAGTATCTTAATGCTAAATATTCTTTCTTTTCTAAAAACGTACAAGTACTTGTATATTCACTTGTCAAACATTATGTTTGAAGCACAGTAGATAGAAACATACCCCTCTCTTCAAGTCGCACTTTG
Source organism: Erythroxylum suave (assembly GCA_027563595.1). NCBI lineage: Eukaryota > Viridiplantae > Streptophyta > Magnoliopsida > Malpighiales > Erythroxylaceae > Erythroxylum > Erythroxylum suave. The sequence continues at coordinate 4,165,642 of JAOSBN010000001.1, forward strand.
AATCACAATTCTGCCCTTGAAAGATTATGAATAAGAAAAATTCCCCATGTGTTCTTTCTTTTGGTTTTATGTAAAGTTGAGAGAACCTCCCTTACCATTTCACACAAGCCCAATGACAAAGAATAGTCTTCGACTTTGAGATGTTCTATTAAGAACGTCTCGTAACAATTTCAGCTATTCTGAAATTGGGTTCAATAGATGTAACAAGATAATGGGCTATTAAGCCTACTCAAAATAGGCTTATAGCAGTTGGGCTATTTATGTCATGGGCTTCAAATACCATTTTCTTGTTATTTATAAACATAATTACCATAAATTATAAACTTTAATGTCAGTAACATAATACAAAACAAAACTTAAATTGAACCTCAATATTTTCAACATTCAAAACAGATTCTAAATAGATATAAAATTTAACGATATTAACTCTTAGTTAATTAAATATCACATCAATATTGATATAACATTACCCAATTTCTGATTAATTTTAAAAAAATAATTATGTGATGGTAACATCTATTTTTAATTTTTAAAAATATAAAAATAATGCCTCATCTACCAAGAGCTAATCCGGTTAAATTCTTTATTCATTTAGGGTTTGTTTCAAAATTTTTGAAAACATTAAGAGTTTATTTTAAATGTTTCCAAACATTAAAGTTTAAGTTATATTTTGTCAAAAATATTAAAGTCCAAAATACACATTTGACTTGAATTATAATAACAGATAAGGATGATATAAATACAATCGCAGTAACTTATCACAATCGTAATATTAGAAGTATAATTAAAATTTTGGTTTTTGACTGCTACTAAGTTTTTATGCATAGCATTATTTTCTTCCACAAGCCTCTTTTGTATGCCAAAATACTGGATTACTATTGAACTGAGGGAAGGTTTAAGAGACGTGATCAAAATGTGTCAAAAAGATGGCGCCTATCATGTATACGGAATTGATGAAGGAAGTCTCGGATGTCGGATATTCACAATCCAAGTGGATTCTTCATCTCGATGGCTTACGAACTTGTTGAGAAGCTTGTCACTGTTATATTGAGTCCGATTGATAGAAGTCCGAGACTTTCTGGTAGTCTTAGGTTAAAACTAAAGTGTCCACATTTGGCAGTTACAGAGAGGATTATTATGTGTTTCTAGCAAGCAAATGCGATGATTTCAAAGCTCCTAAGTCCAAAAGCTTCATTTGATTTGGAAAAAATAAAAAAGAAGAAGAAGAAGAAGCTTTCGAACCTCTATAGCATGCACTAGTCTTCTCTTTGTGTAGCAAAGTCTGGTGTTTTATGTGATTTGATGTTCTGCTCTTCGTGCCTTGTGCCAATCGTGTTTTAGAATATTTAGTTAGATATGTAGAGATTAAATATAAGGAATTACGGGATCGTTCAATATTATTATTTTATTTACTTTATAACACAGAAATAAATAGTAAAATAGTATTTTAGAATATTTAAATTAAAACATACGATTAATTATTATTTAAATTTGTAAAATTACTTGTCTTTAATACCTACGAAACATCATATAATCTGTCAAAGCTACAAATGATGGGAATTTAATTTTTTTATATTTCACTTATAAACTAAGATACAAGAGATCTGAACTAGTGAACATAAGGTTTGGTCTTAACAACAAAGTGTTCTAATAGACTTACATAATAATTAAACTATACTTAATAAATTTCTTGAGAAGAACAAGATTATAAAAAGATTATAAATATAATCAAAAGTTTTCAAATCTCTATTTGCTTTAATTATAAATAAAAAACTAATTATTTATAACCATCATAAAATTATTAAATTCTATCATTTAGGTAAAATTAATTAGGATTCAATAATCCATTGAAAACATTTTGAAAATGATTTAAAAGGACTAAATAACAACTATCATAAGTTTGCACACAATTAACAAAATGTCTGAGCATGAAGAATCTAATTAAATAAATCATCATACTAGACCTTGATAGTTAATATTTTATAATCAACATACAACTATACAAAATCATAAGAAGAAATAATTCACTAATAGAACCTTTTGGTATGCTATTAGCATGTTATGGCTTGCATATGCAATTCATAAAATGATAAACTATGCATATCTATACCATTTCAGCCTCAATCAATACTTCAATCTCAATCCAAGATCTATAATCTCTAAAAGAGACCATAAATCTCTTTTAGAGATTAGATGCCAAAAGATCCGCTCTGTAAAGATTCATTGATCATAAAAATCAATCATGATATAAACTATCTTCTTTCATTAAAAAAAGTTATAATATAACTTGAGATAAAGAATCATTTGCGATCATATATAATAATAATACTTTCTTGCATGCCTTTCAAACATCATAGTACAAAAAATAAGTGTAGTTGACAACACGTGTTGAGTGCAATGCAAAATCTACCGAACTCTACACACTAAAAAATTATAGCTGTAGTAAGTTGAGATCGTGTCCATAGGGAATATTTGGTTAATTCTTGCAATGAAAATAATTAATGTAAATGAAATTTGGGGGTTGTTATTGGTTGATGCCATTGAGAAAACAAAATAAAAATAAACTAACGCAAACAATTTATAGAAAATAGTCAAAAGCAATAAAAGTGATGAATATTTGTAAAACCCTATTCTCAGATTAATCTTGACCTACATATAGTTAAACATATTTCATTGTTATAATGCTTTCACATCTGTCCTAGAACTATTGATCGTCGACTAACAACAAGTTTTGTTAATCCCAATTTTTCTTTAGGTCATGTTTAATTAAGATAAGATTGTTAATTAAATCTAACTATCGAATAAACTAGGACACACTCCCTGGATTTATTTGGGCAGCCGCATTACATAATAGAAAATAGACCAATCTAAGCAAAAATCACGTTGGCTTAGGTCATTTAACCTAGATTATTTTAGTCTTATTGATTCAAAACCATTAGTCGCTACAAAAGAATCTCAAAGATAACAATTACATATTATATTTAAGATTCTAACAATGAGTTCATACATATATGATAGCAATCATTCATACACGAAAACCCAAATCTATAAATATAGGATAATATAATCAATCCATACAGAGAGATTTAACATTAACCAATGAAAATATATGCTTAATCGTGACTCTAGGCATCAATATCACCTTCGAACTGGTGTCGGAAAGCCTAGCCTTCCATCTTCTCCATGGGTCTCTATAAGAATAACTCTCTGTTGCCTTTCTTTCTCCTGAAATCCCAAAAACAAAGATTGAATCATTTTTGCCATCAAAATAATGTATTTATAACAAAAAAATAGGTTTTTCGGTGAGGTGGAAAAAATCACGAGTGTGATTTGTTGTGTCACGACTATTAATGACACAAAAAAGGGTATGTCCATATAGATTTCCATTCTAAGAATAAATTGTGTCTCCTTAAGATATTTCATATCAAAGTTCTTCGAAAACATCCTCTTCACATTCAGAATATTTAAATTATTGCTGATAAGCAATATATCATCTGTATATAAGACCAGAAATACAAAATTTCTCTCACTGAATTTTGACTATACTTAAGAGTTAAGTGTGTTCTCTTCAAAATTTAAAGTCATAATGACCTCATGAAATTTCAAGTACCAATATCATGATGCCTATTTTATCTCAAAACACTTAAGAGTTAAGTGTGTTCTCTTCAAAATTTAAAGTCATAATGACCTCATGAAATTTCAAGTACCAATATCATGATGCCTATTTTATCTCAAAACACTTGGCTATTACATATGCATCTCCTCTTCTAAATCATTATTCAAGAAGGATGTCTTGCCATCTATTTGGTGAAGCTCAAAATCGAAATAGTTTATTAATGCTATAATGATTTAAAATGAGTCCTTGGCTGAGAATAGTTAGAAAGTCTTAGTGTAGTTAACTTCCTTTATCTGAGTGTACTCCTTAGCCATAAGTATTTAAAAACCTTGCCTTTAATATCTCTTTGGTTTTAAACACCCACTTTATAACTAATAGGTTTAAATGCATTTGAAATGCTGACCAACTTGTAAACACCATTATTTTTCATAAATTATATTTTCTTATCTATAACTGTCATGTATTTATTAGAATATCACTTCCCATTAATTCATCATATCTAAGATGAACCACAATTTCTCTTGAAATACATTTGTTCTTGCCCATATAAACAAAAAATTATCGAAGGATGTAGGCCTCCTATCTTTTTGTGAACATCTCAATAGTGTTATAGGATCAAGGTTAAGTATCCACTATAACATGCTTCATAACATTTGCTTCATCCAAGTCATCCTTATATACCTCTAGAAGTAACCCGATAACTCTCTTATAAAATATTAGAATATGTACTACTATTGGATTAAGATCTTTAACTATTTTAGCTCTTGATGATACTTATCTACATCATTCTCTAAAAACTTCATCATCAATGCCTTTACAATTATATTAATATAATAAGTACAATAAAATATTTAGCCTTTTGAACCTTTAGAATAGCCTATAAAGAACACAAAAGTTGTTCTAGGATTTAACTTTTTATCCAGTAGGTTATGAATCTTCATCTCAACTAGGAAACCTCAAACCCTTAAAAGATTCAAACCAAGCTTTATATTCGTCAAAAATTCCAAAGGAGTTTTAGGAATTGACATTTGGAATAAAGTTTAGGATATAGAGTGTTATCTTTAGTGCCTCGCCTCATAGATACCTATAAAGCTTTAATCTCACCATCATTCTCCTCATCGTGTCCTTTAATGCAATTATGCCTCTATGTTACTTCATTATGCTCAGGTGTACTCGATATGATGTACTGTACAACTATTGCATAACTCTTTTATAAACTTAGCATAATTTCCTTTCTCTTGACCTGATTGTCTATCATAGTGCTTTCCACCATAATCTAACCTTATAATCTTAATAAGCCTATTAAGTTACTTGTTAACCTTTTCCTTATAAATTTTGAATTTCTATAGGACCTTAAACTTATTACTTATGAGATTGAGGTAACCATATCAAGAGATTATTAATAAAAGAAAAATAATTTCTTTTCATTAATGGTGGAGTTCAAAGGTTCACTAATATTTATGTAAATAATCTCCAAAACCTTATCACTCTAAGTGGTACATTTCTTTATACTTATAATGAGTTTATATATATAATACAATCAATATAGGCACCACCAATATCATGACAAACTAAGGAAGGATTTTATCTTTGATTAATATTTCAACTCTTACTTTTAAAATATGAGTTAAGGGTGGCAGTTAAGCCTAAGCTTGACTTAATCTAACCAAAAATTAATATCAAGCTTTCGATCGGGCTCAATTTTTTTAAAAAATTGAAATTTCTAGGCGACGCTCAGCTCAACCCAAAGCTTAAAAGTTCTAAGAAAATGAGTTGTTTTTTATTTTTAATTTAAAAAGTAAAAAATTCAAGCTAGGTCGAGGTTCGACAACCTATGTTAATTAGGCTTAGGCTTAGGTTGTGTGTCTCAGCCTAATTGAGCTACAAACGTAGGTAAAAATTTTCAAGCCAAGTTCATTTTGGACCCAAATATGACCAAGTTTTTTTTCCCTAAAGTGAATGACTTCTCTTTGGTTAAATTCCTTTTAGTGTTTTTTAATATTCATAACCAATTCACTAGGATCCTTCAAATCCAAACAATAAAGACTATCATCTAACAATTATTCACTATTGACAATATAATTAAAGGATAATAAAAAACTTTTTAGTACTAAAAGTCAAAGTGTATCTAGCATCATCAAGTTTGAAAATTGAAATTAAACTATATTTCATAAAAGGAACATATTAACTTTATTCAACAATATGTTATCCTTTAATCTAAACTGTAACTCCACATATGTACTTTACTTTTTCTTTGGTTCCATCACCGATGAATAAGTTCAATTATCCTTCATTTTCCATCCTTTTTTTTCCTCATTACATGTAATGTATTAGAAATATGAAAAAAATAATCATTGTACAACCACTAATTTTTTGGTGCTACCTCTATCAAAGACAACTTAAAGAAAACTAAAACCCCAAGATTACTTGATTTTATTTCTTTCTTCTTCAAAGAAGCCTTAGTCTTATAATAGTTCTCTTTTTAAGTATCCTACCATATCACAATACTAATGCTTCATTTTCTTCTTCTTAACCCCACTAGATGGCCCATTGACCTTTTCACCATCTTTCTTACCATTATTATTTTTCCACTTTTTGTTTGGGTCCTATAATTTCCTTTGAGTTTAAAGGATCTAAACACTAAATCCATTGTATTAGCCTTCTCATACTTAATCTTTTCCTATTTTTAGACATATATCAAATCAATTTATTCACTATTTAAAGCTCCTTTGTGACGCTGTAAACTTTCTTCAAGAAACTAAAGTTAGATAATAAAGAATTCAACACCTAATGTAATAAGAATAAGTAGGCTATTAAGACCTAAAGTCTGCTAAACCTATTGGCTATTTCTTTCATCCTTATGATGTAAGCTTAACCCCTTATACTATATTATACTTTAGTCAAGTCAAACTATGCATAAGCTTTCTAGCTTCAACTTTCTCACATTATGTAAATCTTTCCCTCAAAACCATCACAAACCTTTTGGCATTGTTTCTAACTAGTGGTCCACCCTTCAAAGATGATGAAACATATTTTTTTCATTACCATGATACTCGACCTATTTGACTTTCCCATTTTTGGGAATGAACCTTCCGTAATATCATACTTTCATGTGCCACAAGAGTAGGCTCATCCTCAACCATATCCATACCCAAATCTAACAAACCTAAGGCTAACTGATCACTCTTCTAAGTCTCAAAGTTATTACCATTTAAAGTCTAAATTAAATATATTTTATTATTTGCCATTACTTGGCTCATTAGATTAATAAAGGGATACAACAAATACTCAAAATCCATGCCATATATTATCATTTATAAAGAATAAATGATTTAAATAAATGTTCTAATAGATTAAGCAAGAAATGATATTACAAACTATTATCTCCTTTGAGGAAATAAAAATTTGTAAATTAAGATTGTAATTCATATTTATTATACCATCTCACCTAACTCATGTAAAATTACCCATTTTAAAGTAGGTAACAATACTAAGTTACGAGATAAAATAATCTAAGAGGTGATTAAAAGGATTGAGCTAACATAAATTACAAAAATTGTATGAAAATAAAATTGGAACAACCCCTATTTGATCAACCTACCGAGTTGAACACATTGTTCGATTGACTATTCGTCAAATAAGTACATCATTAAGTTGAATGAATACCACTTTAGGTTTGATTAATTGAATAGCTCATTCAATATATCAATAGGGAAATTTCTAGAAACTAAAAGGTGATAATAAGTAGCAAAATAACAACTTGTATTAAACTCACGAGAAATAACACAAACAAAAGATTTAGCCATAACTAAGTTGCAAATTGATTAGTAGCTCACTTTAATCTAATTATTGACTAATCTCACATTGGATTCATGTGCAATTACATGATTTAAGTAGTTAATAATAAAATTGGTCAACAATGTGAATGTGACATCTAATATGGAATAAGTTGTCCCTCTACTACCCTTCCTTATCCTTTTTGAGTTGAAGATTTAATGCTCTTTGAATGATAAGTGCCTCACCCTTAATATCATATTTGATCCATTCGTTATTAGTATCTTTAAATGATAGCCTAAATTTATTTCTTCTAAATCATTTACACCTTCTACCTCTCCATTATCTTTTATGATAATAACCCTCTTATTTGAGTATTGGGATGCAATATGCATTACTCCTAAACAATAAAAAATTTAATATTTCTACTTTGAGTGGGTTAAGAATCAATTTTACCGTTGCCTCGATTATATATATCATCTATAGATTTAAGAGGCTTATTTGTATTTTAGATTAACTCCTATCGTCCTTTTCTAATTAAGCCTTCAAGAATTAGTAGTACCAATGGAATGCTTTGATAGTCCCTTACGTTTGAGTTGTCTCGTCACCTTCATAGCCATATACATCATCTCTTTTAACTTCAGGTAGCGATGTAACTTTACTACATTATATATATTTCTATTCAACCTATTTATGAACCTTGATTTAGTCATTTCTCTACCCTCCTTTTTATTAGCTAGGAATAAGACTATTTTAATCTCCTTATAATAGCCTCCCACACTCTTTGGTCGAGTAACACTTTGCAACCTCTAATAAGGATCCTTACAATAATGGCTTGGCATAAATCTTTTCCTTATAAGAGCTTTTAATTCATTCCAAGTTTTTATGTGTCACTTGTGATTTCTACTCTTATCCTGAATCATCTGATCCTACCAGAAAATGGCATAATTAATGAACTCCATTATTGTCAAGTTTACGTTCTTCTCCTTATAGTAACTATGATGCTCAAAGATTAATTCTATATGTATCTCCCACTCCAAATAAGTTTCATGATCACTGATATTCTTAAAGTAAGGTATGTTCATCTTGATATTAGTAAGAATTTCATCTACCACTTTTTAACTCTTAGTTCCCTCCTTTTCTTTCAATCAAACTGAACTCCTCTCCTAAGTCTAAACCTACCTTGTTTAACTTCAAATGCTATATCAACATCATCATCACTAAGTTCATCATTATCATCATCAACTTCAATTGGAGTTGTTACATTTATTATGCATTCGTTTATTAAAAGTGTGCTATTCAACAATCTGTAGTGACTATTTTTCTAACACATACTTCACCTCATTATTACAAAGAATGACTTGTCTTTTTTCCTCCTTTGATGTTAAATCACTCTCACTTTTTGTTTCCTTCTTAATCTTTAAAGAACTACATAAACTTGATTAAGAATACAACTTTGTAAATTAAAAAAATTGTTCATCAAGAAGAAAAAAATAAGTAATGAATTAAGTAAGAAATACAAAAATCAAGTAAAATAAGGAAAGATCAACAAGAATTTTATATTGTATTTGGAGATGATTTCTAAAGGTAATCATTCTTGCATTACCTTTTTTTTTCTTTTCTTTTAACAACCATACAAATAAGTGGTATGAAGGACGATATAAAATTGGGGCTAAAAGCTTAAATTGGGTCTTAGCGTTTTTTAGTTTGATCAGTTTAGGACTTAAACTTGTAACTTGCTCAACAAAGGTCTAAACTTTCATGAGTCTACCCAATTTAAGGCTTTTTTAGATGGAAATTAAGAAGTGTGATACAGGCACCGTTAGAGAAAAGTGAGTTAATCTTTAAATGTTAGATAAGAGAGCTTTAAAACTTCATTTTGTTCATAAGCTTCGCTTATTCTTCTCACCCCCCTCTCATAACATCCTGCTTCTTTGAATCCCTTTCTGTTAATCATCTGTCTTTCAAGTTTTGATTTTTTGGGTTTGTTTTTTAGAGTAACCAAATATAGCTAAAAAGTTGTCGTTTAAGCCCTCCTTCATCATCATCGCTGGCGTTCGATTCATCTAGTACTTGGTCAATATTAAAGATCGGTTGGCTATGGAGATTTATAATCCTTGTCTAGACTCTTGGGAAACGTGTCTTCCTCTTTCTCCAGATTTCTAGTCAGGCAATTTGTCTCAGACATTGTCGTCAGCTTTGGTGGGTTGGAAATTTTTTGTTATTGGGATTTATTACTTTTTTGTTTCATGTTTTGATTTGGATAGCCTTGTTTGGAGTCGTGTCATGACCTTGCACCCTCCTGATGTTGTGTTTGCCTTCCTAATCGCTTGTAATGATATGCTTGTGTTAGCAGTTCTGTGTAATGAAGCTCGTGGGCCATCGTTTAACTTGTAGAGGATTGATGAGAAGAATATGAAGTTTGGATAGATTGATAGTATGCCTCAGGATTTGCTTTTGGGTTTGGTTGATAGTGAGGAGGGTGATAAATTTGCGAGCTTGAAGTGTGTGGGTATGGGGAAACTAGTAGGTGTTCCTTAAAATCATACATACTCTATTTTCATAATTCACATGATTCCAGGACAATAACTGAGGTTGAATTTTGATGTGCAATGGCATAATTTGCTGAGTTCTATGATGAAAGAAGTGGAGTGGGTTAGAGAGAATCGTGTCCTAACGTTGGAGGAGTACATAGAAACCTCCATTGTTTCATTTGCACTAGGACCTGTGATCTTTATACCTCTGTTTTCCATTTGACTCGTGTTATCTGAAGAAGTGCTTACATCTGTGGAGTACGATAATCTATTTCAACATGTTAGCTTAGTTGGTTGACTTCTCAATGACCGTGCCTCTATTAAGGTAATCACAACACGAAACACCATCAAACACCTCTTCCAAGTTTCTCTTAGCTTTTTCTTTCTTTTGCTTACTAAAAAATGAACGATTTTTGCAAAGAGAAGGTGAATAGGGTAAGTTGAATAGTGTAATCCTAAGAATGCTTCAAAAGTCCATGACTAAAGAAGAAGCAGTGAGCGAAACTAAGAGACTAATAAAGAGCCACAGAGTAGGGTTGTTATGAATGGTGTTGGAAAACAAAGACAATAAAATCTTAAAAGCTTGTAAGGATTTCATATGGAAGAACAGTCACATCCTTCACTGCTTCTACAATGAGATGGATTGGTATTCCTGTAATAGTGACAAGCTTAAAGAAAAGAAGTATGTTCTCTGGGATATTTCAAATTTGTTAAGAGTTTGACCCGTGTAAAGACTAAAGACTAACTTACCTGCATGTAATGGCGCGTGTATAACATGCCCTAATTTTTTTTTAAAAAAAGTCTTAAATTGAGCAGATTTATGAAAGTTTAGACCTTTTATAAGTAAGTTACAAGTTTAAGTTTCAAATTGATTAAACTAAAAAAAGGTTAAGCCCCAATTTGAGCTTTTAGCCGAAGCACGCAAAATAAAAAATTGAGTAATAAAGAAACCTTGGCAAAAAAAGTAGAGATAGATAAATCTTAAAAATAAAAAAGATGATGAAATTTTATTTTATTTTTATTAAAACTTGAGAAGAAGATTAAGATGTAATGGAATGAAAATAAATTATAGAAAAGACAACTTTTCTTTTCTTTTTCTAATTTTAACAAATAAATAGAATATAGTTTGAATAATTTTAAAACAAAAGGATAACCACATTTGATTTAAATTCAAACTTTGATACCAATTGATGCAAACTCATATAAGAATATACTATAAAGAGCCTATGAATAAGTTTGAATCAATCAAAGAAAGGTAAAATAGATTTGTAAATGAATTGACTTATTGATTATGAATATAAAACCAAATTTATAAGTATTTGAACGCCAAAACAAAAAATTCTTAAATAATTTTAAAATTCAATAAAGAACAAGGAAAAGAAGCTCTAAAGGCTCAGAATAAATAAAAGTACAAAACTATTCTAACTAAAAAGAAATACAATTTAAATACTAAACAACAAAAAATAAAGTTTTGAGTAGGTTGAGTTAAGGGCCAGGTTGTGTTGCTTATAATTTTTTTAACACTAATGAGCTTGTTCTAGGGCATGCCCATATTTAAGATTATTGATCTCCTTTTAACTTTATAAATTTTGATATGGTTTAAGACACACCTATGATTGAGATCGAGGATCCTTTTATAACTTGGTGAGTTAGGCAAGATATGGAATATACCTTTAGCTAAAGTCATGGATTCTCCTATAACTTTATGAAATTCGGCATAGTCTAGGCCACACCTATACTGGAGAATGTGTTTAGACAAAGATGAGTGTTTTGTCTCTAAATCTTCATCAACTCTATATTTTTCAACTAATTTGTGCCTATATGCTATGGATCCTTTATTTAGGATAATCATGTTTGCATCACCTTCTAATTTGAACTATTGTGGATCCCTCTTCACTTGAAGCATGGTAAAAGAAAATCTAATTTAAAGAAAGCTTGACAAAGCTATAGTTAAGCCCTCTTGGTTTCAAAGATTTGAAAATTCCTCAACCTCTTTTGAACCTTCTTTTGTCTTTAATCGTTCTTATATATGTTAATTTTTGGATGTCATAACTAAGAAGAATTTTTCTTTTTAGATTTCGTAACTATCTAACTAACTCTATGGAATTTGTAAATGTTCCAAAAAATCGTTAGATCTAACCAGTTGAAAGTACCTTATAATTTTATTGTGTTAAGAGGTTGAAACTTATTAAGCACCTGTTTGGTTGAGCTTTTGGAGAGTGGAAAAGCACTTTTTTCCACTGCAAAAGCTATTTTTAAGAAAAATGAGTGTTTGGCTGTAAAATTCAAAAGAACTTTTTAAATAGAAATAGCCCTTTTAGAAGCTCAATTTGAAGCTTTTCAAAAAAGCCCCTCATTTTAACTTTTTTGGGTAGACTTTAGGTGCTAAATTTTCGACGTTTACGTTTATAACAAATGCATAGTTTAGACACAACCGAAGCGTCTCTATCTTGACGTTTTATCTCTATCTTCTTCAGCAATCGTTTCTTGACCCAATCATTAATAACAGTCGCAGTAAACAAATACTCTCCTTCGGCACCAAATCTCTATCTTCTCTGTCTCTGGTGAGTCTTTTTCTTGTATTTTGCACTCAGTCAATTTTTAGGTTTTGTAGGCTGTTAATCTTTACTCTGTTGCTTTCCGTCTCTTGTCTGATATTTGTGTTTCTTGTCTTTTCTTGGGAGGCAAGTGGGTTTCTCACATTAAAGAACTCTTTGTTCTTCTCCTCATCTACGTTCTATGTTTTTTTTAATTGTTGGACTTGTGTGTGAAAGTGGCTTGCGTTTATTGCAGCTTGAACTTTTGAAAGTGAATTTGGGATTTCTTGCATTTATTGTGTTTATTGTGTGTGAAAGTGACCAATTTCGATATAGCTCACCAAGTACTGTATAGCAGTAGCCTGGTGGAGGCGCCATCCTTTCCTGCTCTCCAAGAGATCACATTTTCAAACTTAACCCCTTCGTGCATAATCCAATCTGTTTAAACATTCATTATGTTTCTCATAAACCAAAAGAATCTATCTAGGAATTCTGTAAAAAAAACGCCTCCTCATCTTTCAAATCTTGAAGAAACATGAAATGGGTATTGAATCATCAAGGAAAGTTAAGAACTTCGGCTTGTTAGATTGAGTATGTTGGAACCCCTCCCCGGTGAGGTACGAGTCTGACGTCTTACATGACATCTGGACGCGCATCCCACGAGGGAGGAATTCCTCACCACAAAAGAGAACACAAATCGGACTTATTTCACGAA
>JAOSBN010000001.1:4182608-4201175 GCA_027563595.1 Erythroxylum suave
TTAATAGAAGAAAAAAGTATTGAAACTTAGGTAGGTGGTTTGCTTCATATAATCCTCAACAGCTAAGATCTATTTAAGGATCATTGATAAGATTATGGTTTTATCATCTTAAATTTATGTTATAAGGCTATGCAACGAAAACATTATGTTAAGAAGAAAGATAATTATCATGTCTTCTGATGAATTTGGTTATTATTTTGTCTTAAATAAAAAGAAATAAAAATATTCAAAAATCAATTGATATATAATATTGATGTTTGAGATACAGCTGTTAAGTCAAAGAAAATCAAACAAGTTAGGTTTAATCTAATTGTTGTGTTAGCACTTATCTTAACGACATCTTTAGCATTAATGAGCTCCCTAATTTAAGAGAATGTGTTTTTGCATAAATCTTGTATGATATTTTGTTCATTTTTCAAAGTATTCTTTTACTTCTTTCCCTCCATGATGCATAGATGGTACATCTGAATTCAAGTCTAAAGATTGCATAGTCATCTTTATTATGGAAGCATTTTTTGCTAGTCAAATCTACCATCTAAGTCCAAGCTTATTTGTCCTATATGAGGCATATAACTTGTACGAAAGTAAGTTTGAATATTGACAGTTGAATAACTTGTGGTTAATGGTCCCAATTTCCAGGTTACAAAGAGAACATATACGAGGACTTCTTGTTGTGAACTTGAATATATCCTTAATGTTAAGTCTTTGTTTAATGTCTAGTCATAGAATGAATGATTTAAACCCGATTGAGCCAAGTAGTTATTTGGTAAGGACTTAATAATGTTTCCAAGTATGAATAATTGGTGAAGGTTCTAGAGGGGTGTCTTAGTCATACGATTATGTATTCTTCATCACAGGTGGGGTTGTAGATTGATATGTTACCTTTTATGGCGGTAAAGCCAATGGAGTTGATTGTAAGCCAATGTTAGGAGTAACCTTAGATAATTTCTACAACCTTGGAGTCATCTGGTATGCTTGATATCATAAACCAAAGTTTAGAAGTTTATGTAAGGGGCCTGGCTTATTCTAATTATCATACTAGAATTACCTTTGTCATCCCCTATAATTATACATTAGCTCATTGCTAATTCCTTCTCTCATATTTAGGATATTCTAAGGCCGGTCCTGAGGTTTTGTAGGCCCGGGGCGAAAGAGAATATGTGAACTCCCTGACTTTACCTCTATATGCAGAAAAACAGCTAGTTCCTACAGAGAACTAGAGGTTCGGAAGAATAGAGCAAATCAGAGGGCCCTAGGCACAGGCCCAGCTCGCCCCTGCCCAAGGTCGGGCCTGGGATATGCTTGAGTGGCTAATAGGTGCTAAACTTGATATTAACTTTCTAGATGATATATCAATTTGGGAAATTAAATCGTATCCACGTGATCTATAGAAACTCTTTGTTTGTCGATATCTTTTATAGTCCTTCTACAAACAATATCTTGTTCAAAGCTAATGGGAATTATTCCCAAATCCTATTTGTCCTTGGAAATATAGATCTCTAATTACCTTATCTTGGTTAGTGAAGGATTATACTGTAGGCATCTCCTAATTATAGGAAGTTTTTCATGATCTTCTTAATTAACTTGGTCAGTTTTAAGGAAAGAAATAGTGGGAGCACTAGCAGATGTGCAAATTGAATAAAATAGAGGTTAGTGTTGACGAATCATAAAATATCAATAAGGAAATGATGAATCATAAAATCTAAAGGGTAAACAAGCCTTAATCAATTATATCAAAGCCTTAGAAGTCTGCAACTCCATATCGAGATTTTATGATTCATCATTTGGCTTGGAGCATAGAAGCTCATACGCCTACAGAAGACATTCCTTGGTATCCTTGACTGTTTGGTTAGTATTATTGAATCGTCTGTTATTAAGATCTTTGAGTTCTTTTATTACTTTCTTTTTTCTCATGCATTTGAAAGTCTTAGTTCCATCTACTTTAATTCCCGAGGAATACATTGTCCTTAAATTCTGGTTGACAAAATGATTAAAGAATCTGAATGAAGTTGTTCTAGTATTTGAAGATGCAAACATGGAAATTTCTGTTGAGGTGTGATTGTGCAAATTGAAATTTCATAACCATACCATCACCATCTTCAACGCTCCTTTTCAAAAAAAATTTTCTGTTTTCTTATTGAAGTAATAATTGGCTTAATTTCTAGCTTTCTCTTTCCAATATCATTGTTAAACATATTCAGTCTTTACCAGGTTCTCTGTCCCCACTCAACAGCTTTCTCTTTCCAATATCACATGGTCATAGCTTCATTTCTGCAACAGTGTTTTACAGCATTAAAATGCATGGCATTTTGGTTGGAATGATCTGATTATCGAGGACAGTTGGTCCCGTAAGTTTTAGCTCATCCTAGTTTGTACCTTCATTCAATATAGCGTTGAAGGTTAGTGGGTAAGCAGAAACTCATCCATTAGAAGGAAAGTTGGATAGAGCACGTAATTAAGGTAAAATAAGCAACTTCAGTACATTATAGAGGTCGAAGTTAGACAATGTAGGATAGAAAATATGGATGAAGCAAGTAATGGAGATTTACTTGAATTATGTAGTTCCAGAATGGGAGTTCTCCACATTATTTATAGAAAAATAAGACTCCCCAGTTGGCATTTATGCCTTCATAATAAGTTCGTCCACTGCCTGAAGTTCTTTACCATAAAATCTAGTCTGACGTGTGGTGCAACGATGTCTTCGGTTGCCTTTTCATATTCGCATCTCCATTTCACTAAGCAACCATCTTCCTTTGGGCTAACAAGAAGGTAGCCCTTGAAAGTCTTGTAGAATTTTAGGATATCACCATCAATAAGACTATAATCAACTACCTTACTTGTTTAATCTCGAATTCAATCCTCTGCTTTAATACATGAAGTGGAGAACCTAGGATGGAAAAACAACTCACTTTGTGTAGAACTCACACTAGAACAATATAATCAACTATCAATTTCCAAGAAACCATTAAATCATAAAGTTTTGAAGTTATTAAGTTATGTTGGTAGCATATGTAATGATAAATAATATGATAACTGTTAGAGTTTTGTACAAAGTTGTGTACAAACTTTATTTTCAATAATAAAGAAAGGCATATTTTATTAATTTAATGTTCATTATTTATGAAGTGATATTGATCTATAAGTAAATTAATGAAGTCTATGATATATGACATAACATGAAGGAAATTATGATGTGATCATACTACTGAGATTCATATCATGTGCAATTATGTCAGTATCTAAATTATCCCTAGTCATAGGATTAACGAGGCTGTACATCGTTAATCTGGATAGACTAGCACATTTCAAACTCCTTGATTTGATTAAGCAACAGATCTCAGATTTTAAAAACATGAGATATTTAGAGTTGAGATGCGGATGCTTACTAAAGGTAGTAAGTACATTGGATGACCTACCATGAGATCATCACATGGATGTCCTATTCTAATATCAGTGATAATCTCATCATAGCAATGGTGTATATATCCTTGGACTTAAGGTACTCAAGGATGTCTTGGATACTGATTCTGTGCTTTGACTTCATTCCTTATTACCTTACAGAGGTCGCTTATAAGGTGGTGATCAGGTATAGCTTCAGGTATTCGAACGTAATTGAGTAGCTAATAGAGAATTGACCACTTCTGTGATAGCAGAAGATGATACCCACGACCTCTTTTCAGGATCATTACTTGGAAATCTCTGGCCAGAGTACATGTGTGATAAAGAATGTCTTCATTGACATATAGAGTAATAAGTCCCAGGACGAGAACTAATATCACTTGGGCTGGATTTGACGTAGTCAGTCTAGTGAAAGTTGACACTTTGCCCATACTTATAACCAAGTAGGGTATAGCATGGTGAAAGGACGAATTGCACAACAATTATTTATGGGAGGGTTCGTGAGAAGATGTGTGACAAGCACGGGTTCATTCCTCAAACCACTTACTTTCTGGTCAATTGGGAATCATGATTTGTTGCTAGACACCACTCATGACTTGCTTGGATTAAGTGTTAATCCAACTGACCAATATAACTGGGAACCTAATGGGTCACACGTATAAGAGTGACTTAGAGGATTCGTAAAATTGTTATGGATAGAGATCCATTATATGGAAAGCAAGAGAACCAAATGGATCCTGATAAGATCGCGATGTCCACATTGCTGAAATAGGTCTTCGGTGTTTTTTTCATACCCGAGACTCGGTAGGACCGATCCCAGCATAACTGGACCACCTCAACATATATATATATATATATATATATATATAAAGATGGTGCAATGTGGAGAGGAGGAGGTTTCTTTGTGAACTTAAGCATTTAATGTCTTTAATTATTAGAGACAAAACAAAAAAGCATGAAAGAAGATGTGAATCGTGAAAATGCATAAGTAATCTTCATCTTTTACAATTTTGATTAAGCTCTCTTCATCTTTATCATCTCTTCCTCTCCATTTTCTTCCTACGTATATGCTTTCCATAGAACAAAGAAGGAGCTAGCATTCTTGTCTTTGCTCTAGCCATTTCTGGATCAAAGAGTTTGATTCAGTTGGTTTCTCCGATCTCTACGTGGATACCGTCGGAGACAGTCTGTTTTAGTCGTTGAGGTTTGCGACAACCTAATGAGTAGAAGATCAAAGAATGAAGGAGACTACTCACAAGGTACATAGTTATTATATGAATGATTGATTTATGTAAATGCCACGAATTCCTATATATATTGGTGATATGAATATGTATGTGAATTGAAAATTTTCACCTAGGTTTAATGGAATTTCCTTGTATAGGCATATAGATCTTGGACTTCAAGAAAGTCCCAAAACAAATTTTTTATTTTTCTACACTGTGTGTATATGATGCACGCACCAGGGTTTTTCTGCAATGGCATTAGAGCTACTTCTGCCCCATATAAAGGAGAAACCATAACATATGCAATGGTGTCAATAGGTTGTGACAGTTGTGCATTCTAATTGTGTTGGATTCGAAATCAGTATAGAGATATTGTTTTCAAAATTTTCTTACCCATATTTTCTTATGAGATGTTGCCAAATATATCTATGGAAGTTTTGTCTAATTAATTCCCTACTATTCTGGTTACTGTGTTTATGCACATTATTGAATAGACATGCTTGTAAATTTGAGAATAAATTCTATAAAAACATTTTTTGAAATTTTCTTTCACCAGCCTATTTCTAATATGTTTACAAATTTATGTAAAGATGAAAAAATGTTTTTAAGGTGATTGAATATTTATTTGAGAATTTCTTGTGTGATGTTGGGAATGTCTGTATTGAGGAACACAGATTCTGGATTGACTTTGTCGCTGAGTTTGGTTGAGTTTTTCTTGGAAATAAAAACTACAAAAATTCATGAAATTTTTGGGGACATATTATAGCCTCTGTAATTTTCTCAAGATTTAATGAAATTGTTTCAATAATTTTTTCAAGTAGAAGACAGATCTGGACAATTTGGAGAAAACTGCTAAACCTGGTTTATTTGAAGAGTTGATTGTATGTTTTTTGGTTTCAATGCCTTGGATCATTTTTATGTGATCAGAAATATGGTAATTTGATGTTGTATGCATGCCAAACTGATTTGCTTGAAATTGGGTTTTTCAAAAATTTTTGGATGTCAAATATGTCATATTAGCGTCTCGTTGGTATATTCAATTGTCTTGATTGTTTTGACCATCACAAGTTATGTGACAAGTGCCGAAGTAGTCTTGATGAAGTGGAGATTAACAAGAGATACTTAGGGTGACAGTTTGACATTCTCAAATTATTTGGAAAGTTAAGAGATTAATATTGTTTTAATCTCTTTCGAGTATTTCATGTCTAGTATGACTAGATATGGCAAACATGATATAATTAAAGTGTTTAATTGGTCCATCAAAGGGTCCATCAAAGTAAAGTGTTTACACTTGGTATATTGGTATTTTGAATTGGAATTAAAAATATACGAATTGACAAATTAGTCGATGCCAACATTAGAAAGCAGTTCGGTTCAAGAGTAGAATCAAACATCAAATCTTTAAATGCATAACACGTCACAACCTATACAACAAAACCTTATGAGATGGTTGCATTAAAGAATGCATACAAGGGTAGGTTAGGTGGGATGATGGATGGTTATGGATATAGATTCAATGTGATTGATGAAATGTCCTAAATCACATCATATAGTCAATGTGACTATAATCCTACGACTTAGATGAGACCACAATATGAAATCCCTCACGCATAATATGAAAACTAATGACTTCCATTAATATGGGGAGAACCAAAATTATTTTAGAGTTAGGGTTTTTAGGTAAACCTAAGCCCAGCGTGGGCAATGGACCAAGAGTTGTTGCATTAGCCATAGACACTTATTTTTGGACACTCCCTAGTGGGCTTGTAATTAAACTGGATGGTTTTTATTTTGTACCTATTTTAATAAAGAACATATTATCTGTTTCTTGTTTAAATAGAGCTCATTTCCATTTGAATTTCAATAGCAATGGTTGTTCTATTAGTTTGAATTGAATGCTTTATGGTACTGGTACATTATTCAATAGAATTTACATATTAGATATGTTGCATCTAATTATGAATGTCAATGACACGAAAAAACATAAACAAGATAATTTAAAATTAACTTGCGTATGGCATTGTTGCCTTGACCATATAAATGAGAGACACATAGCTAAACTCCATAAGAGTGGTAGTTTAGGGTCATTTGATTATGAATCATATGACATATGTGAATCATGTTTATTAGGCAAGATGACCAAGTTACCCTTTAAAGGAGAGGGTGAACAAGCAACTAGAGTATAATACATTTAGATGTATATGGTCTAATGTCTATTCATGCCAGAAATAGTTTTCTTTACTTCATTACCTTTATTGATGACTATTCTCGATATGGGTACTTGTATCTAATGAGATACAAATCTGATACATTTGAAAAGTTCAAACAATTCAGAAATTAAGTAGAAAAATGACTTGGGAAAGGTATCAAGACACTACGATCTGATCGAGGTGGGAATACTTAGACCAAGAATTTTTAGATTATCACAGAGATAATGGGTTTTTATCTCAATGGATTCCACCTTACACATCATAACACAATAATGTAGTTGAAAGGAGAAACCGAACCTTATTGGACATGATACAGTCGATGATGGGCTTTGCAAATTTACCAAAATCCTTTTAGGGTTATGCACTCGAGACAACTATTTATTTGCTAAACAGAGTTCCATTAAAGGTAATTGACGTTACTCCATATGAGATGTGGACTAACAAAAAACCTTATCTTTCTCATTTGAAAGTTTGGGGTTGTCCCGCTTATGTGAAGCGAATATAGTCAGATAAGCTTGATGCGAAGTATGATAAGTGTTTTCTCGTAGAATATCCTAAAGAAACAATGGGATATCAATTTTACCATGCTGAGGAACAAAAAGTGTTTGTTTCAAAGCATGCTATCTTTTTATAGAAAGAGTTTCTTTTAAAAGAAGACAATGGGAGCAAAATTGAACTTGAAGAAGTTCAAGATGCTCAAACAGATGCGGATCAACTGCTAGAATTTGAGACTGTGATTCATACAGATGAAGTGACCGTTCAACCTTCTTCAACACAGGAAGTTCGTAGATCACCTAAGATACGCTTTGTTCCCGAGAGATATGGATTTCTGATGATTGAATAGAATGACATATTGCTCATAGAAGATAATGAACCTAAACCTATAAAAAGGTTCTGAAGAGTTTAGAGTCTGAGAAATGGCTTAATGTCATAAAAGTATAAATGGATTCCATGCATACAAACCAAGTATGGACTTTAGTTGAGATACCCAAAGGAATAAAACTTGTAAGGTGTAAATGGGGTTTTCATAAAGAAAACCAACATGGACGGTAATGTGATTACCTATAAAGCAAGGCTTGTGGCTAAAGGTTTCCGTCAAAGACAAGGAATAGACTACGACGAGACCTTCGGCACATTAGTAATGCTTAAATCCATTAGGATACTCCTATCCATTGCCACTCATAAGATTATAAGATATGGCAAATAGATGTGAAGATAACTTTCCTAAATGGAAATCTAGCCAAGGATGTGTATATGACACAACTAGAGGGCTTTATCTCCTATGATGGCGAAAAGGTATACAAGCTTTAGAAATCCATCTATGGATTGAAACAAGCATCCAGGAGTTGGAACATCCTCTTTGATGGCGTAATCAAAGAGTTTGGTTTCTCACAAAATCTGGATGAACCCTGTGTGTATAAGAAGGTTAGCGGAAGTGCAATCGTATTCCTTGTGCTATAAGTAGATGACATATTATTACTAGGAAATGATGTCTCTATGCTACAATCTGTGAAGATTTGGTTGTCCAAACAATTTGCCATGAAAGATCTCGGTGAAGCAACTTATATCCTCGGGATAAAGATCTATAGAAATAGATCAAAAAGGTTGCTTGGTCTTTCAAAATCAACGTACATAAACAAGATGCTAAAGAGGTTTAGCATGGAGCAGTCCAAGAGGGGGTATCTTCCTATGAATCATGGGACAATACTTTTGAAACCTATGTGTCCTAAGACACAAGATGAGAGGACGTGCATAAATATGATCCCGTATGCATCTGCAGTAGGATCTATCATATACGCTATGCTATGTACAAGACCCGATGTATCATATGCTCTAAGTGTTACGAGCAAATATCAATCAGATCATGGTGAGGGTCACTGGGTGGTTATCAAGAACATCCTCAAGTACTTGCGAAGGACTAAGGATGTTTTCTTGATATATGGAAATAGAAATCTAAAAGTGAGCAGACATACAGATGCTAGTTTTTAATCTGATAAGGATGATTCCAAATCCAATCAGGTTATGTATTCACACTAAATGGCGGGGCGATTAGTTAGAAGAGTTTCAAACGGGAGACGACTGTCAATTCAACAACTAAGGAAGAGTACATTGCGGCTTCAAACGCAGCAAAGGAAGCAATTTGGATTAATAAGTTCATTATTGAACTTGGTGTGGTTCCTAGCAGTGATGGACCTATAGAGTTGTATTGTGACAATAATGGGCCATTGGACAGGTGAAGGAACCAAGGTCTCATCAACGATCCAAGCACGTACTCCATAGATATCATTTGATCATTGAAATCATTGGTCGAGGTGATGTACAGATACTGAGAATTCCCACAACTAGAATATTGCTAATCTGTTGATAAAGCTATTGTCACAGAATAGATTTAATTCTCATGTACTCGCCTATGGTATAAGATACCAAGGCGATTGGCTTTAAGTCAAGTGGGAGACTTGTTATAGTAGTGTCTTAAAGGCAATCACCTCTAATGTGTTTGTACAAAGTTGTGTACAAACTTTATTTTAAATAATAGAAAGGCATATTTCATTAATTTGTTGTTCATTATTTATGAATTAATATTGATCTAGCAAATTAATAAAGTCTATGATATATGACATAACATGAAGGAAATTATGATGTGATCATACTACTGAGATTCATATCATGTGCAATTATGTCAGTATCTAAATTTACCTAGTCATAGGATTAATAAAACTGGACATCGTTAATTCAAATAGACTCGCACGTGTCAAACTCCTTAATTTGATCAAAAAGTGGATCTCAAAAACTGTAAACATGAGATATTTAGAGTTGAGATGTGGATGCTTACTGGAGGTAGTAAGTACATTAGATGACCTACCATGAGATCATCACATGGAAGTCCTATTTAATGTTAGTGATAATCTTATAATAGCAATGATGTAAGTATCCTTAGACTTGAGGTACTCATGGATATCTTGAATACTGATTCTATGCTTTGACTTCATTCCTTGTTACCTTATAGAGGTCGCTTATAGGATAGTGATCAGGAACAACTTGAGGTATTCGAAGGTAAAGGATTCACCACTGTTGTGATGGAAAAAGATGATACCCACACCCTCTTGTTGGGATCATTACTTGGAAATCTCTGGCCAGAGTACAAGTGTCATGAAGAATGTCTTCATTAACATATAGAGTAATGAGTCCCAGGACAAGAACTGATATCACTTGGGCTAGATCTGATGTAGTCAGTCTAGTGAGAGTTGACATTTTGCCCATACTCATAACCAAGTGGGGTATAGCATGGTGAAAGGAGGAATTGCACACCAATTATCTATAGGAGGGTTCATGAGAAGGTTCGTGACGAGCACAGGTTCGTTCGTCAAACCACTTACATTTTGGTTAATTGGGAGTCATGATGTGTTGCTAGACACTGCTTATGACTTGCTTGGTTTAAATGTTAATCTAAGTGGTTAACATAACTGAGAACCTAATGGGTCAAATGCATAAAAGTGACTCAGAGAATTCGTAAAATTGTAATGGATAGAGATCCATTATATGAAGAGCAAGAGAACCAAATGGATCTCAATGAGATCGGGATATATCCCTATGATATCGCGACATCTATATTGCTGAAATAGGTCTACGGTGCTTTTTTCATACCTGAGGCTCGGTAGGACTGATCCTAGAGTGATTGGACCACCTCAGCATTTATATATATATGTGTGTGTGTGTGTTTGTGTGTGTGTGTGTGTGTAATTAAGGTTTGTGACAACCCGATGAGTAAAAGATCGAAGAATGAAGTAGACTACTCACAAGGTACACAGTTATATGAATGATTGATTTGTGTAAATGCCATGAATTCCTATATATATGTGTGTGTTATAAACATATATGTGAATTAGGAATTTTTACCTAGGTCTAACGGTATTTCCTTGTATAGGTATATAGATCCTGGGCTTCGGGAAAATCTAGGAACAAATTTTTTTATTTTTCCACACCGTGTGTATATGATGCATGCATCTGGATTTTCCTACAATAGTTGATAAGTCAAATTATTTATATATAATTTTGGGATAAATTGGAACTAATTTCACATATCTTTATGTGAATTTTGAGAGTTATTTGGTTAATTCTCATACAATTCAACTTTATTGCTTAATAGGTACAATTAGATAGATTTTTGGGCAAAAGGCATAACCTTCGTTATGGATGTTGGATTAAGGACATTCAAGTATGCTTTCAAAGAAGACTCTGAATTCTACAACTTCCATGAAGACCCCAAGGAGAGGATTTGCCTTCTAAAGGGTCAAAACTGCACATTTATGAAGATATCCAGTGATTATTCGCTTAGCGGACATCATGTCCCTCCAAACGGACATGAGCAAAGAAGGAAGGCTAAAAGACCCGTGAATGAAACGGACATAAAGTTTGCTTAACAGACATTCACTGTCTAAAATTGGTCCAAAAGCCTGAGAAAGTCCACCCAGCTGATATTAAGTTTGCCTTCGGACTTTGACAGCACTGTTACAATCTTCATTCCCCTGTTTAGTAAAAATTAGGGTTTTTTGACCCCAAGACACTACAAATACTCATTTTAAAGACCTAAATGGGGGTTTTGGCACTGAAAATGAGGCTACACACATAGGAGGCACCCAAAAGAGGAAAAAGAGGAGGAAGAAGGAGGATTGAAGCAAGCTTGTTTTGTGTTCTTTCAACTTTCTTTCTCTAGCCTTTCTTGAATGTTGCTTGTCTTTTGTTTAGATTCTTTTGTCATGTTTTGGAACTAAACCCTATTTAGGGTTAGGGATGTAGCCTATTTTGGGAATTGATTGATGATTTATGGATTGATTGGTTTTGAATGAAAGTTCTTGGGTTATATTTATCTTTCTTGAGCTTTATTGTTGTTTCTATGCTTGATCACCATAGATGCAATCTTAGGAATCATACAATGGACTGAGAGGTGAAGTATGATTTGTGCATTAGGAAGATAAACATATTAGATTTAGATATAGAGATATCCTAAACTAGCGTGATAACTTAGGGTTGCTTGTTCTCAATGAATTTGACTAGTTACGTTTCACATTGAGAGATGGTAATCAACTAGTTGGATATTCTTATATGTCTTGAGAAAGAATATAGGTGAATTTGTGCAATTGTTATTATAACTTGTCATTCAATCAATTCCATCATTTATCGATCGATCCTAAAATTAGTGAATCCCGATGCCCTAAGTCTCAATCATTAAATTTCCTTTGTTTCTTTATTTACAGTCTTTACAATTTATTGTTTGCTCAAATCAAATCAACATTTAAGTTTCTTGTCATTTTGGTTCAAGTAATTAGGATTAATTGAGTAGCGAGTATTTTAGTCCTTGTGGGATATGACCTTGGAATACTTGATGTGTAAGTACTAGGAATGATTCTGTGCACTTGCAGATTTTATCAACCAAGTTTTTAATGCCACTGTGAGGGACTAATTTATATTTGCTACTATTAATTCTATTTTTTATTTTATTTTATTTTACCTTAAGTTTTCTTCCAATAATTACTTTTAAACCATTTTATCTTTGTTTTATTTCAGAAGCTGCATGCACTTAAGACATTCAAAAAATTCGAACAACGATCAACGACTTGAATTAAATCCTGAAATTAAAAGCACTTACAAAAGAAACAAAACCTAAAGAAAAAGAAAGATGGCAAATAATAATCAAAATCCAATTCTGGATGAGGAGCAAGAGATGGGGAATGATCAATTCAATGGAGAAAATCAAGCTGAATCGGTGGTGATTAATCTTATGGTAAGAAGAATTAGAGATTATCAGATGCCCTTTATTGTTGGCAACCCTTCTTGCATTCGATTGACTGCGACAACCAGGAATTATAAGCTAAAGCAGATTCATCTATCTATATTGCCACAATTTAATGGAATGCCAAATGAAGATGCTCTAGCCTTTATGAGAGACTTTTATGCTACAGTTCAAACTCTTCCGTTGTATAAATTGTTCGAAGATGAGTTAAGGCTAAGGTGTTTTCCCTATTACATGAAGGGATTAGCAAGAAATTGGTTGTTAAGCTTGGAGGTAGATTCCATTGATACTGAGGATAAAGTGATGAAGACTTTTATGATGAAGTGGTACCTAGCTCATAAAACTCTTGAACTAAGGAAGATGATACACTGGTTGTCACAAAAGGAAGGAGAAAATTTTCATGAAGCACAGAGCGATCTAATGATCTCCTTAACTAGTATCCTCACCATGGATTTGATACTTACTTTGACTCAATTCTACTACTATGTTCTCACCGATCATAATCAAAATTTGGTGGACATAAATGCTGGTGGGAATATTAATAACCTGAGTTCCTAAGAGTTATGGAATATTTCAAGAAAGTTGCAAAGAATTCGCATTGTAAGGTGACTAGGAGCAAGGTTGCTACTCTTAATAAAGTGGGATCTAGATCTAACATAGCTTACCAAGTTGCTGAAATAAACAAGAAGTTGAATATGTTGATGAACGACAACAAGTCTAATAGGGATCCTTGCAATCTTTGTAGTAGATTTAGGCATACAACAACTGGTTGTATGAACATTGAAGCAACGATGCCAAAGGAAGAGGTGAATTATATTAGTAGACAAGGCCAAAGATTTGATCCTTTCTCGAACACCAATAATGAAGGTTGGAAGTTTCATCCTAATTTTTAATGAAAAATCAAGGGGCTGCGAAACCAATGGGACCACCTGGGTTCCAAATGCCACAAAAATAGTAGTATTCACCTCCTTCATCTTCTACACAACAAGAATCCTCTTCCCTTTGGGAGAAGCAAGTGAATAGGCTCGAAGATCTATTTGCTTAATTTATGAGCAAAATGGATCAAAGTGCTTAAGCTAGCTCTCAAGCCATGAACACAATAGAGCAGAACATCCAGTCTAATTAAGTTGCCATCAAAAATTTAGAGGTACAAATCAGTCAAGTGGCAAAAGAGGTAAGTGAAAGAGGTAAGGGAAAGCTACCTAGCAATAATCAAGTGAATCCAAAACAAGATTGTATGGCAATTCATTTAATAAGTGGTAAGGTGGTAGAAGGTATGGTTCCTAAGCAGAAGGAAGCAAAGATAAGTAAAATGAAGGATGCTGAAATTGTGAATTTGGATGAAGAAAAAGACCCTAAAGAGACGGAACCAAGGAAAGAGTCTTCACCAATTTTAGAATTTTCCTTTGTGCCACTCATATCATAGCCCCACAGGGTAAGGAAGAAGTATGATGATTCCAAATTTCATAAATTCCTTGACCTTTTCAAGAAGATCCAAATCAACATCCCTTTTGCTAAAGCACTTACTGAGATGCCTACTTACACCAAGTTCTTAAAGGAAATCAACTCCAATAAAAAGAAGCTAGATAATTTTGTGATTATAGTCTTACCTGGGAGTGTAGTTCTATTTTACAAAATAAACTACCCCCTAAGTTAAAGTATCCAGGGAGTTTTACTATTCCTTGTCACTTTAGTGGATCTAATGTTTTTCAATGCTTATGTGACCCAGGTGCAAGTATTAATCTTATTCCTTTGTCTCTCTATAATAGGTTTGGAATTGGTGAACTCAAACCAACTACAATTTTATTACAACTTGTTGATATATCAATTCGATACCCTATTGGTATAGTTGAGGACTTACTAGTGAAGGTTGGTAAGCTTATAATTCCAACTAACTTTGTTATGCTTGAGATGGATTTCAATATGTAGGTTCCTATAATATTAGGAAGATCATTCTTAGCCACTGGTGGAGCATTGATTGATGTCCCAAATGGTAAGTTGACATTAAGAGTTGGTTATGAGGAAAAGGTGTTTAACATTTTCAAAGTTTTAAAGGAACCCTCTTTCGATGAAATCACCTATAGAGTAGATGTGATTGATTTTCTTACACTTGAATTTGTTCTTAAATTAATGTATGATGATGCGTTAGAGACATGCCTAGCTTTAGGAATAAATGAGAATGAATTAGATGATGAGTTAGTGGAATATGCATATAGATTATAAGGTAATGGTTTTAGGTATAGACCTTAAATTGAAGAATTAGGCCATCCTAAACCTAAATTGTTACCTTCCATATTGAGTCCACCAAAATTTGAATTGAAATAGCTTCCAATTCATTTGAGGTATGCATTCTTGGGAGAATCAAATACATATCTGGTTATTATTTCTTTTTCTTTGGATTCCTCTCAAGAAGAGAAATTATTAAGGGTGTTACGTGAACATAAACCAGCTATTGCATGGAATATTACTAACATAAAGGGAATTAGCCCTTCTATTTGTGTTTACAGGATTTTAATGGAGGAAAACTATAAACCTAGTGTGGAAAATCAAAAGAGACTCAATCCAAACATGAAGGAAGTTGTGCGATTTGAGGTATTTAAATTACTTGATGCAGGAATTATCTAGCCTATAGCCTATTTCTAATAGCTCTTGGATAAGTCCTATCCAGGTGGTACCATAGAAAGGTGGCATAACTATCATCTCTAATGATAGCAATGAGTTAATTTCCACTAGGGTTGTGACAGGGTAGAGGGTTTGCATAGACTACAGCAATGAGCTAATTTCCACTAGGGTTGTGACAGGGTAGAGGGTTTGCATAGACTATATGAAATTAAATGCAACAACTAGAAAAGATCACTTCCCTCTACTCTTCATTGAGCAAATGTTGGAAAGATGAGTGGGGCATGACTATTACTATTTTCTAGATGGTTATTCAGGGTATAACAAAATTTCTACAGTCCCGAAGGATTAGGAGAAGACCACCTTCATTTGTCCCTATGGTACATTTGCGTATTGTAGGATGCCCTTCGGTTTGTGCAATGCTCTTACTACTTTCTAACGTTGCGTGATGTCTATATTCTCTGACATGGTGGAGATTATAATAGAGGTATTTATGGACGACTTTTCTATTTTTGGTTCTTCTTTTGATGCATATTTGTTCAACTTAGAATAGGTTTTACAAAGATGTGAAGAAACCAATCTTATGCTAAATTGGGAAAAGTGTCATTTCATGGAACAAGAAAGGATCGTCCTAGGTCACAAAATTTCGAATAATAGACTAGAGGTGGAGCCCGAAAAAAAAACGAAGTCATCAATAAATTACCACCTCCCAATTTGGTTAGAGCAATAAGGAGTTTTCTTGAGCATGTAGGGTTTTATTGAAAATTTATTAAAGATTTTTCCTACATTTCTAAACCCTTGTGTGCTTTGTTGCAAAAGGAAGTCCCTTTTGAATTTACTGATGAATGTCATGAAGCTTTCAATAGGTTGAAGAAGGAACTTACCTCTGCCCCTATAATGACTGCACTGAATTGGAATCTCCCTTTTAAGCTGATGTGTGATGCTAGTGATTATACACTTGGGGCTATCCTAGGACAAAAACAGGATAAAAAAATTAAATGTCATTTATTATGCTAGCAAAGTTCTTAATGATGCTCAAGTTGATTATGCTACTATAGGGAAAGAATTGGTAGCAGCAGTTTTTGCATTTGGTAAATTTAGATCTTATCTTGATGGGTCCAAAGTCATTGTTTACACTTCATTTCGCTTTGAAATATTTTCTTACAAAAAAGGATGCTAAACCAGGGTTGATCAACTGGATTTTACTCATGCAGGAATTTGATTTAGAAATTAGAGACAAGAAGGGATTCGAAAATTCAGTTGCTGATCATCTTTCACAACTTGAGCAAAGTGACAAGTTGGAAGTTGAACCGATTAATGATACCTTTCCTGATGAGAATCTAAGGTTGGTTAAAGAAAATGTTCCCTGTTTGTTGATCATGTTAATTTTCTGGTGTCTAACATCATTCTGAGTGATTATTCATACCATAAGAGAAGGAAATTCTTGTCTGAGGGAAGGAATTACTTTTGGGAATACCTATTGTTCTTTAGAATGTGTGCTGATGGGATAATAAAATGATGTATACCTGATGAGGAGATGCGGTCAATACTGTATCATTAGCATGCTTTTTCTTATGGCAGACACAATGGTACTAACAAAATGGCAGCAAAGGTTTTATAATCCGGTTTTTATTAACCTACTCTTTTTTAGGATGCTAAAACTTTTTTTATGACATGCGATAGATGTCTGAGAACAGGGAACATTGGTAGGAAGCCCCAAATGCCTCAATCAGGGATTTTAAAGATCGAGCTCTTTGATGTATGGGGTTTGGACTTTATGGGACCATTTCTAGTATCCTTTGGGAATGAATACATCCTTATAGTGGTTAATTATATATCAAAATGGGTGGAAGCCATAGCTTTGTCAAACAACACGAGCGTTAGTGTTGTGAAAATTGTCAATAAGCATATATTTTCAAGGTTTGGAGTTCTGAGAGTTATAATAAATGACAATGGGGTGCATTTTTAGAATCATCAGTTTAAATCTCTATTGGAGAAATATAGGTTCCATTTTAAGTTTGGAATCACTTACCACCCTCAAACCAGTGAGCAAGTTAAGGTGTCAAACAAGGAAATCAAGCAAATCTTAGAGAAAACTGTTAACACCTCAAGGAAGAATTGAGCATTGAAGCTTGATGACGCTCTTTGGGCATACAGGCCTACATATAAGTCTCCCTTGGGCATGTCTCCATATAGGTTAGTCTTTAGGAAATCTTGTCACCTTTCGGTTGCAATTGAGTGTAAGGTGTTATGGGCAAATCGGAAGTTAAACTATGATCAAAAGGCTAGACAGAGGAGACTAATGGAGTTAAATGAACTAGATGAATTCTACTTTGATGATTTTGAGAATGCTTGAATATACAAAGAGAGAGCTAAGGCTTTCCATGACAAGCATATCCTTTGGCGAGAATTTATACCTAGTCAAAAAGTATCGTTGTTTAACTCTCGTTTAAAGTTGTTTCCAGGGAAATTGCGATCAAGATGGTCTAGACCTTTCGTAGTGACTAAGGTATACCCATATGGAGCTATAAAGATTGGACGGGATGAGCAACCGCTCTTTATGATTAATGGGCAATGACTCAAGCATTATTTTGAGGGAGAGATGGTTGCATACATTTCCACCATCACATTCCAAAATTGACATCATGATGGCCTAGTCTAGTGAAACTTAGCCCTTGTTGAGAGACAATCAAACATTTCTAACTTTTTTGTTGTTTTATTAATTTCATTATCTCATTTTTTTATATCTTTTTATTCTAGGTTATTGCGTGTTGTATAAGGCTAATATATATGATACATCCCAATGACACCTCCTAGTAGCATGAGAAATAGAGTGACCACGACTCATCGATCCTAGAGGGAAGACCCATGTTACGTGTGGGGGAGGTAAGTTGCAACGTCTCTTTTTTTTCTTTTAAAATTTCTATTATTTTCATCCACACATTATGCATATAGTCCTATGGCATCATTGAGTAGTTAAAAGGGACAAAATAGGAGTAAACCAAGTGAGATAGGCATAGAAAACCTGAAAAGGTCCGCTTAACGGACACAATGTCTGCTTCACAGACATTACTAGGCATCTCACTTCAAGTAAACCCGATAAAGACCGCTTAGCAGACACAACATTTGTTTAACGGATATGACTCAACATCTACAAATAAAGAAACCTAAAAAGATCCGTTTAGCAGACATTACGTACGTTGAATAGACTAAGCAACCTTAAAATAGAATTTTGGACTCGAGAAGGTCTGCTTAACGGACATTACTTACACTCAATTTTTTAAAAAACCTTTTTCCTTTCTTTCCCGCCCTCCCCCTGCCG
>JAOSBN010000001.1:4201275-4222983 GCA_027563595.1 Erythroxylum suave
CCCCCCCCCCCCCTCCCCACTCTAATTTCTTCCTCTCTCCCCTTTTTGCCTAGATTTTCCCACTTTTTCTTCTCTTCTTCTCTTCTTCCACTACCTTCGACTGCCACATCCACCAACACGCCCTAATGACCTCTATCAATTATGGGTTGCTCTCTTCCATGCCAATACTGCCACCACACTCATATTTGTGGATTTTGGGGATTCCTTTGATGTTTCAGGCTGAGTCTACACACTTTTCATTTCCATTTAGTACGGGTAAGTGCTCTTTCACCATTCGGGGTAAAATCGTGGATGAATTTGTTAGATTGAAGAATATCAAAGTTTGGCACTTTTCATAACATTTTGTGATGTGTTTATGCTGGATTCATGTCACATTGTGTGTTTGTGGGTTGATGCTTAAATTCTCAGCGATTATTGGTTGATTGAGACTATTTTGTTAAGCTTGCAATAATTATTCACATTGGGTTGTGCTACGAGTGCTTATTAGTGTTTGAGTCACAAGTGTTGACTTTTGGTGGAATTGGGGTTGAATTGTGGTTAGCATTGGTTGAATTGCAACTGAAATTGTGGTTGAGATTGCCATTGTTTTGGTTTTGTGTGGTGTTGACCTTGAATTGCGGCTGAAATTATGGTTGCATTGTGATTGATTAGGTGTTGGTGATTAAAATTTATCTTGTTGAGATTATACCTGGTTGTGTGCCTATCTGTTAATGTCACGATTTAAGCAAATGGTGCAGAAGAATACTACTCAATCCTCTAAAGTTGCTAGGGTAAAAGGTTGGTTGAAGAAGCAGAGGAGCTGGAGCTTGATCATGCTCTGTTCATCAATAAGCAATGTGAAGCTTGGTACAATAAGAAAAAGAATAACAAGTTTGTGCTTAAAGTCTCAGTTGAAGCAGGAATTGATGTAGCATACCATGTGAGGGCCAGCTTGGATAAATTTCATTGGGGCAAGTTGTTGGACCTTAATGGAGCGTATTACCTAGCTATAGTAAAACAATTATATGCCAACCTCAGTGCAATAGCAGATAAACAACCATTGGCACTCACTTCTCACGTCAATGGGAAAGAAGTGGCAATAACCGAAGAGCTGATTAGTGATCATTTAGAGCTACCCATGGGAGGCCAAGTTCTATCTTTTGACAAGCGTGCAAGATGTTTAGTTGATAGCCAATGGGATAAAGACGATGCTATGTCTTGACTTGGAATTAGAGCCGCCTTGCGATTCTCAAACCAGCGCATGTTTATGCATTGTTGTTCCCTTAATATTGGACCAAGATTGGTGGCATTCATACTTGCACGTAATGTCATGCCTAAGGCTAGTGACTCAGGGTACCTCTAGAATGAGGACTTATACATTTTGGACAAGATATTTTTTCGAGATGACCAATTCTAGGGCATTGTTAGTGCCCAAATGACCATGGCTTCGATGTGGCAAGTAGTTCATCATAAAGATGAGTCAAAAAGGTTTGTGTTCCCAGTCTTATTAAGCCAGTTATTTGGGCATCTTAAAATCCTCTACATAAATGAAGAAGTGGGTCATACTACTGATGAAGATGTCATCAATGTGGATAAGATGAGGGAATTCAATTATAGTGAAGATGCTCCAAACAGGTGGGTCAATTCGCATCGAGAGAGGGATAATTCGACCGCAACCATTGGACATCAATCCCAAACTACCCTGGTCTAAAGGGATCATCAGATTCTAGCTCAATTGCAAGAAGTCCACGCAAAAGTTAAAGGTCTTCAAGTTGAAGTGGGAAGTCTCGCAGTTTGCCAAACTAGGATGAAAGAAATGTTAAGGGCTTCTCTAAAGAACCAACCACCCCCTTCAGGATAGAGCTTGGCGAGACACCATAGGCTCTTAGAATTGCATGTGCACTTTTAATTTCATGCTTTCAATTTCACACTTTCTTTTTATCTAACACTATGTGTATTTTGTTTCTTTCACTTTGGCAAATTGTAAGGATACCTTCAATACTATTTTGTCTATCTCCATAATTTTGTTATGTCTAACTTGTTGGAGATAGGAATACACAGTGTGGAATTTGGTTTCTGGACAATGTAATTGGTTATTTCAGGGGATTTCTTTACCCTTACTGTTTATTTTATTATTTGTATTTTTCTTTCTCTTTTATCTTACCTATCATTGAGGAAAATGTCGATTCTTAGTATGGGGGAGGATAAATTGATGATTTTGCATGCCTTATTTTGCATTGAAATATCTTACAATTTCCACATAAAAATAAATCTTAACCTTTTTTTGTTTTGTTTTGCATTAATTAATGTTGCATATTTTCATCCTGCATGCTTCCATACCTATACATCTTTCACATTCTAATTGTCTTAATAATCCAATTCAAGGAGTTAATTGTATATGGGTAAGATTGATCTCAAATAAGATGCATAATATGATTAAAATGATTACATACCTTGTCACAATTGGATGTTATAATGTCAAATTGATTGAATGAGCATGCTATTGAATGAGAAAACATCACCAATTGAGCTATTTTGAGCCTAAAGGATTATGCCCAATCCTATTTTTCTTATTAGTGGCATAATTTTCTCTTCTATGTATTTTACTTCTAGAACTTGCATTGCATCTTTTCAAGGTTACATAATCATACTATGGTATGTTCATGAAAGTAATAAAAGGCACTAGGATTGAGCTTGAGCCAAATAGCTAACCCATTTTATATATCAATCCCCTAGTGAACCCTTTATGCCTATTGATTGTATTATAGTCTGTTTCTTTATAAACCTATTCCAAAGAACCTTGAACCAAGAAAAATAAATTTACCCTTGTTCAATGGTTAGTAGAGCTATAAATGTTGTGCATTCAATAGTCTTATTGATAGGTATACAAAGGAAGAAGTTTGGGGGTGTTTTCTACAGAAATTGAAGGAACATGCTAGAAAAAACAATATAATAAAAGCAAAAAGAAAGTGAAAAAAAGAAAACGAAAAGTAGAATTGACATCTGAATGGTGTTTTTGAAAATTGGGCATGTTCACTTCAAATCCCAAGGTGAGAGAATGACGGAAAATTTTGATAATATTGGTGGAGTTTCCTATATATTATAGTTATTGGGCAATTTTTTAGTAAAATTTGCCAATGATGATTATAATATCTATAATTTCTGCTCTACTAATTATTGAATGTTTGAATTCTTATCTTTTCTTTCTTAGCCTACTTTACCCCTTGGCCCCATTACAGCTAAAGGAATAAAAACTTTTTTGATTCGTGGACATGTTATAGATGGGAGCAGTGGAGAAGTAGATAAGATTCAAGCTTAAGGTAAGAGAGATGCATTAGAAGATGATTGAGAGTCACCCTTAACACTTGTGTGTGAAAGTGCATGCTTTATGAGAGACTTCATTCATGGTATGTGAATTTGATTAATTGAAGCATTATTATATATTATTATTGCTTAATTTGTGATCTAATTATGAAGTATTATGTGGCCTTATGTCTATATTTCAATTCTTACCTATAATGCTTTCAATTTATTGGATTGAACTATAATGATGATTAAGTGTCGAATGATGGAAAGAAAATATTTTTGGATATTGTTCATTTTAAGTAAACCCTCAGGAGACTATAACTCCTCCATTATGGATGTATAGTGTTTTAAAGGCTTGTGGCATATGCTAAATGCCATTGTATGCCTACGAAAGTGGAATCAATACCTTGTTTGTGGATTTAGTAGTTAGTCTTCTTTTGTTTTTGCTTGGGGACAAGCAATAGTTCAAATGTGGGAGAATTTGACAAGTCAAATTATTTATATATGATTTTGGGATGAATTGGAACTAATTTGACTTATCTCTTTGTGAATTTTGAGCGTTGTTTGGTTAATTCTCACACAATTCAATTTTATTGCTTAACAGGTACAATTAGATAGATTTTTGGGCAAAAGGCATAACTTTCGCTGTGTATGTTGGATTAAGGACATTCAAGTACACTTTCGAAGAGGACTCCGAGTTCTACAACTTCCATAAAGACCCCAATGAGAGATTTTGTCTTTTAAAGGTTCAAAAGTGCACATTTCTGACGATGCCCAGTGTATATCTACTCAGCAGACATCATGTCCCTTGAGCAGAGAAGGGAAGCTGAAAGACCCGTGAATATCTGCTTAACAGACATTCACTTTCCAAAATTGCTCCAAAAGCTCGAGAAAGTCCGTCCAGTGGACATTAAGTTTGCTGAAGAGACTTTGGCGACACTATTACTATCTTTATTCTCCTGTTTAGTAAAAACTAGGTTTCTTTGATCCCAAGACACTATAAGTACTCATTTTAAAGACCTAAATCGAGATTCTGGCACTGAAAACGAGGCTGCACAATTAGGAGGCACCCAAAAGAGGAACAAGAAGAGGAAGAAGGATTGAAGCAAGCTTGTTTTGTGTTCTTTCAACTTTCTCTCTCTACCCTTTCTTAGATGTTGCTTGTCTGTATTTGTTCAGATTATTTTATCATGTTTTGGAACTAAACCCCATTCAAGGTTAGAGATGTAGCCTATTTTAGGGATTGATTGATGTTTTATGGATTGATTGGTTTTGAATGAAAGTTTTTGGGTTATATTTATCTTTCTTGAGCTTCATTGTTGCTTCCATGCTTGATCACCATAGATGCAATCTTAGGAATCATATGATGGACTGAGAGGTGAAGTATAATTTGTGCATTAGGAAGATAAGCATATTAGATTTAGAGATAGAGATATCTTAAACTAGTGTGATGACTTAAGGTTGCTTGTTGTTAATGAATTTGACTAGTTAGGTTTCACATTTAGAAATAATAATCAACTAGTTGGATATTCTTGTATGTCTTAAGAAAGTATATAAGTGAATTTATGCAATTGTTATTATAACTTGTCATTCAATCAATTCCATTATTTATCGATCAATCTCTTAAATTGGTGAATCTCGATGCCCTAAGTCTCAATCATTAAATTTCCCTTGTTTGTTTATTTACAGTCTTTACAATTTATTGTTTGCTCAAATCAAATCAACATTTAAGTTTCTTATCATTTTGGTTCAAATAATTAAGATGAATTAAGTAGCGAGTATTTTAGTCCTTATGAAATATGACCTTTGAATACTTGATGTGTAAGTACTAGGAACGATTCTGTGCACTTGCAGATTTTGTCGACTAGTACCATAACCGATAAAACACCTAAATCAAAAAGTTAATGTAAGATTCCTACCTTCGCAATATGTTAAGAGGCGAACAGAGCCTACAGCCTTCCCATCACTTTCAAGTACTTCAATGCTCTTGAATGTTTCAGGAAAAGCCTTTGGGAAGATAGTTGTGGAGTCCCTAATACATTGCAAGAACTTCTGCGGAAGAGTTGATTTTCAACTTCAACATCAAGCTTTCCACTGCAAGCCATTTGGATAGTGCAGAAAGGCGAAAGAGGACTAAGTTATAAGAAGGATGACTTCAGCTGCATGCTAGAGATCTTGGCATATGCACAATAATTAAGCAAATTCAACTACCACTTTATTAACCATTACGGTTATGATCATGCACAATAATAATGAAGCAACCACTATCACGAAGTAATGTCATACGAACTTTTTACAGCATATTTAAGGCCTGTTGTCCAAGCATTTATTTGGCCTGCTGCAATGGAAAAACAGAAGGAAAGAAAAAGTGAAAAACCTTCAAATGAACGTGTCTATTAAAGCATCTCGTCATCTTCACCATCAACACCACCTAATTGGTTGAAGTCCTGTTGAGGCGAGAAGTGGAGGCATAATAGTATGCAATCTTATCCTAATTTAATAGAGAAACTATTTTTGTTAAACCCACATGCAAGTTTATTAAAACATCTATACATTAATAATCTTAGGACCATACAAAATCTATTAATTAAAAAAGATACTCATTAATCCAGAATCAGTTCAATTTATTGACTCAAATTAAGACCATAAAAAGCCAATATATTATTAAAATTATTAATTTAACTAATATTAATTTATAGAGATTTTGAGAATATTCAAAATCCTCAAAACAAGTTAAAAATTTTAACTTGTTTTTACAATAGCACGATATGTGTTCGCACCAATAAATTTATGAACTAATATGCAGTTACAGTCTTATAGGGTCACCTAGTATAAGAAAAAATTATAGAAACTTAGGCAGGTGACTTGCTACACATGATCATCAACAGTTGAGATCAATTTAAGGATCATTTTTACTCAGAAGTTGGTGATTATGGGATGGAATTAAATTCAACCTTTGATGTCAATGACGACAAGCAAGCTTTACAACTTGCTGCAAATGAAAATAATATTTTATGATTATTTTTTATATTTTTTAGCATAAGTATGAATGCATTGATTACATACAACAACAATGAAGGCCTTAAATGACCACTTATCCATTAAAGTTGTCGGTTGCCTCCAACTTGTATATATACCTATATAGTATGTGCGACGTACGAGAAGGTCAGCGATAGTTTCGTCTCAACTATATGAATAAATAAGTTGACAATTGGCGCCTACCAATAAATATCTTTTTCGTCGTGTTAAATACTAAAGTAAATAAGGTTTTGACTTTAAAGGGCTAGGGTCAGAGTTTCCACTTTGGGTAGATATTAGCATCCAATAGGTCGTTACTACCATTTTATAAGCCTGGGTAAAATAAAAAAAGACTACTATTTTTTACTTATTTTTGAGCTTTCATAAAGAATTAGAAAAAGTATAAGCTTTTTTTTATTGTTCTTTACGAGATAAAGAATGTG
Organism: Erythroxylum suave; assembly: GCA_027563595.1. Classification (NCBI taxonomy): domain Eukaryota; kingdom Viridiplantae; phylum Streptophyta; class Magnoliopsida; order Malpighiales; family Erythroxylaceae; genus Erythroxylum; species Erythroxylum suave. The sequence continues at coordinate 4,208,022 of JAOSBN010000001.1, forward strand.
ATTTTAGTTTTATGAAAACAAAAATATATCATATTTTATTATTTATAAAGATAGGTCATGGGCGGATGCCTTGGCTGTCCTTGTTCAGGCCGGCTTTGCATGCAATATTCACATTTTGTATTATAATAGGGAAATGTTTGTTGAAATTAACAAATGCCACTACCTTAATTAGGATAATGTTTGAACGTGATCCATATTTTTGTTTCATCTTGAATATTGATAAGATTATGGCTTATCATCTTGAATTTATGATAAAAGGCTTTGCAACAAAAACATTATGGTATGAAGAAAAACTGGACGAAAGATAATTATCTCACAATGAATTTGGGTATTATTCCGATTTAAATAATGAGAAATAAAATATTTGAAAATCAACTGATATATAATAATCATGTTTAAGATACAGTATGTGGTAATCCATTATTTGTTAAGTCAAAAAAAGTTAGACATATATTTTGAGATAGGCTTCATTTAATTATTGTGTTGACACTTATCTTAATGATACGCGTTTGGCATTAATGAGCCCCCTAATTTAAGAGAATGTGTTTTCACTTAAATCTTGTATGTCATTTCGTTCATTTTTCTTACTGAAGTAATAATCGATAGTCTTATAGAAGATATTTCTCCCTTAGTATTTGTTCTTTTATGCTCAAATATGATTGCACAATTATATATCATGCTCCTGTAGAAAAATACAAGCAAGGAGAACTACGCAGTATAAAAAAGAATGACTTAAAGTGCCTATTGAGTGCTTAGTGAGTAGTAAAGAAGTGTCTAATGAGTGCCTTCATTTTTTCTTTTGTGGCCCTCCCCTTCTGTGGTCTTAGTATGGCCTCCCTTTCTTTTCTCTGGCCTCTTTATTACTCTCAACTCCTACTTTTCCCCAGTCTTCTTCAAGACCTTTTAGTCTCTCTCTCTCTTACCTCATCTGGTATTAGTTGCCCTCCTTTGTTAATTATTTGGGCTCCGTTAGCTCCTCTAAGTAAAAAAACTTGGCTAAAAGTAGTTAAGGATAATCAATCAAAAAAATATACTCAAATCCCATGTTATTTGATTGAAAATAGTGAAATCCTAGTCTCTCCTCCTACTGAAATACTGAAGCACGAGAGAGGAATGGAAATACAACTTTAGTTAGCTTCTTCTTTAACAAAAACTGGCATTTCATATAGTCGAACGGAGAGCAATCTCTAGCTAGTCAAATTGTTACTTAAAATACATCTTTATTAATGCTACTGATGCCTTTATTTTCTAAATTTAACTGTGTTCTTGGATTGTAAAAGGTCTAGAATTGGATCTTTGGTACATTAAAGGAGTTCTCATGGCCTTACTCTATCCTTATATCAATATGTTCAATAGCAATAATAATTTAAGTCCTAATTTTTGGAATAAAATTTTTATTTTTAAAGAAATGGTAATCAAGGTTGGAATTAGATTAAAAAAAAGAGAGAAAAAGATTGGTTTGTTGTATATTAGTCTTCATGATGTCCACCATAAATATTAGAGTGCGTCAGGATTGAGCCATCTTGCCTATAGTTATAGGAAATTTGATTTATGTAGATGAAATGAATACATCATTAATGAGAACAAGTTTTTCTAGAATTTTCATAAAATTAGAGCTGGAAAATGTTAACGAATAGATAAAATCAATTAAGTTGGCCTCACACAACAACTTAAGCTATTGCGATGAAATGGTCGCTTAATATAGTATCAGAGTCTTTGTGACCAAGTGGTCATGAGTTCAAATCCTACCACTCACCTAATTAATTTAGCACAAGGTAGAGTGAGCCTGTGCAAGTTTCAAGTCCAAAGGGCTTTCACTTGAGGGGGTGTGTTAGCCAATATATAAAATCAATTAAGTTGGCCTCACACCATAGCTTAAGCTATTGTGGTGAAATGGTCACTTAACATGGTATTAGAATTAAGCTTGAGTCAACTATTGCCAAAATGACTAGAACCAGTCATTTGGATAGTTGACCCTTACCACTTATAAACCCTTTAATATTTTCATGTTTAGCTAATATGGGATACTCTAACAACCTCCCTCAAGTGCAACTAGGACTAGACATCCAGTTGTCACTTGAAATAAACACAATAGTTATTGGACTGGGCTACTGGGACTGGACATCCAGATGGACAACCATCAGCTCTGATACCATATTAGAATTGAGCTTGAGTCAACTATTGCTAAAATGACTAGAACTAGTTATTTAGATAGTTGACTCTTACCACTTATAAACCCTTTAATATTTAGTTAATACGGAATACTCTAACAAAAAAATCTTTATGAGTTTGTAAAAATTACCAAATCAAATGAAGATATAAAACATATCCTAGCTAAATATGTTGCTCACATACTAACAAAGAAAAAACTAGACAAAAGAAAAGTTTGAGAATCTACAGATAAAAAATTTCTCATAAGATATTCCTAACAGATAAAAAATTTCTCAGAAGAGATCTTTAGGAATTAATATGATTGCAAACTACCACAATCATTCTAACAAGCCTAAATTTGAACATATGTTATCCAAAAGAACTTATTATTATCCAAACCACTCCAATGAAGAATATGACCATAAGTATGTTGGAAACAACCATTGCATTCTATAACTAGCGCTCAACATGCTCTATTTTCCCCATAAATCCCAACCAATAATGAAGAATTTATTTGAAACATAAGTTAGAGAAATCTGGTTTCTTGTTGCACTATACACAATCAAACGAAAAAGGAGTGTAGTTAAAGCTATCAAGAAAAGGGTTATTGGTAAGCCCCTTATTCCCTCTTCCTCCTATTGTCTTTAGTTATTTGGAAGGTCAAGGTTCTTAATAGCCCCTTTAAGCAACAGGCTATTGAAATTTGTATTCTCTATTCAACCTATGATCTCCCACTTATTTGAAAAAAAAGTTAAATCCAATAACCTTTCCCTCTACAGTAAAACCTTTATAAATGAATATTTTTAGGACCTAAAAAACTATTATCTTATACAGAGTTAATAACTTATCGATAAATGAATATTTTATTAATTTATTGATAAATTAATATTTATTAATTTATAGAATAATTTTTATTTTGTACGTTATATTTGTCAAATTAAACAATTAATTTTTTTCATAACTAAGAAAAGAAAATAAATAAACAATTAATTAATGATGGTGCATTATATCTAAGTTTATTAATCTTCTCAAAAATAAGTTTATTAATCTTAGGTTAGCGTGATTCAAAATAGAGTGCATGTAGGGACATTAGAATATGAAGTGTTAGAATATGAAGTGTTGTGAATTGTTTCAAGTACACAGTACAGCATAAAGTTTATAAATAGATACATGTACTTTAACTTCATATACCAAAATATAAAAATTCATATATTATATCTTCTCTTCCATGGCTACTCATTTGAAAGGTGTAAAAAAGCCTACACTAACTGATGAGATGAGAAAAGCATTATGTGAGTATAAAAATTAGCATCCCTCTTCAAGTCAAAAAGATTTACAACAGTGAATACAACAAAAGTTTGATCTCTCTATCAGTCAATCAACAATATCAAATACTCTTAAAAGATTAGTAGAGTATTTGTCACAAGAGATAACAAATAGCAATGTTAAAAGGAACAAGTCAGTAAAATATCTTGAATTAGAAAAGATATTGTATGAGTGGTTTCTTCAATATCAAAAGAAAGTGAACATGACTGGAGAAATGATTCAAACTAAAGCAAGAGCGTTTCTACAGAAGATGCATGGTGATGCAAATCTAGAATTTGACTTCGCAAGTGGTTGGCTAGAATGGTTCAAGGCGAGACTTGGGATTAAGTCTTATAGAAGATTTGGTAAAAGCGGTTCAGTTGTCATGGAGAATATTGAAGAAGTTGTACCTGAAATTCGAGCTAAATTGGACAAATTTCATTGGAGGGATATCTATAATATGGATGAAACAGACTTAATTTATCTTTGCAAGCAGATCATTCACTAGCTACAAAGCGATTAAAAGGACGGAAAAAGGACAAGGAAAGACTTACTATTGATGTTTGTTGCAATGGGGATGGTTCAGATAAAGTACCTCTTTGGATTATTGGTAAGCATACTAATCCTAGATGCTTTAAAAATGTGAATATTGACAATCTTAATTGTCATTATTGAGCCAACAAGAAAGCATGGATGACTGGATTACTCTTTCAAGAATTTGTTCGTTGGTTTGATGATAGAATGACAAGTAGAAAAGTGCTGCTTATAGTAGACGATTGCCTAACCCAGCCCAAGGTTATTGAAGGCTTAAGAAATGTTGAATTATTCTTTTTTCCTCCAAATACAACATCAAAAATTAAACTATTTGATGCTGGAATTATTCGATCACTTAAGATTTATTATTGACGTCGTTTTTATTCTAGCATCTTGGAAGGCTATGAGATGGGAGCAATAAATCCTGAAAAAATTAATGTCCTGGATGTTATCTATTTTATTAATGCTACTTGGAATATTGATATGAAGGCCATAACTATTGTAAATTGTTTTTAACATTGCAAAATTCGATTCGAGGAAGGTATGCTTCTAGAAGAAGAAACTGGTGATGTTGAAGGCATTCAAAGATTAGAGGAAGTTATTTCTAATTTACATTATAGAAATGCCACGAATGCAGAGCAGATCCTGAATTATCCTAGTGAAATTGAAGCTTTAATGGAATCGCCTACGGATGAAGAAATTATTCAAGGAGTAATGGGTATGGAAGATGATGACAATCAAGATCCAATTGATAGTAATGCTACACCATATATTTCTCCAAAAGAAGCTTTTCTTGCCTTAGAGACTTTAAAAAGTTACTTGCTTCAAAATGAGAAGAATGTGCCGAATGTAGTTTATGCCCTCCAAAAAGTTAAAGATGAAATTGAATTCAGTTCGCATGAAAAGAAGAATCAATTGACTATAGGTACATATATTAGGAAAGCATAAAATTTGAAAAAAAAATTGCTTAGGATGCTTAAAGAGTTAAAAATAATTTATTACTCTTATCCCTAAGAGTCCTTACCGAACATCCTTGTAAGAGTTCAAGTCAATTTCTACAGTATGCACCTACTTTGGTTAGCAAAAATTAATCAGTTTTCAATGTAATATGAAATATCAATTTCATCATCTTAATTTCTCAAGATTTGCTAAGTGATTACAAAATAAAAAAATTCATTCAAAAGGTGACTACACAATGTGGACTTTAAAAAAGAATTTGATCAATTACACTTGATCTTTATCACTATTGCGTTATCTTCTTTTGGCTCCCTTGCCCCTTGTTTTCTTCAATTGTTTTTTTAAATACATCACCATAACTTCCTACTCAATCTTGATTATGTTGAACTTACTAACCAATTCAAAGGCATGTTTTTATTCTCTACATGGAATTCCTTAGATTATTGATTGAAAAAAGAATTTTTAAAGATAAAATTTTAATATACCATCTCAAATGCTTAGCATACAAAATCTTCACTCTAGCATTTACAACAAATTGATTTATTTTCCCATATTTACATCATCTTTATTATAGGCTCCTTTAAAGCTCTAAATAAGTTTGAAATCCTCTATAGCTTATCTATTAAAGAAATAGGATTTCTATATGTGTATCTATTGGTAACCCGCAACTTTGTATGGAATTTATCAAATATCACCCCCCCCCCCCCCCCAAGTACTTGAAATTCTCTGAAAAATTTTAGATTATCATCAAAAAATTGCTCCTTTGGACTACCTGAAATTCCTTTAATAACTTGTAGACTATCATTTAAAAATTGCTCCCATCTTAATTAATAGATAGAAAGCATGACGAATTCTTTGACAACTAAGTCCATATCACATGTTTGATGAGTGCAAATAACAAAATATATCTTGAGTTGCCTTCATTTATTGGAAAATTCACCCACTCCTCCCTTTTGTAGTTATTAAACACACTATAAAAAACATTAAAAACTTCCTTTGGTTAGGAATAATTGACAATAACCATAAAGAAAAAGTTAAGTGAAAACATATTTACAAGGAAAAATAAGAGGTGGCCTCAACATAACTCCAATTAAGACAATTAATAAGATGCTCCTATTAAAAAAAATATGGAGACTATTCATGGAGCATAGCTCGTTTTAAGTCAAATAGATTCATCTTGAAATTATAGGCAACAAAAACCTTTAGAAAGTGAAACCAAGTAATAATGATTTATGGTTTTGAATGAAAATTTTAAAGCTAAATGACATAATCAGACCCTATATCAAACAAATATTAGGAAATAGAAGGAATACACTCTTCTGGTATAATAATTAATAAAAATTAAGACATTTAGAGATTTTACTCTCTTTAAGTTCTCAGTTAGTAACTCGTTATTAACCTACTTTCTAGTAATTGGTCCTAGCTTATTTGTAATTTTAGAGAGAATTTATTTGCATTAAGGATAAATTTCTATATTATAACCCCAACTCCATCGACAAGACAAAATCATTTGGCTAGGAAACATGTCCCACAATTTATATAACAAAAGCATCTTAAGATTCTACAAAGATCAAGTCCCTTTCTAATCTTGGGGTACACTCCTTTGGTATTAGATAGCAATTAAAAAAAAGTTGTAGATTAAAAAACTTTAATTTATAACATGGCTACTAGAATTTGCTCCTTATGTAATTTTATTCTACAAACTAAAATTATATATTATTTGATTGCTCATACTTTTGCTTTTAAGAAAAATTATGCTATCCTTATATAACTTGTGTTGGATCAAGATGATTGAGAATTCACAATAAAGTTTGAAAATTCCAATATTAATGACACTTTTTCCTCTTAACTTATAATAAACTTCTTTATAAGAGTTTTAAAAGGGATACCATACAACATCACAATATAATAAACTTCTTTATAAGAGTTTTAAAAGGGATACCATACAACATCACAATACCTACTCCAAAATACAATCATTTATATCAAAGAAATAACCACAACCCAAGGATCAACTCCTCTCTAACATCCAACTAGAATTTTTAGTATTCATTATCAAAAGTATTTGATCAAAACTATCATATATTTTTGTCATATTGTATTATATATGTTCTGTAGTTGATTGTTATAACTTCTATAATATAGAAAGCTTATATTATTTCATCAATATTTTGTAGATTGTTCAACTCTATCTAAAATTTTGTATAACCAAATGTAACCAATTTTTTAATATAATATATTACTTAATTATCCAAAAACAAAGAACTAGATAATATCACATCAACTTTGCAACCAAAATGCACATGAATAATATAATTAATGCCATATTCTTTGAGGACCTAGTCTCCAAAATAGTCTTTACGTCTATATGTTTACAAACGTGGACCAAGTATTAGGATTTAAGGTAAGAAGGATATAAGAGGAAAGTAAACAATAACATTTAATAGCTAGAAGAAGCAAGTTAAAAAAATTTGAAATTAAAGCATTTACATAGAATTCTTAAATTTATTCAAATGAGTTAAAGGATGAGTAACATTACCTAGGAGTAATATATAATATGCATATAGCGAGAGATACCAGGAGAGAAATAATCCACAAATAATTGTCTCACCTAGTGACATATTAATTAAAGATTATTAACACAAACAAGTCGTGCCTTTTGCATATTCAACTTTAAAAAAGCTTTCACGGCAAAAGATATAATAGCAATATATCCATGCTTATCTACAGATGAAAGCTTCTTACATATCAAATATTTGAATCTCTATAGCATTGTTAGAATTAATCTTAGAGTGATGTACCTTACTTGTGTGTACATGTTAAAGGGGTAAGAATTAATCATTCTGTAGGGGTAGCAAGCCTTTGTCTTAGCTCATCTAAGAAATAAGATACTCAGTTGCCTTTAGAAGATTCCAACTTACTCCCTAAAAATTTTAGGAAGATACACTCAAAATTCTAACCTAATCTAATTTATGTGATTTAATGTCACAAATTTTTCATAAACTTGCAAATTCATATTTTTTCAATAACTAAGCAAAGTGAAGATTGTAAACTTAATTTTTAATGGGGTAGGTATACAAGAAGAAGAGTTCATGGAATACTACATCTTACTCTAATATTACAACGTTGCATTATGGATCTCTCCTATATATAAGTTCCTTCTCATTCTAAATCTCCTTTTGATATCGAATAAAGCTTTTCTTAAGACAATATAACTGTCCTTTCAGTCAAGTACTACTTCACTAAAAACCTTAATAATCACATAAGCTATAAAGTAAAACATATACTTAACAAATGACTCGATTGGCAATTTACATGATCCATCTTATACAGACTCATAACATGAATAAACCGTAATTCACTTATTAATTCTTAATAACATCTGAACTCTTAGAAGACTTTAATCTTTGCAAGTGCATTATATTTTAAAACTTCCTTGTTTAAATGAATGCTAAAGAGTTGAATAAGTTATGGAACTTGTGAGACCTAAAAATTTTGATCTTATAATGATTTAATGAAATTTAAAACATTAGAGAGATTGCTAATATTTTTTAGTTAATTTGAATATTTGGTGTTGAATATTTAAAAGGTGTAGGATTAATGAATTACAATAAGAGTATTTATGAAGTAAGAAAATTTGATGAAGAATTATGTTAGTTTATTTGTTGCCACCACGAAATACTCATCAGTATTTTAATAATAAATTTTAATTGAAATTATAATTAAAGTGATTCAAGAAACTATGGAAAGATTAAATGTTATCTCTACAATCCATAAGAAGAAAATCAAAGTTGATTCAAGATTATCAGTTGGTCAATGACCCTTACTGGTTATATAGTAAAGAAGATGAAATTGGTCGACTGATGTCTCATAATGATCAACTAGTATATACCAAGCTATTTTAAAAAATAAAAGGATTCTTATACTAAAATCAAAATAAGGAAAGGAATAAGAAGTAAAGGAGTAATAATGAATTAAAAAAAAAGCAAAAATGAGTGATAAGGAAGTTAATTTTGTAGGATTTAGTAGCAATAATAGAAATTCAAGTGATGTTCATTTAACTTCTACACCAAAAAAGGAGATTTAAGGTATTTTTTTGAACAAAAACATAAACATGTTGTATATACAAATTAAGGTCTTGTAGGTTGATTTTTTATTATTTTTATTATTTGTCATTTATTTATATATCAATTTTTCCTTTTTATTATCTTGATTTTAAGAAGAATTATATAAACTAAGGTTGGCAACGGATCAAGCTTGAGGTTGCCTAAACTTGGCTTGAAGCACTTTGGAAGCAGTTTGATCCTAGCTCAAAGTTCAATGAAGCCTTGTACATTTTACTTTAACCTGAGTCTAACCCAAGGTAGAGCTTGAGCCTTATCAAACTTCAAACGACTTAAAGCCTGCCTAAAGTTTAATCTGTCTAACTCTCAATAACCTAACCCAATCTAACCCATCAACTATTCTCTGTCGTGTCAATGACTTGTCTTAGTTGCTAATTCCAAAACATTATATTATTATATAACTACAAAAAAACATAATACTTTGGTTTATTGTAATGTTTTTATAAGGTATATTAGGTTTCAAATGTTTAAGAATAATCTGGTTTTATATAGATTTAAACTCCAAAACTCTCAAATCATAAATTCACAACAATCATAGTAAAAGAGGAATTGTCAGCTAAGGGAGAAACATTAGAGGCTTGAGAGGATTGAAGATTGAGCAGTGAGACTTGAGAGAAGAAGGAACATGAGAGGCTTCAAAGGCATCAAAAATTGACCAATGAGACTTAAGAGAGGCCTAACATTTGAGAATTGAGATTGAGAAAAGCATAGTGAATGAATAGTGAAGGAGGGTTAATTTAAATACAAGTTAGGCTTCAAGTTGGCACAAACTGGTTGAAGCCTAAACATTAAAAAAAGAAAATCCCATGCCTAACCTAAAACCCATCAACTCGAGCTAAAATTGTTAAATTCATGTCTGACCAAGTCAGTATGGGCCCTTTTCCATTATTAATATAAACCCTAATTCAGGATTATAGTCTTAAAAAATGTCATTTTTTATAAAATTGAAATAAATGGGAGCTTTCGTTTGTATAAATTTATATGGATTGTGTGATACATCACATGTCATTACAATTGCATGTATATGTGCGATTTAAGATGTCATGAAGTGATCATTGAAATTTTGAGTCTTTTATGACTGTGTTTCATAGAGTTGATGCTTATATATGCAATTGGCATATTATAGTGACTAATTTATGTCATTTATATGAATTAATTTCTTGTAAGAGCATTGATTGTTAGTATATTTTATGTGATGATGAGAGATAGTTAATTAAAATTTATTAAAAGGCATTGTGTTGGAGTTGTACCAATATATTGCTTAAGACTTATTATTAAAGGCAAATCTGAGAGTTTATGGATCTATTAGTCGACACAAATTAGCCAATGTCTATCTTAGGAATTTATAAGGCAAAGTGTATGATATTTGCAACATTGTATGTTACATTAAGTATGATGTATTATAGAATATTTTCATAACATTTTATTCTTCTAATAGGCATTATAAAGATAGATAATGTCATTTAGGCATAGGTGTTGAGAATTTGTGTATATAGAGATAGTGAAATAGATTTTACTTTCTTTTATTTTCTTATTTTGGTATGTACTAATATGTTATATGTTATTTTAGGAGAGGACTCTGAGGATGAGTGTGAAAATCTAAGCAAGGTGTTAGCACAAAACATATAAAGTCAAATGTAAGGAATTTTACAATAATGGATATTATTTTAGTTTGAATTGAGATTTTTTATCATTTAACAAAGATTGAGATTATTTTTAAGACTAAATAATTAATATTTTTAATCAATAAAAGAGATTATTTAAAGTTGTTTTGAAGTACATTGGATCTTTATGAGTTTGAACATGGTTTGGGATTAGTTCGATGATGAGGCTTGAGTGTTTGATCCTTACCATTAGGTGACAATCTGTCATAGCTTCAATAATATTAACTTAGGCTTGAGGTGTGGGGCAAGGGTGGTGGTAAAATAAATTATTATTATCATTGCTTTGTTAAATAGTAAGAGTTCAATTTAAACTCACATTTTATTGTCTTAAAAATATCAAAAAGTATAAAGTGAGTGTCTTATGTATAGAATTTTAGATAATAATATTTAAAGTTACAAGCAAGTTACGTTTTGAGGGTGAAACTTATATTAAAAGTAAGGACGTGACAACCCAAAATTTTGAGCTTCTAATTATAATATTTTAAAGATATTTTAATTTTTATATAAAATTAGAGATTGTTGTTAGAAGTTTGGAAGGTTTATGATTTAATTAATTATGATGAATATACTTAAGCGAGAAGGAAATTTTGATGAATAAGCATATTTGTATAGTTATAGTCCTTATTGAACACTAATTGATATTTTAGATATAACACCTAATACGAATAATAAATTTGAGTGATTCAAGAAATTATGTTCAAAAGAAGAAATTTAGGACTAATTTAAGCTTGTAAGTTAACCCGTATGCCTTACTAGTTAACTAGTGTAAGATAAAAAAGAATACATTAATCAACTAGTATGTTTGAAAAGTCCATATAAGGCAGAGTTCTATGCTAAAATAAAAATTGAAAAGGGACAGGAAAATAGGGGCCTGATGGCAAAAAAAAAAAAAAAAGTGATTGTAAACAATAAAAAGAGATAGTTAAATAGGATTCGATAACAATAATGGAAACTCAAATAGTGTTTGTCAATTTATACACCAAAAAAGGATTAAAAGTACTTTTTATATGGTTGACATGTGGCATATACCAATTAGTTTTTCTAAGTAGAATGTTTTGATTAATTTTTTTATTGATTATTTTACGTCTCAATTAATTGTATGAGTGATTTAGTACTCGATTTTAGAAAGAATTGTATAAACCTTAAACCGAGGTTATGGTAAATAGAGGTTTTCTTGGACAAATTGATGTAGTTAGGATCTTTTCTTTAAATTAAATGCATTACATGTAGTTACAATTACTTACAAAATATGTGATTTAAGGCAATGTTTTAAAAACTCGACCATAAATTAAATCAATAAGATAGAAGGTTTAAGATTTAAAAAGTTCAAATGATATTAGACCGTCATAAAATCAATTAAATATTAAATAAAATTAAAATTTTTGAAATATAATTAAAGGAGATTCTTCTTACCCATCAAAGAATTTAAAATTTAATTGAAAAAGGAAACTGTTAAATGAAAATTGATTTATTTATTTTGATTTATAAAAATTGATTAGTTCACAAAATTGATCGATTAATTGTGATCGATTAATTAGTAAACTAGTCAATTTTTAACAATAAAAATTATTAAAGTAAATAAAACCAAAAAAATTAAGAACTGAATTAAAAATTTAGTCAGTTCAAAATTTTCACTATTGAACCGACTAATTAGGTTTAATTTTTTAATCATTGATTCAGGTATTTTGGAGATCACACTATGATTTCAAGTATTACTTGTGACTTTCTTCCATAAAGTTAGTGCCTTGTGTGCGTTAGAATAATTTTTTGTGATGGTTTGTAGTTATTCGTTGTCTTTGTAATACGTAGAGCAATATATGGACAATTATGGGTTGTTTTTGGGTCCTTAATCTTTTGTTTTCATTTTTAAGAAAAGTTTATACCATTAAGTTGAGAGTTTGAGATGTTAGAAGATTTAAAAACACTTTATTCATCAGTGGGATTTAATCAATGGATAGAGTTTTTCTAGAAGGCAATGGCTGGAGGTATGGTTTGTTTCAGTTATGCTTCTATCAAAACATAGGCAGAAGCATGCCTATGTTTTGATAAATATATACATACCATTAAGTTGAGAGTTTGAGATGTTAGAAGATTTAAAAACACTTTCTTAATCAGTGGGATTTAATCAGTGGATAGAGTTTTTCCGGAAGGCAATGGATGGAGGTATGGTTGATTTCGGTTATGCTTCTTCCTATGTTTTGATATATTGTCAAATTTTTACTCGACAAAAAATAGAAACATGTGGGGGAAAAGGACTCTTGATGTTTCCTTGATTTAAAACATCTTCAAGTTATATTCTCTAAATTGTTGTAAATTCTTGCGTCTAGGATTCAAGGACAATGGATAGTAGTGAAAGGGGGATTGGTCCATTTTGATATAAGAGTCTTCCACGACTAGGCAAAAGCATAACCGAAACAAACCGTACCTCCAGCCATTGCCTTCCGGAAAACCTCTATCCACTGATTAAATCCCATTAATGAAGAAAGTGTTTTTAAATCTTCTAAAATGTCAAACTCCCAACTTAATGGTATATATATATCAAAACATAGGCAGAAGCATAACTAAAACAAACCATACCTCTAGCCATTGGCTTCTGGAAAAAATTTATCCACTAACTAAATCCCACTAATGAACAAAGTGTTTTTAAATCTTCTAACATCTCAAACTCCCAACTTAATGGTGTAAACTTTTCTTAAAACTGAAAGCAAAAGGTTAGGGACCCAAAAATAACCCATAATTGTCCATATATTTCTTTTTCCCTTACAAAGACAACAGACAGCTATAGACATCACAACATCATTGTGATGGTTATGAATCATATGGACCATGAGAGTATTCCAGCATTCTCCCTCTTGGTCCATAAAATTCAACATTGACTTTATAGAGAAACAAAATATATGAATCATGGCAATAAGTCCTCTTATAATGAGTAATATCTTCCATGTATTACATTATATTAAGTCTTTACAAATAGTCCTTCAACTTAATGAATAAACCATATATTTATTCTAGGTCCAAACTTAATGAAGATTCTCAATATAATAAAATGAATATCTATAGGTGCGCAAACTATATGAGAAATATCACATTGAATAAGAGTTTTATTGAAAACATTGCGCAGTCAATGACATTATTCTACATAACCTAGTCCCATTTGTACTATGTGATCCTTAAACTGCTTAGGTGGCATGCCTTTAGTCAAAGGATCCACAATCATCAACTTAGTGCTAATGTACTCAATGACCACTTTCTTTTCCTTAAAATGTTCTCTTATTGTTAAATACTTAATGTCAATATGTCGATATGCTTACTTCGACTTCCACTCTTGTTGTTTTTAGCCATAAAAACCACAATTGAGTTGTCACGTTATAACTTTAATGACTTAGAAATAGAGTCCACAACTTTAATCCTGGATATAAAACTTTTCAACAATACACTATGCAAGGTGGCCTTAAAACATGATACGAACTTAGCTTCCATAATAGAAGTAGCAGTCAAGGTTTGCTTGATACTTCTCCAAGATAGAGCTCTACCAAGTAACATGAAAATATAACCTGAGGTTGATTTTCTTGAATCAATGCAACTAGCAAAGTCTGAATCAGAGTCCCAACTACTTTCCAATTTTTCGCCCATCTGTACGTAAGCATGTAATCCTTCGTTCCTTGAAGATATTTCATCACTTTCTTTGCAGCCTTCTAATGATCAATACCTAGATTACTCTGATATCTTCCTAACATTCCAACCGCAAATGCAATATCAGGTCTTGTACAGACTTGAGCATATATTAAACTTCCAACAGTTGAAGCATATGGAATGTTCTTCAAGTGCTCCCATTCGAACTCATTTTTTGGGCATTGGCTCAAATTGAATCTATGGGCATTATGGGTGCTACCTTGGTGTACAATCTTTCATCCGAAATCTCTCTAAAATTTTGTTTATATAGGTCTCTAGAGATAATCCTAAAATGCCTCAATATCTTTCTTTATGGATCTTAATGTCAATGATAGAAGATGCCTCACCCATATCTTTCATATCAAAATTCTTTTAGAGAAATTGTTTTACCTCACATAATAAACCCTTATCATAGTTTACAAGTAAAATATCATCCACATATAGCACAAGATAACAAATCTTGCTCCTACTAACCTTCTGTTGGTAGTGTGCCCTAGGCCAATGGATATTTGTGATTCATGTATTAACATTTTGACTTGTTAATAATATATTATG
>JAOSBN010000001.1:4223083-4245764 GCA_027563595.1 Erythroxylum suave
TTTATTATATGAGATATAATGGGCCGAAACTTATTGGGCCTTAATAGGATTAGGTTTTCTCTATAAATAGAGAAACCTAAGGTCTCATAAGACGTGACACCATTATTCCACAAAACCCTAGCCACCTTCGGAGAGAGAATAACGTGCGGCATTCGAAAAAGGTTTTCAGAACGTGCTAGCAGACGATAGCCGCAGCCCAGATCGTGCATGCTCGTGTGGATACCGGTAGAGGACATTCACATGTAGCAGTGTCTACGAATCCGAATAACGTTCATCAATCCGTGTAAAAGGTATTTTGCGCAATCTATAAAATTTCTATTATACAACGTGTTGTGTTATGGTCTTTTCCGCAGCGTATTGTGAATACTCGGGTCATACGCGATCCAACACCTTCTGGTATATACACTAATCCATGGGGTTCTCTTCAAAACTAAATGAAGTGATGACTTCATGAAATTTTAAATACCATTGACGAGATACTTGTTTTAAGCTGTATATGAATTTATTGAACTTTCAAACCAAATGCTCATCATTGCTAAAGGAGAATTCTTCTGATTGTTTCATATAAACCTCTTCTTCTAGTTCACCATTGAGGAACGTCATTTTTACATCCATTTGATGTGACTCAAATTCAAATAGGATACTAATGCCATAATTACTCAAAGAGGATCTTTCTTTGATACAGGAGAAAATGTCTCCATGTAATCGATTCCTTCTTTTTAAGTAAATCCTTTAGCAATGAGTCTTGCTTTATATTGCTCAATATTGCATTGTGAGTCTTTCTTTATTTTAAAGAACTATTTACACCCAATGGGTTTTACACCATTAGGCAATGTAACGAGATCCCAGACTCGATTATATGTCGTAGAATTCATCTCATCATTCATGGCATTGTACCATAAATCTAACTCTTTAAAACTTATGGCTTGTGAAAATATTTCAAGATCGTGTTTGACTCTGATGTTAAAGTTCGATTCTCCTAGATACACAATATAATCATTAGAGATACTTGATCACCTTACTCTAGAAGATCTTCGTAATGTTGTTTCAACATTCTCCTCAGGAGCATGTTGTTCAACTGGTTGTTCAACAATTTCTTATTATTCCACATCCAGTTGAACAACAATTTCTTGTTATTCCATAACAACAACTTGATCTATTGAATTGGTATCGATTGTTTCTGGAATTTCTGCAATTGGTTGTCTAAAACCTATTGATGCTTGAGAGGTGTGAATGATAATTAATATATTGCTTGAGCCAGAGGGATGAACTTCTTGATGTTCCTTTTCTGAAATAACATCTTGAAATCGATCACTCCCACTGATCAAGTCATTCTCAAGAAATTTTGCATTTTTTAATTCCACAATCCCAGTGCTATAAGATGGACAATAGAATCTATACCCCTTGGATTTTTCAGCATATTCAATGAAGTGACCATTCATGGTTCTTGGGTCTAGCTTCTTTTCTTTTGGATTATAAATTCTCACTTTATATAGGCATCCCCAAACATATATATGTCACAAACTTGGTTCCGACCCTTAAATAACTTAAAATGTGTCTTTTAGATAGCCTTAGTTGGAACTCAATTTAATATATACACAAATGTATTTAGTGCTTCAATCCATAAGAAATCAGGGAGTTTTACATTACTCCACAGACTTCTCACCATGTCCATTAATGTTCAGTTTCTTCTTTCTGTCACACCTTTCTGGTTCAGAGAACCAGGCATAGTGTATTGGGCAACAATCCCATATTCTTGAAGAAACTTAGTAAACGAACTAAGTGCTTGTCCGTTCTTTGTGTATCTACCATAGTACTCTCCACCTCTATATGATCTCACGATCTTAATTTGTTTTCCACATTGATTTTCTACTTTAGCCTTAAAAACTTTAAAGGCATCTAAAGCTTCGTCCTTAGAACGAAGTAAGTAAAGAGATATATATCGTGAATAATCATCTATAAAGGTGTTAAAGTATTTCAGACTAATTACATCCATGTCTAGACAAAAAATATTTGTATGTGTGATTTTTAATAAATTTGTGCTCCTCTTTTCACTTCTTTCAGACTTGTTAGTTTGCTTACCTTAATACAATCAACACGTCTCATAATCAGAAAAATCCAAAGTACTAAATACTCCTTCATTTACTAATTTCTTAAGTCTCTCAATGGAGATGTGTCCTAATCTCTGATGCCACAACATTGAGGAATCTTCATTCATAATACATCGTTTTATCCGAGCAATAATAAGCATAGAAGTATATGCAGTGTCATCTCGTAATTTAAGAGAATAAATACCATCAATCAAAACACCATGACCAAGAACTTTGGATTTATTGGACAATTGAAAAATAGAATTTGTAAAATTAAATATAAAACCCAACGTACAAGTCTTGAACTATAAATTAAATTTTGAGAAAATTTGGTAAATAAAAGGTATTTTCCATATGTAAAATAAAACCACTACTTAACGTCAAAATGCAACTGCCAATGGCTTCCACATATGAACCCAACTTGCCTCTTGATAGATGTAGTGTTCACTTCCTACTAGTTTCCTTAGGTTATGTATACTCTACAAGGTAATTTGAACATGGATTCTTGAACTAGAATCAATCCGCTATGTGTTATGATTAACACTAAATATATTAGATTCATAACAAACAAATGAAAGGTGAATAGCTTTCATTTCAAGCCAGTTCTTAAATTTTAAGCATTCTTTCTTCAACTATCCCTCTTTTTATAGAAGAAACACTTTGATGTTTCTTTATCTCGAGCTGAGGAGAAATCTTTCCTTTTCCCTTATTTTTGCCCTGATCCTTCTTTTTCTTTCCTTGTGTAGTCAAGTTCACTTTTTCACCCTCTTCCATAGCCAATCTCCCTTCTTCTTAAGCACACATGATCAACAACTTATTAATTAATCATTTTTCCTTATGTGTGTTATAAGAAATTTTAAAAGGGACATATATTTGGGGTAGAGTGTTCAAAATAAAATAAACTAGGAAAGAATATGGCATTTTTACTTATAAAGTTTGTAGTTGAGTCGTTATGTCCCTCATGCGCATGATAAGATCACGCATACCTTTTATCCCGGTGAGAATTATAGATGACAATTGCATTATTAAGGTGCTGGCAAAAGCCTTGTCAGATGTAGCAAATTGTTCATCGATGGCTTTTAAAAGGTTTTTCACGGTAGTATGATGTTCAAAGGAACCATAAATACTAGCAAATATCTTAGTCTTTATGAAAATCACAGAGAGATGATCGGATCACTCCCATTTGTCATAAAGACTAACTGCATCTAGAGTGCTAGTTTTAGTGATAGCAGGTGGTTCGTCTTTCCTTATAGCATAATCTATATCCATCCAGCCCAAATCAAGAAGCACTCTCTCCTTCCATCTTTATAATTATCACCCTTTAATTCAAGAATGTCACACTTAACTTCAGCGATATTCGTAGGTAAAATAACTATAAAAATTATTAAATATACAAGCTTATTAAGCAAAAATATGAGACCAAAATTTGCTATATTTTACCAATGTAAATCATGTATGAATTCAAGAATCTAGTAACATAAAATTTGCCTATGGGATTATACTTAATTAGATTCATTAAATAAACTATCAAATTATGTTCCTTTTCTTAATTTCTGTGGGTGAATGAAGAAATATAATGCGATATTTTATCCTAATTAATCATATACATATAACACAAATTCTTGTGGGTAAATTTTATTATATATATTTATATATGATTAACTATAACTAATGTTTACAATGATCCATAAACTTAAATATATAATTTTAATCAATTGAAGATGTTGTGTGGCTACTCCCTAATTAATTAAAATTATATGAATCACCTCATATTATTTTAATTGTAATTAAACTAAATATTGCATCAAATAATTAATAATGCAAATAAATCAAATATTCATGCACAAATTATTTAATCTACTTTTAGATGTATAATGTTCATAAATTTATACATACAATTTTCAATTAATTACATATATAATGCAAATCAGTGTTACGAATATCGTTCCATACCTACCCAAAAAACGGAACGGTATCATTGTTATTAGTACCGGCCTCAGGTAGGGGGTATCAACCGATACTCACCATACTAGAATTTATTGGTCGGTACTATGAATCTCCAAAGTTTGAGGAGCAATTTGCAATAAAAAAATATTTAACCCTAAATACCCCCCCCCCTAATGCCTCTATGTCTTTCTTCTTCTCATTTTTCAATTTTTGCTTTCTCTCTTAATGAAGATCCTCTCTCTGTTGCTCTCCTCTCGTCGTCCTCTCCACTCCCCGGAGGTGTTCGTGCTCCAACGGTGCTCCACTGCTCCTCTACCACGCGACACCATCTTCCAAACTTCAAACATCTTCCTCCACCACGCAACATCACTTGTCATCACCGACCCTTTAGCCGTCCTTTGCGACCAACCACCATCGACTCTGACATTTGCCAACTAACTAGTTGTTGGATTTGGAAATAATACCCAGATCTCAACTGACCTGACTCACCAATCACCGATTGTGAATTTTTGTTTGATTTGGTGTTTTTTTTCAGTTTCTATTAGAATGTTTCTAGTTAATTGTTTGCGTTGTGAATTGTGATTGTTTCTGGTTAATACAATGAAATTGTGAATGATTGGTGATTATTTCTGGTTAATTGTTTGTTGTTGGTTAGAGACTTGGAGTTGGTTTTGATTTGAAATTGGTAATGTTTTGGTTGGTTTTTGGTTTTGGTAATGAAAATATGAAAGCCTTATATTTGTGGTTGATTTGGTTGGTGATGAAAATATGAAAGTCGTATGTTTGTTGGTTTAGTTCATTTGTGGTTTGAAAATATAAATGATGTATGTTACTATGTGGTAAATTGTAATTGTTTGGTTGGTTTGGTTCATTTGTGGTTTGAAACAAACAAATTTTGTTTACTAAATTTGAAAATAAAAACACAAAATTAAGAAGATCCATTAATGCTTTGCTAAATTTTGGTTATGACTTTTGGTAATGTTTTTTTACTAATGACCTTACTGCGTATAATTCACATTTGGTTGATCCTATATTTGACCAAGTTTATATAAACACAAGCATGTAGTTGTGTAAGTGCAATTACATTACTTAAAGAAAAGAAAATTTGTCTAAACATACACAAAAAGAACCTAAATTGAAAGAGCTCAAATGGCTTGATATTCATATAGAAAGACAACAATTAGAGTTGATTGCTTTAGATATATCTAAAGTTTGAGTTATTAAATTTTAGATTAAATTAAATTTTATCATTTGTTTAAGAAGTCATAATTAATTGCAATGTTTACGATGTATACTATTTTTTAAATTTCAACGTAATTCTAATAATCTTATCCAAATTTACAGTGGAATATTTTATTATCCTTAATCTTCTTGATTCATCTTGATTATTGTAAAAGGACAATTTGTAAAAAAAAACCTACATGGTAATGGTTTGGGAGGCTCTTGACATATCATTGCCTTATGAAGGACTTAGCGTTAGCACTGCAAATTTTGTTGATAAAAATACTAAAGGATTAATTTCTTACAAAATTAACATCTTCATATTTTTGTTACAGATAAATGGAAGGAAGTTCAACTACTCCTGATCAAACTACTTTAGAAAGATATAATGATCCAACTTGGGCTCATGCTGCATTAGTCTCAAGTATGAAGAATTATATGATTTGCTTGTTTTGTAATAAGCATTTGAAAGGTAGAGGAATCACCCTATTGAAGAAGCATTTAGTTGGGGTTAAAGGAAATGTAGAACCCTGTAAAAAAATAAGTCGTGATGTAAAGTGACAAATGAAAACATTGCTTGAAGAATATCAACTTAAGAGAGATGGAAGGGAAAGGTTGAATTTTGAAATTGGTAGTTGAATTTTGAAATTCGTTTTCTAGTTTCCATGGTGATTATGGAAATGTTGAAGGTGTTAGTGGTAGTGCTGGCAATGGTAATGGTAGTGTTCCATCTCAAGCTCAAGAAGAAGTATCTGAACCTAATTTGAGGAAGATAAAAAGACAGGTGACTAATTTCTTTGCATCACGTATAACTACTGGAGCCCAACCTTCAATTCGTAGTGCAATGCAATCAAGAGATGTGGCTCGCAATGTCGATATGGTAGTATCTAGATGGTGGTATGATACAGTTTCATCGTTCAATGCTTCTCAATCTTATTATTATCAACCTATGATGGATGTAATAGCCTCTTATGGTCCGAGATACAAAGGTCCTCCAATTGGTGACTTAAGAGGTAAACTTTTGAGTTGTTCTGTTTCTGAAATTAGAAGTTATTTGGCAGAAAGAATAGTGAATTGGGGTACTTATGGATGTTCAATCATGTGTGATAGTAAGACAAATAGGAGATAAGACCCTATTATTAATTTTTTGACTTATTCTATAACTGGCTTTGTTTTTTTGAAATATATTGATGCGTCTAGCCTTATTAGAAATACTGAGACTGTTTAGGATATTTGATGAAGTTGTGAATGAAGTAGGGCCAAAAAATATTATTTAGTTTATTACGAACAATAATTCTGCTTATAAAACGGTAGGAAAAAGGTTACAGAATATGTATAATTCTTTTTTTTTAACTCCTTGTGTTGCACATTGCATTGACCTAATGCTGGAGAATATAAGGGACCCTAGGCATTTTTATGTTATTGATGAGACTACTCAGAAAGCTAAAAAGGTGACAAAGTTCATTTGTAATCTTGCATGAGTATTGAATTTGATGAGAAAGAAATTTACCAATGGTAGAAATTTATGTCGTCCTACTGTGACAAGATTTGCAACAAATTTCTTATCACTTCTGTCTTTTGTTTCGACGAAGAAAATGTTAAGACAAATGTTTACAAGTGATAAGTGAATTACATCTCAGCATACTAGGTCTAATGTTGGAATTGAGGTTTGTAATATTATACTGGAAGATAGAGAATTTTGGTCTCAATGTCAATTTGTTATTTGAGTTTGTGAGCCTTTGGTGAGGGTGTTTCGCTTGGCTAATAATGAAGAAAAGCCAACAATCGGTTATATTTTTTATGCTATGGAGAAAGTGACGGAAGCAATCAAGGTCAATCTGAAACACAGGCCTTCCTTGTACATGTCATATCTTTCAATCGTTAATGAGAGAAGAGAAAGACAACTTTCTTCTATGTTGTTTGCAGTTGGGGCTTTTCTTAATCCTAGTGTTTATTTTAGGCTAGATCTTAGTAAGCAAGCTGAAGTTAATAGAAAAATGCTTTTAACTATTACAAAAATTGTGAATATTGACACAACGCAAGATCTCTTAAGCTCACAAATAGAGCTTTACAAGTTATATTATAGGGACTTTGGAATGTTGATTACTATTCGACAAAGAGGAAAACTTTCAACAGGTATTAGTTATTTCCTTTTTCTTATTTGTTGAAAATTAATTATCACTTTATTTTGTTTATAACGCTACTTTTATTATCTTATAACTTACAGTTTTTTGGTGGGATCAATTTGGAAATGGTATTCTAAAATTGAAAAGGTTTTACAATTCAGATTTGAAGTCAATGTGTGAGTGCAATAGGTTGTGAACGAAACTGGAGCACGTTTGAATTTATCCACTCAAAAAAAAAGGAATAGATTGAATCATAAGAGGTTAAATGACTTGGTTTTTATTCGTTACAATTTAAAGCTTCAAAAAAGGTATGTTATTATTATTATTAATTTTGTTATAATTTCTTATAATTTTCTAACAATTAAATTTTATTCTTTACTAGGAGTTTTAATAGTATAAGTAGTTCAACTGATCCAATTTCCATTGAAAATATTGATCTTTTTGGCAGATTGGATTTTCGAAGAACCAAATTTGGTAGATGTCAATGACATAGAAGTTAATCTTGGATGGGAAAGCATTGACATGTTATTTGGCGCATTAAATTTGAATGATGATGATGATGATGAAGCTCCTCTTAATGATAAAGATTTTGTACCAAATGATAATTGGAGTCAGTGCAGTTATAGTGGGTATCTTCCCGTTGACGATTGAATTTCGTTCTAAGTTATTTTTCCATTTCTTTTAATTTTACTTATATTTGATGTTTATCAGTTTATGTTAAATTCTATATATGTAATATAATTGTAAATGTTTTTGTTTCAGGTTTAACTTCTACTTGATTGTTTCCTCGTCATGAATTCTTTTCGTAAATTGTAATAGTTAAGGACATTTATTGTTCTTTTTATTGGATGTTTTGATGTAATTATTATTTATTAAAAATGATAAAATTGTATTATTGTAGTCTTTTAAATACATTGTATTATTCTTATTTTTATATTTGTATTATGATGATTATCTTTTTATATTAATTTTAGTTATTATTTATATGTGAAATATTTAAAAATTATTGTTATTTCATATTAATTGTGATTATTATTTATTATTATGATTTTTGAAAATAGGGTTAATGTAAATTTGTAAAGTATGCAGTACAACTGTATAATATAACAGTGAACTATTTTGCAAAATTTAAAAAATTTCAAGGACTATTTCATAAATTTAAAAAATTACCCAAAATGGTACCCAGTATTGACAGGTACCGGTACAGTACCATACCAAACTCAATCTGATATCAAGTCTAGTACGATATTCGCAACTTTGGTGCAAATCGTTATTTAACAAATAAACAACTTTAATGTGCATAAAATCACATTATTTAATCTTGCATGTCTAATTTAATACAACTATTAATCATACAATTTTAAATTTATAATTCTTAATATGTTAGACTTACAAATTAAAATAATTAATATTCATAAAAATATTAATTCCAAAGAATGTTTTTATAATTTAAAAATCACAAAAATTAGGTTAAGTGCTTAATTAACTAAGCAAAGAACCAAAACATTAACTTATTATATATATATATATATCATAGGTGGAAGCATAATCGAAGCAAACCATACCTCCAGCCATTGCCTTCCGAAAAAACTCTAACTCTATCCATTGACTAAATCCCACTGATGAATGAAGTGTTTCTAAATCTTCTAACCTCTCATACTCTCATGCTAATGGTATAAACTTTTCTTAAAAACGAAAGAAGAAAGTTAGGGACCTAAAAAACACATAACTGTCCATATATTACTCTGCTAGTTATAGAGACAACGGACAACTACAAACTATAACAACGTTTTTGTAAATGTTGTGATAGTTGTGAATAATATGGACCACGAGATTATTCCAACAGCGTGTGCTATTCTAGCTCTAATTTAAGTTATTTGATATGCATTGAGGCCCTATTAAAATCATGGATTATGTTTTTATGATTTGTGGCGGTGGTGATAAATAGTTAGTTAGGGCTTATTAGTCAATGCTAGATTAGAGCATGCACCAATTTATCGTTTAAGAAGAATAATTGATGTTAGAATAAACTATAAAGTGTATTCATTTTGTTGGCCGAGGCATATTATACAGAGGTGAATTCAAACATGTCATATTTGTTGATGGGGTGAATTAGTCGACCCTTATCTTGAGCATGTACATGATATTATGTATGATAATTGACACTATTATACGTTGTATTTAATTATTTTTTTAATATGATAATTCTCTCAACAAATATTACAGAGATGGGTTCACCGCTATTTAAACACAAGTGATAAAAAAATTTATCCACATATGAATAGTTGGATGATTCTTTATCTTTTAAACAATGAACTTGAGAAGGAGCGTGAGTATCTACGTGAGAGACGACGTGAATCGAAAACCTTTTGATCACTTTGCAAGGATTGAATTCTTTTGAAAAATTAAATGATTAAAACTATTAGTATTAATAATAAGCAGTTTATCTGTAATTAATACGCTATTTTAAAACTATTTCGCGCTAAAAATAATATCATTTTTAGCATAATTGAATCAGTTTATTAGTACGGGCTTATGCCGAACATTTGTACCCGACTAAAATGAAAGAAAAAAGGCCGACAAGTTGGTTAACCAGTACCTCCATTCAGTGTCAAGGTGTATAAAGAGCTACAGTAACGGCAATAATTAGCAATCAAGTGACTCCACCTGCCACTAAACCAAAACTTTCTCTCGAGCATGCCTAATTAATAGGTAGTTAGGTGCTAAGGTGTAATCATTGCTGCAGAGTCTCTTCATTTGCAAGCTGGGAAAAGCTATATTGGATACCCTGAACCGGTCATTATTACTCCGAGGTTGTCACTTTCACTTTCAACAAGACTGAAATTGTTCCTACCCACTCTCCTTTGCTTTTTACAAAGTCCAAAGGCAGTTGACGAACGTATTTTTCTTGGACTACAACAAATTCAAATTTCATCCGCACCTTCGCTTGGAAAAGTCCATTAATATGAACCAAAAAGAAACAAAATGGAAAGTTTGGAACTTACCTCATATTGACATCATTTTGCACACTTTCCAAGGATCACCAAAAATTACCATTGTAGTTGTTACCAATCCAAACTCTGAATTTTTAATTTGTCTGCATCTGGAGGCCTGACAAAATACATTTCACCAATTGCAATGGCTCAATTTTCTTCTTGTCTTGATTCATACTCCCATCTCTTTATCACCTCTAGTAATATCTGATTCCATGTATCTATAGGCCCTGGCAAACACCAGTGTACACAGTCATTTTGGACTCGCTCTGTTATACCGTTGGCAAAGGGATTTGGATTCATGTAAGGACCTGGATGACCATCTGGTCTCATCAATGACAGTTTGCTGATATCCAGTGCCTCTAATCTCAGCTCGCGTAAATGGGAATTCAATTTTGCAGCTTCCATTTCTTCAATCCCAACTTGCCTCATCTCTGCATCCATTCCTTCAAGCGACTTCTCACCCTTACCGTAAGGTTCGATCTTTGGACAAGCACCAAACTGGTCCCACTCACCTTCAAAATGTGAAGGTGAAAATGTTGCAAGAATTACATCTATCCCATTTCGTTTTGTCTTCACTCTTTCAATTACAGTGTTAAGTGTAGTCTTCAAAGCTTTTCTTAGCACATCATAAAACCCAATTTCAGTATGATTAAGACCAGGACAGTAATGACAACCTATTGCATGACCATCCTCATAGTAAACTGCTGGATGTAGAAACCAATGCCCAATTGATAATACAATCATGTGAAACCCATCCATGTCGGCTGCCCACTTCTCATCAAGATGATCCAAGTACAACTCGTTATGATCATGACCATTCTTCGATTTCTCCATTCCTTTTACCAGAAATGGTGACCAATAGATTGATATACTGGTATTGTAGGACTCAAAATACCATCTACGGAACTTGTTATCCTCGCCATCTCGATGAACAAGCTTAGGGACTGAAGCAGTGCCAAGCAAGCAAAGAAGTGACTCCAACTGGTTTCTAGCCATGGAATCACCAACAAATGCTAAATGTTTGTTTCTAAGAAGTTGAAGAAATGTGTTGGGTTCAAACCTTGGAAGCTTACACTGTTCTGGTCTCCATCTCCAGTAAAGAAAACCCAAGTCAGGTCTGCCGTGGCGAATGCAATTCTGACCTTCCTTGATGGTACCACAAGTCGTGCCATTGTACAAAGGACCATTCGTATCATGAACCCAGCTGCCATTGGTGTAATCACACGGAAGCTCATTTGCTTCTTCCTTCTCTGCAATAATAAACAATATTAAGAATCCCTTTTTCATGTCGGAAACAATCAAAGAACAAAGTTATCAACCAAATAACAAGAAAAAAGCCAACTTTCTTCCAATTTCACACACTTACCTATAGTAGAAGGAGAAACAGAGGAAGAGATTTGTACAGGGTGAGAATGAAGAATTGGGTGAGGATAGAAGTAGAAGCGAAACAGAAGCAAAGGAAGAATCGCAAAAAACATCCAACGAAGAAGCTTTTTGACATGGAAATACAAAGAATGATATTTGGATGGACTAATATTGCCCATCTGGACTCGCTTCTTGTACTATCGTTAATAATAATGAAGTTGTTTAGCCTTCTACTTTGAGATATGGATTCTTTGCATTCTGCCAATTTGGAAGCAGACTTACGTGCAGAGGCCAAGCTTCCAGAGATTTCACTGATTCATAAAAGAAACACGAGGATGGAAGAGGGTGAGCAGTCAAAGTCACCTCGAGAATCTCATTTTTCTATACGTTTGTTTGTTTGTGTTCACTTTCTTCTTCATGTTCTTTTGTGGTTCGTCCAACCACTCCTCCAACCTCGCTGCCTTCATGCCTCCAATCCTATCTTACACGTGGCGATAAATCACCTTTACATAATTCAACTTTCCCTTTTTTCTTATATATCTGAATATATGTTCCATTTCCAGCGAGCGTCTATGGTCTTTCTCCAATGACGTATTTCCTACAGTCCAGTACAAGTATTATCCAATTACCAACCAACTAGAAACTTCATACTTAAATCTCTCTGTATTCACATCTCTTTTTAAATATTCCTAGCTTATTTGTATTTCCGCGATTCCAAGTATTCTGGACTCTGCATATAAGTGAGTAAACCTCAAAATACAGATCTTTTGAAGCCGGACTTTTAAAAGGATTTGAAGCATTAATCAAGTATTAAGAAAAAATGGTATGCATGGAAAGAGCAATGCTTACTAACTGTAGTATTCCTGGTTCCTAGCATATAGTTGCTAATTTGATTGGAGGAATGAAATGGATGTCTGTTTTGTCTATTCGCCAATAAAAGAAACGATATTTAATACGATTATGGATTATTTCCCACGAAAATGGTAGTTAATAATGCGACTCCAGGTCATTGCTTGTTCAGAGCTCCGTTCTTTAGGGACCACAGAGGTTGATTGTTAGATATTATTCCATTTCATTCGTCAATTCTAACAATGGAAACTACACATGTATACCTAAATCCGATCATATCATTACAGTACAAAAATTCCAGCTTTATACCACGTTAGCATTCCAGGACAAAGGATTAGGAGCTGTCCACAAACCAAAACCAAAATCATTGGTTCCGATGAGACAACGTATTTGGTTGCTGTCTTGTGACAAAGGGAGGAAGACTAACTCACCGATAATTGGGAATGCATTATCAAATATTAGGAACTAACAAACACATGTCGGTAAAGACTGATTCCATGTCTACTAGGAGAACATCAAATTATATATTATGCGAATTGAAAGGAAAGGGTGATCATAGAAGAACATGCATGTTAAGAGACAAAAGTCCCTGAATTTTATTTTATTTTTCTACTATATTTGCTCACTTGTCAGGACAAGAAGTGGGTAAATGGTGTCTACTCTCACACCAGTCTAAATGTAAATTAAAATTCTGCCTCTCTAGCCCATTGGACTTGGTGTCAAATCTAGACCCGAAAATGAAAATCTAGTTAACGACCCTACACCACCAAGTGAGGGTGGGCTCTCAACCCCTCGAAACCCAACCCTCCAAATGCCATAAACAACCCGGAGAAGTTACGATGGCAGAGACTCCACGAGATTGAAGAGGGCCGGTAAGAGAGAGGGAGCAGCCATGGAAGGTGTCAACAATAGCAGCAGCGAGGATTTTGCAGTGGGTTGCTTGCTTTCGATCAAGACAACAGTTGGTGACGAGTTCGAGGGCAAAGTTATCACCTTTGACCGACCTTCAAACATTCTCGTCCTTCATATCCTTCCTTTTTTGTTCTTGTTGTCTTTCACTTGCGATTCAGTCTATGTCTGTCTTCTGTGCTTTTGGTGTTGTTTCTTAATTTATGATCTTCTTTCACAAGAGGGTTCCAAAGCTGGGCCTAGGAGGAACATAAGATTTCTTAAAGCGAGTTACATAAAGGAGTTTTCTTTTCTGGGTCAAGCTGAGGACCCTCTTGACATTAAGAAGTGTTATATAGATCTCCAAGGTCTTCAAGCTAGGGAGGAATTGGCTTTAAGGTGATCCGTTGGTAATAGTTTGCTTACGTGTTTTTCTTGATACGTTTTGTTTGATGGGGATGTTCTGATGGGATGTTTTGGAGGACTTGAATTGGGTTTGCAGACAAGCAGAAGCAGAGGCTGAGAGGATTGGAGTTGGTGTTACGGCTGAAGCTCAGAGCCTATTTGATGCCTTGTCTAAGACGTAATTGCCTTGCCCTTTAACTTCCATGCTTTTTTGTCCCTCATTTTCTGTGCATCTGGATTGCAAGTTCGTTTCTTTAGTAGATTCGCGATTTTATTTTTTTTTTGTGGGGGCTGGGTTTCAATTTTTGAAAAAGCCCTTCCTTAGTATTGCTATGTGTTGAAAAAAGTTCTTTGCTTGGTAATAGTTGAATCGGTTGCAATCCATGATAGTTTGATCCAAGTTTCCCAGTTTCTGACTTCTGACATGCATTACTAGAACTAAATTTGGTAGTGTACATAGTTTGAAAATGCAGCAGGTTTTGATGAGACAATGATTACAAGTATTTGTGCTTGAGCAATATGAATTTTTGTAGTTTGAAAATGCTGCAGGTTTTGATGAGACTATGATTACAAATATTTGTGCTTGAGCAATATGAATTGTTGAAGAAAGGAGGAGTAAATTATTCGAGATTTGGTTTTTGGATTGGTCTTTTATGGTGGCAAAATTATTGTGGACTTTCAAAGATGTTAGTGTAACTATAGCATCTTAGCATTGCGACATATTTCTTGCAATATGCTGCTATTGTAGTTTTCATTTTTCATCTTTCGTAAGTTTTGTAGCAATTCAAGTCGCATGTGTGCTTGATCAGATAATTTTTGGGAATTTTCTGAATCATTTTGCTTTACTTTTGAAACTTTAATGTGAGTAAGAATTTCAATTTATGATTTCCACTGATGTCTCCATGTGAATGAAAATAACAAAAATGCTAGATCATGTCCAAAAGCCAAACCTTTTTAGCTCATGTGAATGTTTGTCACCAGGCTTCCAGTGCGATGGGATAAGACTTCTATAGTTGTAATGGATGAAGTTCGAGTTAGCGCTCCATATCTCCCTGAATGTGTCAGTGGAGGAACTGCTGCTGCTAATGACAGAGTGAAGAAAGTGGTAAGCCTACAAGTTAGGATTCAAAAGTCTGTATTTGGTAGAAATCTGGACAGGAATAATAACTTTTGTGCATGATGCCCCTTCAGCTTGAGTTTGAGAGGAAGAGGTTGCAAGCTCGTGGCAGCAGCTAGGTATTATTTCTGCACACATCTTATGAGGTGCTGGGAAGCATATTGAGAATTGGATATTTTGGGGTTAAGCTGCTTGTACCTTCTCTTGGCTACGACCCTTTTCTGCAACTAATGTATTACATATGCCAAGAGAATCTTAGTTTTAACCAAGGAAAGAATTTCTATCTAAATAAATGCTTCTTCATGGCACCGTCTCTGCCTTTCTATTTGCAATATGATGATACCTCAGATGGTATATCACATTAATCGCAGGGATAAAGTATAGCTGCAGGAGCACCTGACCTGAAATCCTCTATAGTGTAATGCCCTGTTTTTTCAGTTATGTTATGTGTGGTTCCCGTTTTATTTTGTTTATTTTCGTTTTTTTGTTGAATTTGTCGTTTTTATATCATATTAGTTTCTTTTGTTCTCATTAGTAGTTTTCTTTTTCATCATTAATTAATTATTTAATATTAAGCAGTAATAAGAAATATAAATTATTTAATTTATATTCAGGTGTTTTTATAGTTAATTAAAATAAAATTACTTTGAAAGTTTTTTAATTTAATAACATTTAATACCTAAAATTTTACAGAATAATTATTAATTTTGAATTTAACATTGATTGAATTTTATTTCGATTAATGAATATCAGTTTACAAATAAAATTCTATAAATTTCTTACATAGTTATCGAAATAAAAAAAGATGAATGTATTATTAAATATTTATTAAAATAATTTTTAGTTTTTAATTTTATTCTTATTAATAAAAAATAATGATACAAATTTTATTATAATGGAAGTCGAATCATAGGTCTATATAGGGGCCTTTTCGTTACTCAATAAACTCATGGTGTCATGTGCAAAAGCCACAACGCCTGGGGTGCTTTTTCCTCCTTTCCTCTTCTTTTGTTTTCTATTCAAAACAAAACTTTACTTTTAAGACAGCATTGACACGAGTCCAGATCCTCTGTCTAATTTTATCCTGTCTTATTCTGTCCCTTGAATCTCAGCCATTTATTTTTGTAGGTTCCGCATGGGTCCTACATAAATAAACGTGGGACCTACATAAATGAATGGCTGAGATTCATGGGACAGAATAGGACAGGGTAAAATTAGACAGAGGATCCTATCTCTATTGACACTGACAAGGGAAGGGGTTTCAAGCAGGATTTTGCGTGTGAAGGTAGGCACTGAATCGGTTAAAAAAATGGTATAAAATTGGAGAATTTTGTAATGGTTGGTACTATTAGCCTTTTTTATTGATATCCGCCGGTATAAATATCGGTCAAATATCAATGGATATTGTAAAATTCAAAAAGTTGCAGGACTAAAATGCAAATAAAAAAAGTTAAAGTCCAAACAAAATCAAATTGTTTTCCAAACCCATTCGACCATTCTAGATCTAGCAGTTGCTTGTCCCCACCTATGCGCCCCCAGCCTCAGGTGCACCACAACCCGCAACTCGCCAGCTCCTCTCTTTCACCAATCGCCAGTTGCATCAATCATCGCCATTCACCAATCGTAGTATCATGCCAGCCAGCAGCCATTCGCTAGTCACTGCTAGTTGCACCAGTCAATCACACCGTCTCGACCAATCGATGCCAATCATCACACTCCTGTGTTGCAATCTAAAATTGGAGTGTTGTAACTTATGACTCATCACTTGTGAGCTTAAGTCAAGGTTACATTTTGCTAGTGTGTACGTGTCAATTGTGGAACCTGCTTGTATGTGTGTGTGTGTGTTTGATTGTGTTGTAGACTTATGAACCTATGGATGTGGTGTATGAGTGTATAATCTATCATGGATGGCTTGTGAATTGTGAATTGTGAATGTGTAAATGTGGAACAGCAAAGTGGAAGTTTGAATTTGTGTCATTTAGTAAAATTATCATGATGTTGACTTAGAAATTAGAATTGATTGTGTTTCCAACTTTCAGTGATAATTGAGAACTAGAATTTAAATTGCATTATGAATTTGAGTTTGAGATTATTTATTTGTTGTCTAAATTGAAAATTAGAATTAGATTATGAATTTGAAGTTGTTCTTGTCT
This sequence comes from Erythroxylum suave, assembly GCA_027563595.1. NCBI lineage: Eukaryota > Viridiplantae > Streptophyta > Magnoliopsida > Malpighiales > Erythroxylaceae > Erythroxylum > Erythroxylum suave. The sequence continues at coordinate 4,240,241 of JAOSBN010000001.1, forward strand.
GAAATTTGAGATTGAGATATATTAAAATTTAAGTGAAAGGTTATTCTTTATCATAAATTGGGTTATATATTATAAATTGAATTTTGCAGTCATAAAAATGGATTAGTTAATTTATGGTTGAATCGTCTGATAAGTAATTATATAAATTGAATTATAGTTGTGACTTTAAGTCTATGATTGGATCATTTAATCAGCTAATCAATAATCATAAAAAATAAGTTATAGTTAAGAGTTTGTAGTTGAATCGCATAATAAGTTAGAGTTAAGAATTTATAATTGAATTATGCGATTACATAAATTGAATTATAAATATGAGTTTATAATTGAATTATATAATAATTGTGATTTTTGAGTTTATGATTGAATTATATAATCATGCAAAATAAGTTATAGTTGTAAGTTTATTTTTGAATTATATAATTACAAAAAAAGTTTATAGTTGTGATCTTATATTTGAATTATGTAATCAAACAAAATGACTTAACATTGGAAAGAACATGAGTTATTGAGAAACTGTTATTGATTTATTTCTTCCCTTTTTTTTACACAATTTTATTTTGATATGAAATTATTAAGTTAATTTTGATATATGTCTTTATTTATTTTTACAAATAAATGGAAAAAGTTTAAGTACTCCTGATAGTTCAACCACTATGGTAAGATTTAACGATCCAGCTTGAGCTCATGTTGAATTGGTTCTCAAAATAAAGAACAATATCATTTGTTTCTTTTGACAATATCATTTGTTTCTTTTATAATAAGTATTTGAAAGATGGAGTTATCATCATATTAAAAAAAGCATTTAGTTGTGGTCAGAGTTGATGTGAAATTTTATAAAAAAGTGAGTCATGATATGAAATGACTAATGATAACTTTACTTGAAAAGTATCAACATGAAAAAGATAGAAGACAAAGATTGAATTACTAAAATAGTAACAAAAGCTCTTTTATTGGTGGTTAAGACGGTAACGAGAATGTTAAAAGTAGTAGTATTCCTACTCAACAAGAAGAGAATTTTACACTTGATGTTAGGAAAAGAAAAATACATGTGTCTAATTTTTCTACACCACGAACAACTCCCGGAGCTCAACCTTCAATCTGTAATGTTCTACAATTTAAAGAAGCAGCTCATAATATGGATACAACAATGGCTAGTAGGTGGTATGATTTAGGTATAACATTCAATGCAATGGCTAGTAGGTGGTATTATTTAGGTATAAAATTCAATGCTGCTCAATCTTATTATTATTAGTCTATGGTAGATGTTCCTGCCTCTTACAGTCTAGGATATAATGCTCTTTCAATTGACGAATACAAAGGAAAACTTTTGAATAACTATGTTTATGAAATAAAAAGCTATTTGGGTGAAAGAAGAATGACTTAAGTTACTTTTGAGTGTTCAGTCATGTATGATGGTTGGACAAATAGAAGACAAGAACCTATTATTAACTTTTTAGTTTATTATGCAAAAGGGATAATATTTTTGAAGTCTATTGATAAATCTGTTCTTGTTAGAAGTAGTGATACGTTATTTTAGATATTTGATGAAGTTGTGAATGAAGTTGGGATAGAAAATATTGTTCAGTTCATTGCACTGCATATTGCATTGACATGATGTTGAAAAATATAGAAGATGTTAGATAGTTTCATATTATTGATGAGACTGTACAACAAGCCAAAAAATTGACCAAGTTTATCTACAATCACGCATTAAGACAAATGTTTACAAGTAATAAGTGAATTGTAATTCCGCATGCTAGGTCTAATGATTTATTTGAGGTTTTTAGAATTATGCTTAAAGATAACAAAATTTGGTCCTAATGTTAACTTGCATTTCAATTTGTGAGCCTTTGGTGAGGGTACTTCGTCTGGTTGATAATGATAAGAAGGTAATAATGGGTTATTTTATGATATCATGAAAAGGGCGAATGAAGCAATCAAGGTCAATATGAAAAATAGGCTTTCTTTGTATATACCTTATCTTGAAGTCATCATTAAAAGAAAAGAAATACAACTTTATTCTCTATTATTTGCAAATAGGAAATTTTTGAATCCTAGTGTCTATTTCAGACTAAGTTTTACAAAGAAAATTGAAGTTAATAATAGAATTTTATTAACTATGACATTAATTGTTGTCTATAAGATGATGCTAGATCTTTTAAGCTCACAAATAACGATTTATAAAGATGCTTCTAGTGATTTTAAGATATTAATTGCTATTTGTCAAAGAGACAAACTTAATATAGGTATAATTTTTTACCACTTTTGTTACTTGTTGAAAATTATTCATTATTTTATTTTATTTTATTTATAATGCTACTTTTATAGTCTTATAATTGCTCAATATGACCAATTTAGAAGTAGTGTTCCAGAATTGCAAATGTTTGCAATTTGAATTCTAAGTCAATGTGTAAGTATAATAGGGTGTGAAACAAATTAGAGCATATTTGAATTCATTCATTCCAAGAAAGGAATAGATCTAGCACAATAGATTAAATGACTTAGACTTTGTTCGATACAATTTAAAGCTTTGAAAAAAATACGTTATTATCATTATTAAGTTGAATATAATTTCTGGTAGTTTTTAATTATTTTATTTTATTTTGTACTAGGATTCTTAATAAAAACAAGTAATTTTGTAGATTCTATTTGCCTTGATTATATCGATCTTTTAGCATATTAGGTTTTTGAGGAACTAAGTTTGATATATGAGAGTGACTTGGAAGATAATCTTGGATAGAAAAATATTGACATGTCATTGGGTGAAATGAATTTAAATGATGGTAATGATGAAACTCCTCTCAAGAATGAAGATTTTATATCAAATAAGAATTGAAGTTAATACGATTTCAGCAACTATTGATCAATTGGGTATAGTTTTGGATTTTTATTTCTCCTCTTCTTTTAATTTCACTTATATTACATATATTAAATTCTATATATGAAATATAAATATAATTGTAAATGTTTTTGTTTCAAATTTCACTTCTAGTTGATTGTTTCCTTGACACAAACTCTTGTTCTAAATTGTAATAGTTAGAGAATCATGGATATTTGTTATTTTTATTTGATATTTTGATGTAATTATTATTTATTATATTATAAAATTTCACATTTTAAATATTTTGTATGGTCCTTAATTTTATATTTCTATGATAATTAAATGACTTTTCATTTTAATTGTATTTATTATTTATATATGAAATATGTTAAAAGTAATATTAATAAAATTAAATAGAATTTTGTTGTTATTTTAAATTTCTATTATTAAAAATTTTGGTGATAGAGTTAATATAAAATTATAAATTATACAATACAATATATTGAGAGATTAATTTACAATTTTAAAAAGTTTAAAGACTACTTCATAAATTTAGAAAATTATCCAAAAAAATACTCGATATTAATCCATACTAACATAATACTCTTCCAAAACTAAATATAGTACTGATACGTTATTCATAAATTTGGTTTCCGGAAGTCGCAACTCATTTTTCTCATATTTGAGTGATAGTTAGACTGACTGCTATTGCCAAGCTTGCGTACTTTCGTTGGAAGTATTTCCATATAAGGTTTAGTATGATTTTTTTTTATATAAAGCTTAAGATGGTATTTGAGTATTTCCACCAAAGTGTAGAACAGTTGGCCATACTTAATTTTGCTGAATTTATTATTGTAAGAAAACGAAAATGTAGCCGAAAGCAAACTTTTAGTAAAGTCGTATAAGAAAAACAAATAAAGTGATATGTTAATTGGGTGTACGCCGGTAAATGTACAAGAATTGATCATCAATACACCTTCACTACTGTGGAGAGGATTATAATGTAATTCACTTTTCTTTTATATTTTTACAAAAAGTTATTTCGTAAATTGAACTTTGTTCTATAGTTTCTAATAAAACAGTGGAATGCTTTAAACCTTTAGATTTTAGAAATGGATTAAGCATATTGATAGAGGTCCTATTTGGCAAATAACAGATTGCATTAGTTGTTAACTGATTCTATCAACAGTTAACAGATAGATGATTATATCAGTTAATTTGACCAGCAGATAACATCAGCTATTTATTAAAGATATTTGGTAAAATTAGTTATTTAGTATTAGTTATTGATGTATAAAATGACTAACAAGAGCATGATTTTTTAAAAAAAAATTATAAGGGCAAAAATATTATATTTCTTACTATTTTGTTGAATATTCTTATAAGAATTTATATTTAGATATTTAATTTTACAAAAATTAAGTTTATAATTTAAATAATAATAATAATAATAATAATAATCTAACATTAAATTCTCTATTAATATGAATGATACAATCATATTAGTATTTTTCGTATAATATGTATGAATTTTATTATTTAATAAATTAAAATATCTATTATTATAGCATAGCACAGATACGATATATAGTAGTTATATACTAAAAATATTAATTTAATGTGACTCTTTATGTTCGAAAACTTTATATTATAGTATTTTTAAATGTAAACTAATATTATAAAATTAAATAAAGATTAAAAATTTAAAATAACCCCTTTATTATATTCTTCCAAACTTCATGACATAATTGATAATAAAAACAATCTAACTTTAAAAATAAAGCAAAAGTAGATAATAAAGTGGAAGAGAATATTATTATTAGGCAAACAGTAAACTCTAAAAACTTTTCTTATGAAACTTTTAGAGATCAACTTATTGGGGTTACATAAGCTGATCAATAAGTCTTTCGTTAAATACATCAATAAAAAGAAACTTTTTAAGATGATAAAAATGCCAAATTTTAATTAATAAGTTAAAAAGCAGATAAGCGGTTTGCCAATACTTCCGTATTTAGGCTGGACAGCTTTTGAGTTCTATTTCCATTCCAAATGATGGCGAAGACAAAAAGGATGAAAACAATCAATCCCAAAATCTCTTATTATATAATGACCATAATCATACAACATCCATTAAAAATATTAGGACCATCAATGGAATGATGTGAAGTGATATGATGGAGTAGATTTGTGAAATATTTCGCTGAAGCATTCTTAACAAACCCTGATAGGATAGGATGTACAAGAAAAATGGGCAAGAAGTTATCCATCAAAAAGGTTGTCTTCTTCTGCTATACTTTGATATCAGTATTAACATGGGTTTAGATTAACCGTGACTTTACTCTGTTATTATCCTGTTCTAAATAAGCATCCGTCTATTTATTTTTTATGGATCTTATTTATTAGATGGATAGATGCTCGTGAAGGTGACCTGGTAACCATTAACATAAGATAACTAAGAGCATCGATCCTTCATTACAAGATAAGGTGCAACTTCAGGCTTCCATATCTACTTTAAGCTTTTGATTCTGAGCTATGGACCCAGTATATAGTTTCCCGATACACAGATAGAGAGGTACACTTCAGGAGACGTGTTCATGCACAGAGCCCAGTAGAGAGACTGCAAGGGGAAAGAACCCAGAAGTGTAAACGGCACATAGGACAGAATGATGGTTTTACGTACTTTTGACAATACTTGAAAAGGAA
>JAOSBN010000001.1:4245864-4266039 GCA_027563595.1 Erythroxylum suave
ATGACTATTCCTACTCGTAGTCGGTCACAAATTCAAAGAGGATCTTTTTCATCACACTGAGTTACCAGCTGTAAGAAGCACATAGGACAGAATGATGGTTTTACGTACTTTTGACAATACTTGAAAAGGAAATGACTATTCCTACTCGTAGTCGGTCACAAATTCAAAGAGGATCTTTTTCATCACACTGAGTTACCAGCTGTAAGAAAGTAATCAATGTAGTATCTTTTGATTATTTCTTTCTTTTTTGGGAAGTATCTTTTGAATTTGTTGTAACCAGAAACAAGTATAGTGCAGATGATATGAAAATGTGCTAACTTTACACTGTTTTACAGTTTAATTCTTTGCTTGAGTGTGTAAGACATAAAAATCAAAGTTAGTAAACTTTTGGTTGTTTAAATCGAAAATAGAGCTCATAGTGTCAGGAGATTGGTAAAGGTGACGGGGGAAGATGCTTTGGTGCAAGCTTTACCTTTACGTGATTGGAAAAGAGAGCTTAGACCCACGTTTAAGAAATTACTATAACATTGTAAAAGCAATGCAAGGAAGATAGATTTGAGAGAGATTCGTTTTTGGGTTGCAGAGAGAGGCAACTTGATTTCTTTCTCGCTTCGGGAGGCTCCTAGTTTCCTCCTTTTGCTTTATGTTCTTTTTCTCTTCACATTTGCTTTTACGTTTCTTCGTCTCCAAGTCCAAGTTGGTGTCCTGTTATCACTTAAACTAACCAATTCAGCAACGTTCTACGCCCATCTACCCTTAACAAGTTGGTTCTGTCCGTGTGCGCCAGCAATTATAGTGTACAGCGTTTACACAAGCTTGCCTGATTCTCATTCTTTTGCTATAAGCTCGTAACTTTTTTATCATCTTTGTTGTTTAAGGTTTCTCTTCGGATTATTACCAGCCTTTTGGGATCTGTTAATAAGCTGTTTTCTGGGTATTACTGGCAGGGTTTTCTCTTCTTGGGGTTTTTAGTCGTAATTGGTTGTTGAGGTTCTTTTTTATTGAGACATAGCTTTGTAGTGGAAAACAAGGAGGAGAAGTAAGAGCTTAGGGAGAAAAAAGAGAGAATTAATGGCAGGACAAGCGCCGCCACCAAAACAGGAGGAGCTACAGCCACATCCGACCAAGGATCAGCTCCCTAATATTGCTTTCTGCATTACTAGCCCTCCTCCTTGGCGTGAGTTCTACACTTAACTCTTTTCATCACTGGTTTATTTCAGTAGCTACATGTCACTGACGTTACGTGGACTATTCACATATTTTTCTGATTCTTTGACTTTCAAACACAGTTAGTTTCCGTATTTGGAAGATAACGATGAGAAATCGATGTTATTACCATTTTCTTGGTAACTCTTTCCAGTAAATAGAGAAGTACTTGTAACGCTTAATGATTTCCTTTCCAAGTTGGTTCATCTAGTCAATGAATTCAATATATATATCCCATTTTCCTTTGATTGCACAAGACACTTGCATCAGTACCTTTTGGTTATGAATTCGTTTTATAGTCATGCAACACAAATTTCTTGATTTCATTCTCATGGATTCTTTTCTGAAATGCAGCTGAAGCAATTCTGCTTGGTTTCCAACATTACTTGGTAATGCTTGGCACAACGGTGCTTATACCCACCACTTTAGTTCCGCAGATGGGAGGAGGAAATGTAAGCGTTAAGGGTCTAAACCACTCTGCAATGTGATGCTTCTTATTCATGGCCATATGGATCTTTTCTTAAAACTGTTTGTTTCAGGCGGAAAAGGCAAAGATGATTCAGACTTTGCTTTTTGTGGCTGGAGTGAACACGTTTTTCCAAACATTGTTCGGCTCCCGTTTGCCTGCTGTGATTGGAGCTTCCTATACCTATTTGCCAACCACCATTTCAATTGTCTTGGCTGGTCGATACAGTGAAATTTTGAATCCTACAGAGGTGGCTTCGTCGAAACATTGCCTAATAGGATACTTTTCTTGTTGGTTGCATATAAGTACAGAAAAGAACGCAATGCAATACTGATCCAAGTTGTGATTATAATGTAGAAATTCGAGAAGATAATGCGTGGAATTCAGGGTGCTCTCATTGTTGCCTCCACACTCCAAATTGTCATTGGCTTCAGTGGCCTTTGGCGAAATGTTGCAAGGTTTATTGATTTTCTACATTCTTCTTTATTCTTTCTGTAGGACACCCCTCTTGTATAATCAGCAGATGGATGGTCTCTACTTTCGTCTATTTATGTGCCTCTAGCTTGAATAAAATTTGAAGGCATGGCACAGTGTATAATGATCTAGTTCAGAGACACATGTCCGAAGTCAGGACTTTGCAATATTGAAGAAGTTCGTTTGTCTTTATCTTAACTAAATGCAGGCCTCCTTCCGATTTGCAGGTTCATGAGTCCATTATCTGCTATACCTCTTGTGGCTTTATCTGGTTTTGGGCTGTATGAATTTGGATTCCCCTTGGTAAGAGTGTGAGCTTCCATTTGATATCACATCTTGTTGAAGTATTGTCATTGACAATGATTTTGGGGTTGCTAGCTTGCAAAATGTGTGGAGATTGGACTACCGCAGATAATCCTTCTAGTAATTTTCTCCCAGGTAAATGAAACACATCTACGCTCTTGTGTTAGTTCACCGGAAACTTTTGAAGAGAATGCATAGACTTCACCTTATCATACAGGGCATTTCATAAGACGTAAAACTAATCTTCACGAGCTTTTGCAGTATATACCTCATATGATGCATGGGAAGAGTTCTGTGTTTGATCGCTTTGCTGTTATATTCTCGGTGGTAATCGTGTGGATATATGCTCATCTGCTTACTGTGGGTGGGGCATATAAGAATACAGGACCTAAAACTCAATTAAGCTGCAGAACAGACCGTGCAGGAATTATAGGCGCTGCACCATGGTAAGGCTATATGGATTTCCTTCTAACCGAGTAGGGAATATTAGAGTGATATAAATTTCCAGATGGGGGACAGTGTTCTCCCCTGATTTATAACTTCCATGAGTTTCGGACTGTGGCCATATGAAGGTCTATTGCTGCTTGGGCTTGTTATGGTATAATTTATAATGCTATGCATGTCTTATAGCTTTCTCTGCCAACTGATCTTTATTGTTTGGTAGGATAAGAGTACCATACCCCTTCCAATGGGGAGCTCCCACTTTTGATGCTGGTGAGGCTTTTGCAATGATGATGGCTTCATTTGTTGCCCTTGTAGAGGTTTGTTTACCTGTGCATATGAATTTTTTGAAGCATTAGTGAAATTATTTCGACTCCTACTCCATTTGGTGAGCATATTTCTCACAGTCGGTCCGTTCATAGCGACGGAACAGATTCAAAAGAATGTCTTATTTGTGAATGTGTGGAAGTGCTTCTAAAGCATAGAATGCATTTCTCCTCCATATCCAAATTCCACTTTGTTCATCGTTAACAAATTTCAAATTCTCTTTTACATGAGGTCTTGGACTATTCTTATCTTCGCTAATTAGTTTCTTATACTCTTAACAGTCTACTGGTGGCTTCATCGCTGTGTCAAGGTATGCTAGTGCAACTCCAATACCTCCTTCAGTCCTTAGCCGAGGTGTAGGTTGGCAGGTACTGATTTCACAAGTGATTACTTTTGCTTTGCACTTATCATAGTAATTTACTTATTACATGCACGAAGACAAGATAGCTAAATACGAATCTATGGACACTATATCTGAACAAGACAGGTTATCTCCAAGCTTTTCACTCATTCTTCTCGTCCCTGAAATAATGACTATTTAGTTGAATTATAGAACTTTACTCAATTTGCATCAATTAGTAATGTTTCTCTGGTTGCAATTCTGATAATCTGGTTGACTTTGTGCTTCTATAAGTATTTAAAGTTTCTGCTGATTCATAAAAATTAAAAATTTTCTTCGTTACTACTTAAGGGAGTTGGGATTCTCTTCTCTGGCATGTTCGGGACCGGAAATGGATCATCAGTATCTATGTAAGATTTTCTTTGTGATCTTAAAGCAGACAATTCAACACAACTTTCTAATCCTTTCCAAGTTTCCCTTAAATTTGCTTTGCTTCAACTGCAGCGAAAATGCTGGTTTATTGGCACTTACACGCGTTGGCAGCCGAAGGGTTGTTCAAATATCAGCAGGGTTCATGATTTTCTTTTCCATTCTTGGTCAGTTATCTTGATGTGGCTATTTCTTCCTTCATTTTAACAACACATGTAACTCACATACTTCGCGGTTCAGGAAAATTTGGAGCTGTTTTTGCCTCAATTCCAGCTCCGATTGTTGCAGCTCTGTACTGCCTGTTATTTGCTTATGTTGGTAAGTCCCAGTAAAATGTTATGGAGGGCTCCTTAACTTAAGCATGAAAAATCTAACTTAATTCTTTTTGGGGTTGAACACGAGCAGGTTCATCAGGTCTCAGCCTCCTCCAGTTCTGCAACTTAAACAGCTTTAGAACAAAGTTTATACTTGGCTTCTCTGTTTTCATGGGATTATCAGTACCTCAATACTTCAATGAGTATACAGCAGTTAATGGTTATGGACCAGTGCACACTGGTGCAAGATGGGTAACCAAATCGACTTGCCTACTTTACTCTCTAAGAATTCTGCTTGTTCAGACGATCCTGATACTAATTATGTCACTTTTGGCAGTTCAATGACATGGTTAATATGCCGTTCTCATCAGAACCTTTTGTTGCTGGATTGTTGGCGCTCTTCTTGGATGTAACCTTATACCGGAAAGACAATGCAACCAGGAAGGATAGAGGTATGCACTGGTGGGACAGGTTTAGGTCGTTCAAAACGGACACAAGGAGTGAGGAGTTCTACTCCTTACCTTTCAATCTTAACAAGTTCTTCCCTTCAGTATGATCTTTGAGCATAATTTTCGAGTTGTAACCTCTAGTTCGTCCCCGAGAATCGTAGAGCTTGACAAAATGAAATTCTTGTTTTTGTTACATTATTTGGTATCTCCCTCTTTCTTTCTGTCTCAACTTGCATTGTAGCTCTGCAACTAGAACTTGGTTAGTATAAATGATAATGGTCGTCTTACTCCATTTATGTAGCCTCAACTAGAACTTGGTTAGTATAAATGATAATGGTCGTCTTACTCCATTTATGTAGCCTCTTTTGTTACTGACTCTGCATTTCACTGTTTCTGTCATCCACACTAAAGATAACAGTTGCAACTTGCAATTGGATATGTATCATTTCATTAGCCTGGTTTCCAATGTGATGCCCATACAAATTTGACCAGCTGTGCACACTCTTGGGTTGTACATTGAAGCAAATGGAAGTCTTTGCATGTGATTTGGCGAGCATGTTACTGCTAACACCGTTAATGGGATGGTCCTGCTGCTTAGTGATGTCCCAATCCCCATCTCAAATACCAGGTTGAGGAAACATGCACCAAGTTATATTAAACCAGCCAGCAGCTATGCAATTTTTTATCAGATCAACCTATTGACCCAATGTTTAAGCCTTCTCTAAACATGTTAGAAAAAAAAGAAGCAAAAACTTAAGTTCCAAGACACAGATGAGAGGACATGGGATTTGATAATCTTATCTTGTGCACGAATGAAATGTATTTGTATGGTTAATCATGGTCATTTAGAGATGAAAAGCACACCAAAAGGTCACGAGCACTTACTGAGAATGTTTTGCTTTATTCTCAATGCAACTGTGACATGGAATGAAGGACCTCATCCCTCCTTTGGCTTTAAGCTGGAACGTTCTGCTTAGTTACTGGAAGATAATGATATTTAGTGGAAAAATAAATGAAGAAACCATGAGGCCCTGCTCCGCAAGCTTTTCATTGGATTGACATCTTATTCTTGATGTTTCCATGAAACCATATAATTCTACCATTATACTCTCAAGTGTCTCATAAAACCGAGGCAAATGAATTCCTGATTTGATCAAATCACGGTCCTGGACTGTAGAGGTGACATGTTGACCACCACAAGAAGGTTGTGTCTATTCTTGATTTCATGAAAAGGCATGGACATGTCTCCTGCCTAACCAATAATTGAAATCCACCCTCCTTCCATTTACCATTAATCCGCTCATACAATGGATACAAAACGAGTAGTGTCAATCAGCAATAGCCAAAGTTACACAAAAAGTTGGAGGTCCTTTTCTCTTGCCATGCGTGTTCAAGTTTTGTACATACAAGAGTTGCTAATGGCTTAATCAAAGGCTATTCAAATACTGCAGCCAAATCACGTTCTATTGGCTCATTTTCTCTCTTTTCTTTTTTAATTTTGTGTGAGAGCTACGAACATGACCAAGATCATAAACATATCGGATATGATCGCATGATTACAAATTCATTTCCTCGAGCTCTTAACCTACGTTGACCAAATCATGTTTTCCAAAGTCGCTAAATTATGAGATGAGTTATTATATTATTATTATCTCTCAAACATCACCCTCATCGCCACACAATGTGTATAAATTAGGCGTTTAGTCCCCACTTCTAAGTAACTCTTTTATAGATACCAACATTTAATTGATTACTAGATGAGAAGGAACTTAGAACCTTATTGATTAAAACTATTATTCCTATTTGAAAGGACACTTAAAGAATGATTCTTTTTTTTTTTGTTCTGGCGATCATAAAAGTTATCCGCGCTTATCTAGCTGGACTGCAGTGAGGATGCTGCATTATCTAGTTAAGGACCATCAAAATGCTCCATTAGAGAATAGAGAATATAGCAATACTTGATCATTGCACTTCCCGCTATTAAAATGGGCCTTTCAAGACTCAAGACGAGAGAGTACCAACCCTTTTCAAGAGCAACATGAAAAGGGTCGAAATCCCTTTCTAATTTCTTGTCGTGTATAAAATCTGCTGCCTTTTTTCTTGTAGCAGCAGCCCACATAATTGACCTTTCATTTTAGTGGTGCTACTTTTTATTAGAACTTAACTTCAATAAACTAAATATTGGTTCGAATTGTACGTTATGTTAAGGGTGTTGTATAATTGCAAACTAATTAATAAGTTAAAAAATGTAGAAGGGTAAAAATAAGAACAGATGGAATCTATCAGCTTTTCAAGAGGGAACAACTTGATAACAAACGTCTTGTTCCTGGAAATGGGGAAGTGAAGAAGTCATTCATAGATGCAATACTGGGCTTGTGAGAAAAAATATCTCCAGATGCAATTGGTTTGCTTCCACCTTCCTTGGCCTTTTTATTTACTAATAAATTCTGGTAACAACCTCTGCAAAGGTGTTGTTACATTGTACACTTGTATTGAGTGCGTGGTTGGAAAAGAACATGGTCTGAGTATTTGGTAGGTGGTACATGAACATGTAGAGCAGCATCCCAACTAGAGCAAACGACATGAGATTTAGTTATTCTTTCTTTTTGTTTTCAATCTCATGTTGTAGACATTCTTTGAGATACTGTTGATGGATGGGTTCAGAGTTTAGTATTAGAGGGGAAGAATGTAAGAGAAAGCAACAATAAGAGTGATGTCCTTGACAAAAAGAAAACAACAATAACCCCACTAAGAAAAGACCTCCAGACTCCTTTGTATGGTACACAAGTTTTTAATTACGAATTAGAATGTTTAGAAGGCAAGGCAGGAAGATACCGGACCCTAAATCAGCTACCCCCACAAGAACATTATAGAACCACCAGTATATTATAACAATTAGTAGCCTCCTTTCATATTGTATTATATTAAAGGGGCTGCTTCAACCAATTTTCACAAGAAGTTAAGATCCCTTCATTTAAAATTAAGGGTCATGTTTGAAATGAGCAACTTGGGCCAATCACCATTTATTGTCTGAACCAAAGATCCCCGACATCTCACATGGCTTACATAGACTGACAATTAATCAGAGATGTTTACACATGTGAATCATAGAAGAAAGTTTCTCATAGCAGGAGCCTGCAGATTTACAAGAGTTCAAGATCCTTCAGGGAGATCGCTGTCTCTTTCTTAGCCAAATCTTAGAAACACATGAAGAAAATTAATCTGAAATCTTGACTTTTCCTTTTCCATCTGTCCTTAATCTTGTCTTGGATTATCTGAAATGCAACCGGAGTTGGTGGCTGTTGCAGTACGGTTTGCCACTTTGCCTTGAAGATGTTTGAGAAAAATCAACTCAACAGCTACTGTCTTTTACAATTTCTGCATTGATGTTGGGTAGGACTCGAAAGTTTTGATTAATTAAATGCAAATGTGTTCTAATGATTTGATCCACATCACCCTCCATACACTACACATGAAAAGAAGCGTGAGGCAAGTCTTGCTTCTTAGTGTTTTTTTGTTTTGGGTTAATCGAAAGCATCTTTTTTAATGCAAGCCTTGATTGTATGGTAAGATATGACATTTGAATTGCATTGGACTGTGCAACTTTCACACCAAAAGTTGTGCTTCTTCTTTTTAAATTAGAGATAGTGAGTGCTTCCATGCTTAGCCATTTAAACTCAACCCCAAATCACTATTCAAGAATCAGATGAATTAGAAGGTGATATACTTATCCACATCTTACAGTAGCGTTAACCCATTTGAGCTTTTTGTAAGCAGAAGATAAAGGACACAACATCTACAATCTATAGGACCAAATGGTTGAAAATGGGGAATTTGGACAGGTTATAGGACATAGGTGCCAATAGGCAAGCCTGCCTTTGGACATATAAACTTCAATTCACGCCTGTGTCTTACAAATTGTACTTCGAGAGTTAGAAGCCATGCCCCCAACCACCCTCCTGACATCTCTCCACGTGGCACCCTAACCAGCTTCCGAGGTTCCTGCCGGTGCCAATTATAGTAAAACCATACAGTTCTTATCATTGCACATACCTTGTTACCATCACAAATATGTTCTTTAGTTGATGATATCATCACCCTAAAGAAATAAACTTTCTTTATTGCCAAATTGAAATGTCAAATGGGTTTTAATTATTGAATACACACATGTAAGATTTCTTTTCTTTTTCTTTTTCTTTTTCTTTTTTCTTGTTTTAAGTTAGTTGAGAAATTGAGGGACGGCCTGCTTGAATAAGACCCTTACTAGTATATTTGTAGGGTGGTGGGAGCTGTACAGAAAGAGACTGTCGTTTACTTCACCTCCTTCCTCCTCTCTTCTTCCCTTATCTTTCTTCACATCTTCTTCTTTTCTCCCTCCACGAGAGATTTCTGGGTAAGATAAGCTAAGAGATAATGGGGAACTGTCAAGCCATAGATGCTGCAGCTCTTGTCATACAGCATCCCGATGGAAAAATAGAGAGGTTATATTGGCCTGTCACAGCTAGTGAGGTTATGAAAATGAATCCTGGTCATTATGTTTCTTTGATCATTCCATTGCCCGTTTCTGGTGAAGAAAACCAGGAGCAGAAAGTTGTGCAGTTCACTCGTGTTAAGCTTCTCAGGCCAAGTGACACGCTTTCTCTTGGCCATGCTTATAGGCTTGTTACTACCGAAGGTAAGGAATATGGTCTGATGAGAATCATTTTTTTTCTTGCATATGCTCCTTGAGGTTGTGCATTAATTTATAAGAGTATGTTTTTCGGTTGCAGAGGTTATGAAGGTGTTGCGGGCAAAGAAGTACGCAAAAATGAAGCAGCGGCAACCAGAATCTGTTGAGAAATTGCAGGCAGCAGATCAGAAGCAGAGTACGGATTGTGAAGCAGTAAAGAAACCTGACAAAGACGAGTACAAGGTATCTTTAATCTGATCTTTTTCCAATTTGAGCTCATTCCTGAAGCTGTTCCTGAGATTATTTGATATGCTTCTTCAAAACCATGATTATCTTCCTTCAAGAAGTTACTGGCTGGTATGTCCAACTATTATACTAAAAGCAGAAGAAGATTCTCGTTGAAGTACAAAAAATTATGAACAATTCTAGTTATTTAATAATCTGATACTTCTAGCGG
Source organism: Erythroxylum suave (assembly GCA_027563595.1). NCBI lineage: Eukaryota > Viridiplantae > Streptophyta > Magnoliopsida > Malpighiales > Erythroxylaceae > Erythroxylum > Erythroxylum suave. The sequence continues at coordinate 4,255,740 of JAOSBN010000001.1, forward strand.
AGCAACATCTGCAGGCTTTCAGCTTTATGATGATGTTTTTTCATAGTTTTGACTGATTATCCTAGAGCTAGCTTTGTAGACGTGAATTATTAGCATGGAAAATGATTTTGTCCCATTATCATATTGTGGAAGCTAACCACTGGAAAACGATTTCAGGTGATAAAGCATGAAAGACACCGACACAGGACACCATCAATCAATTCCTCTGCACTTAGGTCAAAGTCGTGGCGGCCCTCATTACAGAGCATTTCTGAGGCTGGAAGCTGATGGTATTTTTCCAAGATCAGCAAGGCGCTTCTGCCATTTGCTGAGGCCGATTAAATTTAATGGTCAGCGAAATAGGTTTACTAAATCGGGTGGAGGTCGTTTATCTCATATCCAAAACCAATTGTCAAACCAGACGACCCCTCTTTTGGACCATTTTCCAGAAAAATAAGAAGAAGTCTGTATAGCAACAAAAAAGAGTAATGGAGCTGACACTGTTATCCAAGTTATATTCTGCAAATTTCACGGCTGATTGATCAGACCAGAATATAACATGTAGATAAATCCGAAACATTTATGATTTTACAATTAAACATCTTTTTGATGGTTTAAAATTCAAAGATTCCAATAAAGATATGTTTTAGTTTTGAGACCATAAAAGGAAGGTTCCTGTACCCAAAAGGTGCCCCAGGTATTAGGTTCTCCTTCAGAGCAATCACATTTGTTAAAGTGGCTCAATGATCCATGTTCCAGGTCCTTCATGCTCCTTGTTCAAGAAGCCTCTGAAGTATCTGGTTCAAGTTAAGAAGTTATCACCAAGGAACAATCCGAATCTTCTCCTTTTAGATTGGCATCAACATATGAAAGATAATGCCAAGATTGGGCCAAACACGCACAAAAAGTTGGTTTCGTATGATGGGGAATTTTCTCAATAATTGTGCTAAATTGGTTGTCAGGTCAGATATTTCTGGAAGGTCAATTATTAACTGTTACGAAGTCAAGCAAACTCTTATGAAATGAAAAAACAAAAAGGTTCTTGAGCATCTGAAATAATGAATTTGTCCATCCTTCCCAGCAAGCAACGTAGAGTACAAATGGAAAAGGATGAGGAACACAGACCAAGACGAGGCTTAAGAACAGCACAGGCCCTAACTCTCCATCAACCTAGCAAAAGAGATTCTGTAACGTCTACATACAAAAGGAAGGTACAAACTTTGCTTGTTCCCATGTATAACGATGTACCAAGGAATTTTGTAAAGCTGTTCTTTCAATGTCCTACTTGCACATTTCACATCAATACTCACAACACCAAAAATGACTTGTGTAAGATATCTCTATTCATTTTGTTTTATTAAGATAACAAGCCAGATAAGAACCGCCAAACCTCAGGTTTGCCCCAAGTTATAAAGAAGGTCAACCACGTTTCTTGCGACAGGCTACTTTGTTTTTGTTCCAGACTTATATCACAGCCAAGTTTGGTTTACCGGTTTTAGATACTTGAAACGTCGAGTATTTAGAAAGCAAGAGAGTTCATTTCCAAGAACGGGTAAACTATAAATGCGGCATTCACACGCACGCATGAAAAACATACAGTTGGCATTCCCAACGAACATTTAAGATATATTTATTTAAATATAAAACTTAAGTTCAAAATGTCCGTTAGTCATGGAGGAATATGAGCTTCTTTTTATTATTTTTTTGGCTATTCTTTAGGAAGTAACTGTTGCGGAGAATGTGCAGTAGATTTTGCTACATTTTTTATGCTTTTCTGTTATAATTTTGATTTATAAATAGATGTTTTTATGCTCAATAAATTTATGACATTTTTCTGCAGTCTCAAATATTGTTTTCTTCTATACATGTTGTCTCATCACTTGTTTCTTGTTTTAAAAAAACCTACAAATTGGTATCTGAGTAGTATCTTGTGGGATTTGTGAGGTTGTGAGAGCCAAAATTTTTTTTCTAAACACTAACACCTACCTTACACAAACATAAAAGCTTACAAAAAATTTTAGGATGGATACCAAAACTTCTTTCAATGTAGTGGCACCTCCAGTGTTTGATGAAACGAATTATCAAGTGTGGGTTGTCAAAATAAAAACTTTTTTTATGTTAATGGTCTACGGGAAGCTGTTGAAGATGAATATAAAGTTCCTCTCCTACCTAACAACCCAAGCCTTGCACAAATTAAGAACCACAAGGAGAGGAGGTAAAGGAAATCACAGGCAAGAGCCAGCCTGTTTGCAACTGTCTCACCTACAATTTTTACTAGAATCATGACATTAAAAGCAACTAAAGAAATCTAGGACTTCTTCAAGGAGGAATATGAAGGAAATGAACGAGTCAAAGGCATACAAGTATGAAATTTGATTTGTGAATTTAAGACACAAAGGATGAACGAATCAGAAACAATTAAGGACTACTCTAACAAACTCCTTAGCATTATCAATAGGGTAAGACGTCTTAGTACTAAGTTCTCTGATTCAAGAATGGTTTAGAAAGTCCTAGTTACAATCCCTGAAAGATTTGAGGCCATAATTTTATCCTTGGAAAATTCTAAAGACCTGTCAAACATTAACTTGGCAGAACTATAAAATACATTATAGGCACAAGAGTAGAGTAGGCTTATAAGATAAGAAGGATTTGTGGTGGGAGCTTTTCAAGCCAGACCACAACACAACAACGGTGACAAGAACAGAAAAACAAAACAATAGTAATCTTAGAGCATGTTCAAGCAATAATAACAACAACACACAAGTCTATCTATCCTACCTTCACTATAAGAAGACTAAACACCAATATAAAAGATGTTGGTGGAGGCCTAATGCAAGATGTAACAAATGTGGATCAATGGGGCACATAGAGAAGATAGACAAATCTCAACATTGATAGGGAGAAGCCAAGGTGGTTGTTGATCAACCAAATAAGGAGGAGTTGTTTGTGGCGTCATGTTTTGCTAGGAATAGCTCTATAGAAAGTTGGTTAATAGATAGTTGTTATACAAACCACGTGACTTGTCAATATGAATTCTTACAAGAACTTGATAAAAGTGTCATTTCCAAAGTCAAAATTAGGGATGGATCATAGTTTCTAGTAAAAGGAAAAGGGACAGTGACACTTAAAGGCCTCTTAGGTTTGAAACTTATCCCTAATGTGTTATGTGTTCCTAACATTGATCAAAAAATTTTAAGTGTTAGTCAGTTGTTAAAGAAAGGCTATAAGCTTCTATTTGAGGACAAAAGTTGCATGATCAAGGATGTAAAAGGAAGAGAGGTATTCAAAGTTCAAATGAAAGGTAAAAGCTTTACCTTAAATTTTTTGGAAGAGGAGCAGGCTGTAGTACAGAAGAAAAGAAAGTAATATGGTGCTTTGGCATAGGAGATTAGGGCATTTTCATCATATTGCACTGCTCTTCATGAGGAAGAACAATTTGGTGGAAGGTTTGCCTAAATTGGAGGAGGAATTTCCTACATGTGCTGCCTATTAGAAGGAGAATTATATTAGGTTTTCCTTTCCACGAGAAAAGGCTTAGAGGACTACATAAAAGCTACAACTAGTTCATGAATGGGAGGACCTAAAAAAGTGCCATCATTGAATGGTAGTAAGTACTATATTGCCTTATTAATGTTTACACAAGAATGTGTTGGATTTAATTCATAAAACTTAAATATGAGGTTGTTGACATTTTTTGGAGGTTTAAATCTTAGGTGGAAACTCAAAGTGGATCCAAAATGCAAAGGATTCAATTAAATAATGGAACCGAATACACCTTTAGAAGATTTAACAAGTTTTGTGAAGATTTGAGCATTGAGCACCAACTGAATACTCACTACATTCCTCAACAAAATGAAGTTATGGAGAGGAAGAACAGAACAATTATAGAGATGACAAGATGTTTTTCTTGATGATAAAGGGTTACTAAAGAAGTTATAAGTCGAAACTACAAGCATAACAGTTTTTCTGCTTAACAAAAAATGACTCCATTTAAAGCATAGCATGGCGACAAACCAAGGCTCTCCAATTTGAGAATATTTGGTTACTTGTCTCTCTTTTACATCCCTTAGGTTAAGAGAGACAAATTGGATAAGAAAGCAAAACCAGGTATCTTTGTAGGCTATAACTCAATTTCAAAGGCCTATAAAATCTACTTACCGCAAAGCAACAAGGTAATTGTCAGTAAGAATGTTCAATTCATTGAGTCAGATCATTGGAGTTAGGAGAATGATAGATTGCTTAAATTCTAAAAGGAGAATGACGATGTAAATGATGAACCTATCAGAGGAACTAGATCACTCTTTGAGATTTATTAGAGGTGTAATGTTGTTGTAATAGAGCCTGCAAGGTATGAAGAAGCTACAGTAGATCAAAAATGGATCATTACAATCAAAGAGAAGCACAAAATGATTGATAAGAACCAGACTTGGTAGTTAGTGAATAAACTTGCACACAAAAAACCCAAAGGAGTCAAGTGGGTTTATATAACCAAGCTTAATCTTGATGGTTTTGTAAACAAATATAAGGCAAGGCTGGTTATTAAAAGATATGCTCAAATGTTTGGGGTAGATTTCTCTGAGACTTTTGCCCCAGTTGCCATATTGCATACCATAAGATTGTTGCTAGCACTAACTGCTCAAAAAGGATGTATCATACACCAGATTGATGTTAAATCAACCTTCTTAAATAGATATAAGGAGGAGGAAATCTCTGTGGAAGAGCTTGAAGGCTTTGATGTTCAAAGACATGAGGAAAAAGTATACTTACTGAAAAAGGCCCTATATGGTTTAAAGCAAGTACTAAGGGTCTGGTACAGAAAAATTAACACAAAATTGATAAGCTTAGTCTTTAGAAAGAGCTTAAGTGAATTTACTTTGTATATCAAGAAGGTTAATTATAAAATAGTTGTTGTATCTTTATATGTTGATGATTTGCTTGTCACAGGAAGTAGTGTGGAGTTTATTAACAAGTTTAAGGAAGAAATAAGGGATATATTTGAGATGAAAAATCTTAGGAGGATGACTTTCTTCCTTGGCATGAAGTTACAACAAATGCAAAATGAGATTTTCATATTCCAGTAAAAATATGCTAAGGAAATTCTCAAGAAATTCAACATGGAGGAGTGCAAACCAACTGCAACTCCAATGGACCAAAAGGAGAAGTTTTGCAGAGAAGATGGAACTGAGAAGGTTGATGAAGGGTTATACAGGAGCCTAATACGTTGCTTGATATCTGATGTCAAGGTACATTTACAAGCTATAAAACAAATTGTTAGATATGTTAAGGGCATGGTTGACTATGGGATAAGGTTCAGTTAAGTTAAAATTTTTAGTCTGCATGGCTATTCTGATAGTGATTGGGTTGGATATGTAGATGATATGAGAAGGACTTCAAATTACTATTTTAGCCTTGGTTCTAGAATTTTTTTCTTGGTGTTCTAAGAAAAAAGAAGTCATATTCCAATTCACAACAGAAGCAGAATATATAACTGCTACTTCTACTATAAATTAGGCCTTATAGATAAGGAAACTCGTGACATATCTGCATATGGAACAAAAACAAAGTACAAAAATATTTATAAACAATCAAACTATAATTTCAATTACAAACAATCCAGTGATCTATAGCAAAACAAAACACTTTAAGATAAAGCTTTATTTTCTAATAGAGGGATAAAACAAGGGGAAGTAAAATTGATTTACTGCAAAACAAAAAATAAAAAACTGATATCCTAACTAACTTCCTAAAGCTTTTTAGTACTTAAGGATACAACTTAGATTCTTAAAGCTAAGGAGGATTATTGAATAACTTGTCCTAGGAGCTACTAACATGGAGTTGAATAGGCTGCTGATGTTAGTAAAATTATTGAGGTGTAAAAGAATTGATAAAGTGTACTAAAGTATGAAAAAAAAGTGTTACAAATTGGCATACACATGTTGAAATGAAACTGTCAAAATGACCGTTAGTTATGGAGGACTATGACCTTTTTTTTTGGCTATTCTTTAGGAAGTAGTTGTTGTGGAGAATGTGTAGAAAAATTTACTGCATTTTTTATGCTTTATTATTATAAATTTGATGTATAAATAGATTTTTTATGCTCAATAAATTAAGAAATTTTTCTGCAACCTAAAATATTGTTTTCTTCTTCTATACATATTGTTTCAGTACCTTGTTCTTGTTAAAACAACCTATAAGTGTCACCTAAAAAGGAGTTTTTTTTTTACTATTATCCTTTTTCTTTTCACTTTTGTTTAAGTTATAATTCTTGATTCCAATGTAAAATTCGTATTATTTATCTTGAAACTAAATGCATTACAAAGTCATATGACATGTATAAATTGAGTTAGGATGTCAGCTATCTTTATTGTAGAAAGATGAAAAAGTCATTATAATGAATAAGACTCTTCTTCTTTTTCTTTTTGTTCAAGCCATGTTCACTTATTGATATGATTCCTTCTCCACACTACATTTTCTAATTGATTACATAATTTTTTTGATAAATGAGAAATTTTATTAACACCAAATTAAAGAGTGTGTTATAAAAGGAAACAAAGCTCAATTAATGAACAAACTAAACATGGATCCTTGAAATAATATGGAGATAATACTACTGCGCCAACAATCTAATTGAAAAAGCAAGTAGCCAAAAATAATTTAAATATTCCAAAAGGCTTTTAAAATGAAGCTTAAAGTAAAGGAGGTATATTTGGCCTTCTAAATTTCTTGTATTTTTGCCCTTGGATCTTTAAAAGATTCACATTCATTTAATCGTCCTGAATGATTTGAAGAAGTCATTCCAAAGTGTTGTGTTAATTCCAATCTTAGTGAAGCATATGACATTGATGCAAAAGAGAATCCCATACCAAGAATATGTATGGCATTTAAAGATGAGGTGCGTCATTGTTTTGACTAAATACAAGCATAAGGAAAAACTTTCATGAAGGTAGATCCACAAAAGATAGTTTGTCTTTAGTTAAGATTTTTTTATTTAATAGTTAAGCAAGGAATAAAATTTAACCATAGGACAACATCGGGAAACCACAAAAGTTTGCCCCAAGCAAAAATTTGACACGATGAATGAAGATGAAATAAGATATTTTTGTTTGAGAGGGTGCTTGTATTGTTATCCTCCTAGATGATTTTATTTTCTTTTAAGGAATTAAGGTTATATAAAGAAAAATTATCCCTAATGCATCGATAAGATTATGACGGGAATGTTGGCCAATTGTAATCATTATTGCTTATGATTGTACTAATCTTAATGTCAGATTAGAGACTGCCTATAATTGATGTAATTAATAAGAATATGTCCAGAGGCCCATGTTATGCCAATTGTTAGACTAAAAAAAGTTTGATTGGTCATCTCCTATAAGATGTTCTAATTTATTATAAATCAAGTCTCTATTTTTTAAAATCTTATTATATATCTGTAAGGAGTTTTAATAGGGTTGACTTGCAAGAGATCAATGTGCATCCATTGAACCCATAAAGAATGTTTGTTAGTGAATAGTCTCTATGTAACTTTAACAAGGAACTTTTGGTTATGGGTTGCATTTTAGTAATTTCTAGTTTACCTTCATGTTTAGAGGTGCAATTTCTTTTTATCTGATTTTGGCGCAACCCAAATTATCTTTATTTTTTTCTATGGAATGTTCTTCAAAGTCCTTTTAATCAGTTTACAAGTGCATAATGGAATGAACAGGTCACTAGCACAATAAATATACAAAGTATTGAGGATTAAGTTAATAAGTGTTAACCTACCTGTAAAAGAAAAGATTTTGAGAGTCCAAAAGTTAATAGGATCATAAATGTGATGGATCATTGGCAACCATCCATTATAAATCAATCTCTTAGCAATCATTGGAATTCTTAGCTATTTGAATGGTAGGGAAAACCAAATTCAAAATCAGAGATTATATAGACTTTGTTTACCAGTTGTGGATGACCAATTGAGATAAAAATATGGGATTTTCTTTATTAACCACCAAGCTTGATCTAACTTGAAACTCTACTAAAATCTCTAAGAAGAGGTTTAGGGGTCAATAAGGAATAACAGAAATAAGATATATTTAAAGTTCAAGTTAAAGAGATTTAAGCTTGAGCATTTCGAGTTATAAATGAAATTTGAGCCTACAACTTTTCTTTTTTACCAAGAGATCAAAAATTGTTAAGTAGATAACAAAGAGATATAGGCTTATGCAATCTCCTTTTTGCAATATCCTTTCCTTTGTTCACAAGCCATGTTGTTTCTTCGCTTATGATAACCAAGTAAGAAACTAAAGAAAAACATTCTTCAATCTAAGAGATAAAATGTTTGGAGAGCCACAGACCTTTAGAAATTTAAGAAGAATTTTATAACATACCATATTGAAAGCTTTTTTAAAGTTAAATTTTAACATGTACCTCTTACTATCATTATTTCTATGATAGTTACAAATAACTCTTATGCTAATCTAATATTATCAGATAAGTGTCTCTTAAGAATGAAAGTGTTTTAAGAAGGACATATTACAATGTTAAAGTTGAGCTTCGACCTTCTTCCAAAAATTTTAGAGAGAATATTATAAAACTTATTATAGCAAGAGATAGGTTAGCAATCATAAAAAGAAATAGAGTTAAGGAACTTTGGAATCAAGGTAATATTAACTTTGTTTCAAGTACTTTGGGAGTTTGCCATTATAAAAGAAGTCAATGATCTCTTTGTAGATATAAATTCAAAACATATGCTAAGATTTCTAAAAATTATAACTTGCTATGGAGCCTTGTTTAGATTAATAATGAAAATATCATACTTAACAATTTTTAGAGAGATGGGGAGGATGAGAATTTCTTTAATATCTTCACTAATCTAAAGGTGAAAAGGGGAAACTAAAAGTTATGATTGACTTTTTCTTTCTAAACCCAAAGTAAGTTTATAATGATAGTGAACTTTATACTTAATTATAGAAGAGTCAATCATGATTTTACCTTAAAAGTATTTAATTATATTGATTATGTTTTGCTTTCTCTTTAATAGTAGAGAATTATGGAAACAACTTATATTATCATAACCTTATTTGATCCAATTGACCTTAGCATTTTGTCTTATGAGAGTTTAACAGTTGTGGAGGGCACTAAGGTATATAGAGAGAATATATTTCTCTTTAGTAAGGAGAGATTATATGTTATAGTTCTTTTTTAGTTCCCTCTAGCAAGAGTAAGGAGATTCTTTTACAATGTTGATATCAATTCAAATGGAATTTCCTTCATTACAATTAACTTTTTCATTTATTCCTTAGTGCCTATTTGGATGAGCTTATATTAGTAGAGCTTTTGTCAGTAGAGCTTTTCTGAGAAGAGCTTTTCTAAGAAGCCAGTTAACTGTTTGGCTGTCAATTAAAAAAAAGCTTTTTTAAAAGAGCTTCATACAGTAAACTGTTTGGCAACACAAAAATAAAAAGCACTTTTATTAATTTTAACTATACGTTATTTTATAATAAAAATTATTTATGCATATAAATAATTTTTAAAGTATATTGAACAATGGGTTTACATTTACTTTACCATTGTTTGACAAATTCACTTCCATCTTGTAGGAAATTATTTAAAGATATGTCTCATTTTCTTGTAGGAAATAAAACTAATATCAAAAATAAATACTAAAACATATAAAAAGCTAAATAATCAAGTTCAGTAAAGAGTTAAATATTTAATAAATTATTCATTTTATTGTAATATAAGAAGATTTGCAATATGTTCTCTTGCATCATTCATCTCATTAGTTTGTAGCTCGTCTAAATGATTTTCTTCAACGTCTTCATTTTCATTGATTTCTTAATTTGTAGGAAGTAATTCATCATCTTCATCATAGGGAGAAAACTCTTCATCTTTTTGAGCATTTAACCTTATAAAATTATGAATGGCCATTGAAGCAATTACAATTTTAACTTGCTTTGGAAAAGGAAAACTGGGCATTTGACATAAAATTTTCCACCTAATTTTCCAAACGCCAAATGTTCTTTCAATTGTGCATCTTAAAGAAGAATGTGCATGATTGAATATTTCTTTCTTCCCTCTTGGAAGACCAGCACGTTGAAAATCAAGAAGATGATATCTCTCTCCTTTGTATGGTCCTAAATAACCTTGCATGTAAGGATATCCTGCATCTACCAAATAATATTTTCCTACATTCCAAAATAATAAATAAATAAATAATAAAGTACTGAATTATTAAGAATAAATTAAAAAAAAGTATAAAGCTATCTGTCACAAACCTCTAGGTGGATGAGGGAAGTGTAATCTATCATTACGCAAAGCCTCTATAAAAATTCGAGCATCATGT
>JAOSBN010000001.1:4273775-4299590 GCA_027563595.1 Erythroxylum suave
TTTACGAAGAGTATTTTTTTTTTTTTTTTTTTTGTGCATGAAAACTAAGAGAATCAAAACACTGAGAGTTGTTTTTCATTTTTAGAATGAAAAGGAGACAGTGTGCAAGAAAAACGTACAGGAGAGTAAAACAAAGAAAAACTTTTTTTTTCATTTTATGTGAAAGTCATATAAAACAAAGACCAGAGAAAATAGATATTTGAAGAAAGGTTGTTCTTTAAATTTATCCATAGCCATATTAAGTGTAGAAAGCGGGATATATTTTTAGGTGTGGAGTACATAGAGGCTTCGTATTTTCGAAGTTCGGTATCAATAAATCTTCAAATTCTAGGTATTTATTTGTTATTTGTTTTTACTATTAGTATGTTTGTTAAATGCAACAGATCTATATAGGATTGCGATTTTTTATTTCCGCTGTGCATGCGATCCTTCTATTGGTATCAGAATCAGTTTTGCATTTACGTCGTACTTGAAAAGTGCCAACAATTTGTGTATTGCCATCTTTCAATTGGTATCAGAGCCAAGTATTTTGTTTGCATTTATATCATACTAAAAATCTACAATTGTCGTTAGGCAAATTAAAATCGTGTTTTAATTTGTTGATAATTGTTATCATAAAAATGCATGGCATTATAGTGCTCACGTTAGTGTGCAAAGAGGAATACAGTAAACTCATTTGATGCATTTCATTGTTGTTGTGATTGTTATGACCCACTCATTTATTGCATCTACACACGTTTACAAAGAAGAGAGTTGAGTGGGGTTATAAAAATCACTAAATGCATGTAATAGCTACGGTGCGACTTCTTTATCCATAAAAGAACACAGCATGCATTTATTAGACGATGAACGTATGCATGGGTAATGCAAAGATTTTAAACAAGGTTTTTGGTTAAAAGCTTTGGATAGATTTTGAGCACTAAAAAATGTTTTAAAAGCATTTGGTTTAAAAGTTTGTTTTACCAGATGTTGCGTGCACGATAAACGTGTTAAATACAATTGGAATAGCATGGTGTTTAATGTTATTTAGAAAGGTGACATGATCACTAGTGTTATTAAAGTTGTTTACTAACATGAAATCTTGACCTTTAAAATTATAGAGTTTATTTTGATATAATATATGATATTTTATCAAAAAGGATTTTTCCACCCAAATAGATAATAATATTTATTTTTGTTTACAAGGAATGACCTGATAACCAGGTAACTTGTAGCTTAGGAATAAATAATATTTTCTATGGCATATGATGCATGTGTGAGAAAAAATTAATTAATTTTACACTTTTGGCCTAAACTACCTAGGGAGTACAATATTAATTAATTCTCTGTCACTTGGATGGAAAAAAATTAAATTATACTAATAGGAATGACCTAACAACCAGGGGACTATGTAGTATTGAACCTATTATAAATTTTATATGATCAAATAGGAAATTTATCACTCTTTAATTATGTATGAGTAATGACTTGACAACCAAGGGACTCATTCATGTTTTAAAGATGTTATATTAGATAAAAGTCCATGTCTAATGATATATGATTGTGTTCTTATTTTGGTGTTTCATTTTATTAGATTTCTCGAAATGTCTAATATATCACTGCGAAGCATTCTTGATGCTAACAAGCTAGCAGGTAACAATTTTCATGATTGGTACCGCAATATGAGAATTGTTCTCATGCATGAAAAACTTATCGATGTGATCGATAAACCCATGAAGGAAGAGCCTCCTAAGGGAATTGATGATTCTAATGCATTGGATGCATATTTTAAGTACCACCCAGAATATTTGGCTACTTTGAAAGGCAAGAAACAAGGTGGGACATTTATGAAAAATGTTTTCATGATTTCTTTAACTACTATTGATTCCTTTAAATGGGTATTAGATACCGGTAGTAGCTTTAACATCTGCAATAGGTTGCAAGGTTTAAGGATCAGTAGGAAATTGAAGAAGGGAGAAGTAAAGCTATAAGTTGGAAATGGAGGGAAGTGTTGGCACTCTAGCTGTAGGAACTATTTCTCTTGTTATGCCTATGGGAAAGAATTTATTATTAGAAGATTGTTACTATGTTCCTAAGTTTGTTTCGAACATTGTTTCCATTTCGTCATTGGACAAACGTGGATTTCATACAATCATTAAGAATAACCAATGTAATATTTTTCATGGTGATGAATTATATGTAAGTGGTTATTTACAATATGGTATTTATGTTTTACCAGAAATAATTGTTTATCCAATCATAATGTTTATGGTCAAAGAAGGAAGAGAGATAATCATGCAAATCAAACTTACCTTTGGCATTGTACACTTAGTCATAGTGGTGAGAAAAAAGGAAACAAGTTGCATACGGAAGGATGCCTTGGTCAATATGATTATGAATCATATGAAACTTGTGAATCTTGTCTCAAAGACAAAATGACCAAATCTCCTTTTATTGGAACTGTAGAGAGAGTTAGTAAACATTTAGAACTCATACATACTAATGTATGTGGGCCTATGAAACTTCAAGCTAAAAGTGGATATTCTTATTTTATCACCTTCACTGATGATATGTCAAGATATGGATGTGTGTATCTTATGAAATACAAGTCTGAATCATTTGAAATGTTCAAAAGATTTCGTAGTGAAGTTGAAAAATAAACTGGTAAGAGTATAAAGGCACTAAGATCTGACCGTGGTGGTGAGTATCTTAGTGATGATTTTATTGAATATCTAAGGCAAGATGGAATCTTGTCTTAGTGGACTTTTCCAGGAACACCACAACACAATGGTATTTTAGAAAGGAGAAATCGAATCTTATTGGATATGGTGAGATCCATGATGGGGTTCACTGATCTTCCTATCTTCCTATGGGGATATGCTTTACTAGTTGCTGCATATTTATTAAACAAAGTTCCCACTAAAGCAGTCACTAAAACTCTATACGAGATGTGGAAACGATGTAAGCCTAACCTAAAACATTTGAAAGTTTGGGGTTGTCCAGCTTATGTCAAGAGATTGTAGCCAGATAAGCTTAAGGCGAGGTCTGACAAGTGTAAATTTGTTAGCTATCCCAAGGAAACTATGGGATACTATTTCTATCACCCTTTTGAAACACAAAGTGTTTGTGGCCAGAAATGCAACCTTTTTAGAAAGGGAGTTCCTTAATGAAGGAAGTCATAATGTAGAAATAGATCTTGATGAAATTCAAGATTCTAATGAATCAACACAAGCTCAAGAGCATCAGATGCATGTTAAGTAACCTTTACTTGATGTCTTAAAATTAACACATAGAGCATCAGATGCATGTTGAGTAACCTTTACTTGATGTCTTAAAATTAACACATACGATACTAGCCTCAACTGTTGAGGAGAATGGACTAGTTAATGAACCTGCCCAAGAACCAGTGCAACAACATGATTAAGTAAAGGATGAACCTATTGAACATGCACTTCTTAGAAGGTCTACTAGGGATCGTCGTGCATGAGATAGATTAAACTTAATGTTGCAAGGTGATGAAGATAATCATATTGATGATGACCCTAAGACTTACGAAGAGGTTATGGCAAGTCCAGATTGTGAGAAGTGGTTTAAGGCTATGAAATCTGAGTTAGAATCCATGAGAATCAACAAAGTATGGACTTTGGTTGATCCCTCAAAGGATATAAAACTCATAGGATGTAAATGGGTATTTAAGGAAAAATTGGAGCTGACGGGAATGTTGAAACCTATAAAGCCCGTCTTGTTGCCAAGGGATATAATCAAAAGGAAGGTATTGATTATGATGAAAATTTTTCCCCTGTAGCAATACTCAAATCTATTCGGATTCTACTTGCTATAGCTACATATTATGATTATGAGATATGGCAAATAGACGTGAAAATAGCTTTTCTTAATGGAGAGCTCAAGGAAGATGTCTATATGACTCAACCTGAAGGTTTCACATTATAACCTGCTCCTAATAAAATATGTAAGCTACAAAGATCCATTTATAGATTGAAGTAAGCTTCACAAAGTTGGAATATTCACTTCAGTATAACAATCGCAAAGTTTGATTTTGTTAGATGCAAAGAAGAGCCATGTGTATACAAGAAGGTTAGTGGGAGCATAGTTATTTTCCTAGTGCTGTATGCAGATGACATATTGCTAATAGGAAATGATGTACTAGCCATGCAAAAGACAAAGATTTGGTTATCTGAACAGTTCTCCATGAAGGATTTAGTAAAAGCAACTTACATTCTTGGAATTAAGATCTATAGAGATAGATCAAGGAAGCTACTAGGACTTTCTCGATCCATATACATTGATACTATTTTTTTAAAAAAAGTATCACATGGAAAATTCCAGAAAAGTTTATCTATCGATAGGCACTGAAATTTCTCTTCGTAGGGAGGATTGTCCTAAAACCTAGAAAAAAGAGAGTGCATGAGCAAGGTCCCATATGCCAACGCTGTGGGAGGTATCATGTATACCGTGATATGGACAAGACCTGATGTTACGTGCTAGGAATAACAAGCAGGTATCAAGGTAACCCAAGTGAAGAACATTAGAAAGTGGTTTAAACCATCCTTAAGTACTTGAGAAGAACTAAGGACCAATTCCTCATATATGGAGATTATGAATTAAAGCTAATAGGCTACACTAATGCTAGCTTTGCATCAGATAAGGATGATAACAAATCTACCTCTGGTTATATTTTCACCTTGAATGGAGGAGCAGTGAGTTGGAAAAGTTCCAAGCAAGCTACTGTAGCTAATTCAATTACTGAAGCAAAATACATAGCTGCATGTGAAGTAACTAAGGAAGCTGTTTGGATGAAAAAGTTCTTAACTGAACTTGGTGTGGTTCCTTCCATAAAGGAAGATGTTCCTTTATTGTGTAACAATACTAGTGCTATTGCACAAGGTAAGGAACCAAGGTCACACTAAAGATCCAAACATGTTTTGCGGAAGTATCATTTAATTTGAGAACTTGTTGAGCATGAGGATGTTCAAATTCAAAAGGTTGAAGGAAAGGAGAATATCTGTTGCTCTATTCTACTATTTACGATCCATAACGTCCCACATGGAGGGTAGCCAAGTACCCAAAAAATGAACAATTTCCTATATTATTTGGATAACTAATTAATGGTCTTTTACTTTTTAAACTAATAATTTTTAAAACTCAAATAACTAAATTAAAGAAAAGATTAAATAAAACTATGGGAATAATAAGGAAAATTCAATTAATTGAAATTCCAGGACATTGGGGTTCACCAGTCAAATATTAACCAATTCAATATTTAGTTGCATGATTATTATGTTTATTCATCTCACAACAATTCTCTTAATTAAGTGTTATCCTATGTCGAGGTATAACCCTCTTATTTATAATAACCCTGTGACTACGGTCTTGACTATAGTTATCATTATAAACACATTAAGGACATAAGAATTATAAGTTGCAATAATTGAGTTCTTACTGTCATAGCCCACAATTAAAGTTTAATATTTTCATCAAGTAGTGTCAAACTTCAACTGTCGTTCCTTCATCTAACACCTCAGACATGCAAGTGTTAATCAGGCACTCACAAGACATCAAATACGAAAATATCAAATATTGATGAATAAACTAATCACACAAAATCACACGAATTAATCAATATATTGACGGCTACATCCACGTCCTAGAAAATTTATTTAGCCTAGAAACATATTTAAAAGCAACAAAATAAAATTAAAAACAAACATATAAGAACTAAAAATAATAATTAAAAGAAGAGAAAAGAGAACAAGCCAAAAAAATTCTGAAAGAATCCCTCTGTCTTGAGCATTGGCGGCTACGAAAAGTCTCTCCAAAAAGGAGTGGAGCTGGACCCCACATGCGTCACTGTTGTTGGCCAACAAACTCCACCAGCGAATGGACTGCACGCACTATTTCTTCAATCGAAATGGCAAGGGCATGAATTCTTGTTTTTCTTTCTCAATTCAACTAGTTACGGGTCCCACAAATGATTTCGACTCAATTACTCAAGTTTTTTAGGCCCTATAATACAAAATATACTCCCTTGAGCTTGATTACACGTGAGGTACCAAGCTTTCATTCTGTTTTTGCTTTTATTTGACATTTTGATACGGGTCCCACGAATATGTAAAGTCATCTTCCAATTTGTCAAACTCCATTAATGACTTTAAGTTAAGGGGTGATCACGCCTTAAGCCAAGTCCATTGCTGCTTTTTTTTTCTTTGGCTTTAATTTTGACTTTCATTCTGCAAATTTGCAATTCTTCCAAAAATTGACATTCTACAAAATAAAATAAAAATACATAAATAATTCCTAAAATTATATGAAATTAACTAAAAACTATAAAATAAAGACAACTAATAACTAATAATTTTTCTACCTATCAAAAATGAAGTTCGCTAAGAACATTTCTCATCCATATGGCTTGACAAGAACAAGAGGTTGCTGCTACAAACTCAGCTTCAGTAGTTGAGAGAGTCAGAATTTTTTGTTTTTTTTATAACCACAAAACAGCTCCTAAACCCAATAAAAACACAAATCCATTTGTAGTTTTCCTATCATCCGGATCCCCTGCAAAGTCGTTATCCGAAAAACCAACTAAATCTACTTGCTCTCCTTTCTTGTAGTAAATTCCAAGGTCTACAGTGCCTTGTATGTACCTGAAAATTCTTTTGGTAGCCAACGAGTGAACTTCTCTTGGTTGCTCCATATATCGAATGATAATTTTGACAGCATACGTTATATCTGGCCTAGTGTGGATGTTAAATACATTAAACTCCCCACAATTTGCTTGTAATAAGTGCTATCAATCTTCTTTCCTCTAGGATCTTTCTCAAGCTTCACTCCCATTTCTAAAGGAGTGCTGGCCACATTGCAATGCTTCATTCCAAATTTTTCCAAAATTTTTTAGGCGTATTTCTTTTGTGAAATAAAAGTTCCAGCTCTAAATTGTTGAACTTTGATCTCAAGAAAATAGTGCATTAATCCAATATCAGACATATCAAATTCTCTCATCATGGACTCCTTAAATTTTTTAAGCCATCGCTCATCATTATAGGTAAAAATTAAATCATCGACATATAAGCATACTATAACAATCTTTCCATCTTCACTTTTTATATAGAGTGTACGCTCATAAAGATAACTTTTAAAACCAACATTTAAGAAATGAGTGTCTATATGACTATACCAAGCTATTAGAGCTTGTTTTACCCCATATAATGCCTTTTTCAATCTATACACTTTATGATCACATCCATGTTTTACATAACCAAGAGGTTGATTGATGAATACCTGTTCTTGCAATTCTCCATGAAGGACTGCAAACTTTACGTCCAATTGAAAATTTTTCCAAGAATGTTGTGCCTCCAAAGCCACCACTAATCTTATTGTATCAATTCGAGCGACCGGTGCAAAAATTTCTTTATAATCCACTTATAGCCTTTAGCAACTAAGCATGCCTTGTATTTGTTTATATCACCATTTTCTTTCAACTTTGTCTTGTAAATCCACTTAAGTCCAATCATCTTTTGTCCTCTTGGTAAATCAACCAGCTCCTATGTATTATTTCGTTCAATAACAACGATTTCATCGTCCATAGCCTTTCGCCATTTTGACTCTTTTATAGCTTCATTAAAAGAAATGGGATCACAATCTGAAAATAAAGCAAAATGAGTTAGTGAATCCTCAAATTGATTAGTCCCAGTTTCTTCATAATCATCCATCCAAGCTGGCCTTCTTTTGCTCTGCTACGGTCGTTACACTTCCTCTATTTGCTGTTCTAGATAACAGATTTGTGGACTGCTGGGGCAACTTACAGCATTAGCATCTGATTGGGAATGATTTTCATCTTCATCAAAATTTGCAGGAATTTTTCTAGTGATTTTTCTCCCCATAGCCAGAAATTTTCTTGTTCAAATATCACATCACAGCTGATAATCATCTTCTTTGTATTAGGATTATAGAGTTTGTAAGCCTTTATCTGCTCACTAACTCCCAAAAAGATGCATTTTTCAGCTTTGTCTTCAAGCTTTGTTCTCCTTTGATCTAGAATATGAGCAAAACATAAGCAGCAAAAAATTCAGAAATGATCCGCACGTGGTAGATACCCATTCCAAGCCTCTTTTAGTGTCATGTTTTGAACAGCATACGTTGGACTTCTATTTAAAACATGAGTTCTCCATTGTACTACTTCAGGCTAGAACTCCCTTGGAACTTTGCTTCTCTTCAAAAGAGTTCGTACCATTACCATATTTAGGATGGTACAATTTTTTCTTTCATTGACGCCATTTTGCTGAGAAGAGTAGATTGTTGTGAGTCATCTTTTAATCCCATGTTATCCACAATAATCTCCAAATTCTTATGACGTATACTCACGTCGTGATCACTGTGAAGAGTTTTGATTGAGCTTCCAATTTCATTCTCTACCATAGCCTTAAAGCTTTTAAAGGCTGCAAATGCTTCGGATTTTTCCTGCAAGAAATAAACCCATGTTTTCCGTCTAAAGTCATCAATAAACGTCAATAAATAACGTTTACCTCCATTTGATTTGGATTAATGGGACCATATAAATCAGTATGGACTAATTTCAATAGTTCTTTGCCTCTTAGAGACTTTCCCGTTGGAAAGTTGTCACGAGATTGCTTCCCCATTATACAATCTTCACAAACTTCTGCAGGACTATCCAATTTAGGGAGTCCAGCAAACATTTCTTTTCATTGCAATTATTCAGTCCTCCAAAATTCAGATGTTCATAATGATAGTGCCATAACCATGATTGGTTAGTCAATTTTGATGTAAAGCAGAAATGACTAACCTTTGTAAGATGCAAAGGAAACATCCTATTCTTCGTCATGTTGACTTTAGCGATTAAACCCAATTTGTTATCTTGAATTATACATTCTCCATTTTAATGAAATTTCATAACTCTTCTCTTGCAGCTGGCCAATACTCAACAAATTCATCTTCAAATATGGAACAAAAAGGACATTTGAAATTATTTGAGTAGAGTTTCCTTTAGTCTAAATAATTACCTGTCCTTTTCCCATAACCAAGACTTTAAAGTTTTCACTAAACTTCACCGTATGTCGATATGATTCATCAAAGGAGGAGAAGACTGATTTGTCTCCACTCATATGATTGCTACAACCAGTGTCAAGATATCACAAATCCTTGGTGGTCTCTTCTTTTGATTCGCTACCATTAACAAGGATATCTCCTTTTCCTCCTCCTCATTTTTTTTTGCAAAGTTAGACTTTTCTCCATGCATTTTATTTAAATTGGTACGACATTCAGAACGGTAATGACCATACCTGCTGCATCTAAAACATTTAACATCAGCTTTATTTTTGTCTACTAACTGACTCTTCTTTGACTCCCTTCACCAAAATTTCCATTGGAATTTTTGCCTTCCCACTTACCTTTGCTAGCTCCAACATTTTGTGAATGAGTAGTTGCTTATAAGACTTGCTCCTCATTATCTTGTTGGATTAATTTTTGCTCGCGTACCAACAAAGAATTTTGCAACTCATCCATGGAGAGAGTATCAATATCCTTTGATTCTTCGATGGAGCAAATGACAAAATTGAATTTCGGCAGCATCGATCAAAGGATCTTTTCCACAATAGCAACATCCTCAAACTTATCCCCATTAATCCGCTTCTTGTTTGTGATTGCCATCGTTCTTGAGAAGTAGTCTGAAACTGACTCACTGGACTTCATACGTAATGACTCAAATTCAGCATTGTTTCTAAGATGGAACAATCAATAGCTTGAAACAAATAATTTTTGGCCTTTACATCCTTCAATTTTAATGAATCTAGCTCTAACCTTTTTGCATTTGTTAGAATACTACAAGCTGCTGGTTCTATGAAACCACTGTCAGCTACCTGCCAATATTCCTTTGATCTAAGGAAATTCTCCATCAGTATGCTCCAGTAATCATAGTGAAACGCTGAATGGCAGGCTGAATAAAATTTTATGTACTCATGGGTTGTTTCTTTTGCTGCTGCAAATCTCTCACTCACCTGTTTCTCATAAAGGAATTTTGAACTGCTCTGATACCAATGTTATGTTTATAGCAATTGATCATAAAATAAAAGTTGTCTTTTATTCAGCAAAGCATTGCCTTTTATAGGTAATTACATTATGTAAAGCATGGTAAATTCCATGACTAACAAACTCCTACTTTAACTCAAACTGATATATCTTATCCAATAGGAGAATCATATCCTTAAAAACCAGGACAACTAGAAACTGAACATAATCAGCAAATATATATAACATTTAAAAATCAAGTTAAACTATATAAGTGGTTTAAGGTTTAAACGATTTAATAGACTGTAAAGCTAAAAATTGAATGAAATTAAAATTTTCGAAATATAGTTAAAGGAGATTGTCCTCATCCATCAAAGAATTTGAAGTTTAATTGAAAAAATATACTGTAAATATAGTTAGTTAATCTTGGTTTATAAAAATTTATTAATTTATAAAAATTAACCGATTAATTAATAAATTAATTAGTTTTTAATCTGAAAGTTAAAAACCAAAACAAAAAGTTAAATAGTTATTCAAGCATAGCTTTTTATTTCATCATGTCTCCTTACGGAATTGAAAACTTGTTGCAACTCAAAATAGATTCTGGTGAAGGGCCAAAAAGGGGAACTTTACTCGATACAGAAGAAAGATTCTTCCAAATATTTTTATTGAAGATGATAAATCTAAAAAAACTGATTGTTAGGATTTTGATGCCTAATAGAATTTGTTGCAAGTATTGAATCGATTGCTGGGGAATGGGGATACAGCAATTCTTGAAGGTCATCCGACTAAATGAGACATCTAGATATTGAAGTCCTGTACAAAGTCGTCTTAGGCTCCCAACACGTGTATTCGTAATTGGTGAACAATGTTTTAAAATTAAACAAAATGTTGAACCATAAAATAAAAAGTATAGAATTTAAAAAATTAATTATTATTAGATGGAGTTAAATATTATAAAATTATAAAATTAAAAATATAATTAAAAAATTATACCTAATCGTAAAATAAAAAATTTATCAAATAAAATTTAATTAATTATTTTTAATTTAAAAATGGAACAATTTACAAAACCGACCGATTAATTTTAATAATAAAATTCATTAAAATAAACTAAACTAAGAAATTAAAATTTGAATTAAAAAACTGCCGAATTAAAATTTTTTAAAGTCTGCCTATTGAAATTTTTAATCGTTATACGTCAGCTTACGAAAGCAAAAGGAAATTTAGCAGCTGTCGACTTTCCTACAAAACATGAGACGACTGTAGCTTATGTTTGGAGACGATTATTTGCCAAGCGACTGCCAACGAGTGTCAAATCCAGTTGTCATATATATATTTTTTAGTGCTAAGCGACTGAATTTGGAGAGAAGACGGCAAAAGGAAAATTCAACAGTTGCCGACTTAAAACATGAGACGATTGTAGCTTATGTTTGGAATTCGGAGACTTTTTTTTTTTCGCTAGGCGACTGCAATATATATCTATATATGTGTGTGTGTCAAATCCAGTCGTGACATATATTTATTCTTTAGTGCTAAGCTACTGAATTTGGAGAGAAGAAAAGTTCCTGGATTTGACCTTCATACACGTTTTAGGGAGGCAACATATATTGCTCGAGAAAAATACTAATTGATGCGTTTAAAGCTGGTGAATCCCATTCATGAATGAAAATTATATTACTAAATGTGCTAATAATTCCTTTAACTAATGCTGTTCTAGACAGCAATTTTCCGCTATAAAAGCGCTTCTGTTATCATTAGCAAAGCAGGTTAGCCACTCTTCAAATAATTGTCTCATATGGAGTTCCAAACTCTTGCAATGCCTCTCCTCCTCATCGCCTTAATTCACTTCTTGTCCATGGCGTTGCTACTACTTCACACATCAAAGGTTAACAACCCAATGCAAAAGTTGCCACCAATGCCTTGGAGACTTCCTCTGATAGGCAATATGCACCAGTTTGGGTGGAGAGCTCACAGAAACCTAAGAGATTTGGCTAAGAAACACGGACCTCTCATGCGAATGCAGCTTGGTCAAGTTTCTTACACTGTAGTTTCTTCACCAGAGGTTGCCAAAGAGGTTTTAAGGGTCCATGACACCAAGTTCGTTGATAGATTCAATCTTCTGGGTCCAAGAATCTTAGGCTATGGTTGTACAGACATCATCTTCTGTCGCTATGGTGCCTATTGGAGAATGCTTCGTAGAATTTGCATGTCAAAGCTTTTAGGAGTGAAGAAAGTCCAATCCTTTCGATCAGTCCGTGAGCAGGAGGTTTCGAATCTCGTCAAGATAATATCTTCACGCGGTGGATCACCGCTGAATTTGTCGAAGATGATAAACTCATTGAGCTACACCATCACTGCAAGAGCAGCATTCAGTGAAAAATCCAAAGACCAAGAAGCATTCATATCCATCATTTCAAGCCTTGGAGTGGCAATAACAGGCTTCCATTTTGTAGATGCTTTTCCTTTCATTGAACCAATAAGTACATTGAGGCGAAAATTTGTCAAGTTGCATCAGCAAGCTGATCAGATCCTTGGAAACATCATCAATGATCACAGACAGACTACGAACAAGACAAAAGCATTTGGACCAGAAAATGATGATGATGAAGATATAGTTGATTTCCTTCTAAAGCACCAAGGCAACGATGATGGGCTCTCCCTCTCTGAGGACAACATCAAAGCAGTCATCCTGGTACTTAATCTTAAAAAATATAATTGAAAAATGAAGTTCCAATGGCCAAAGTTTTCAAATTTTCAGTAATCAATGACCACATTCTTATGATTTTCATAATCTTTTCAAGAGTAGTACTTGTCAACAATAATAATATTTACATTAGACAAATTCGTCAAATGTACAGCAAATTTTCATGATCATATGCAACGGCAGTGTTAAATGCTGTTGCCTGTTAACCAAAGATATTACAGGTAAAGAAGTATACTTTCGGAAGATTTAACTAGGACTAAACAGTACTGGTCTGTCATCAAGGTTGCTGAAGCAGAATCATATATATTGAACTGATGATTATGACCTCTAACAATTTAAAATAAAACAGTTAAAAAGTTTGGACGATTTAACTTGGAGTAAGGAATGTTAATTTTTCAGGACGTATTCATTGCTGGAAGTGATACCACCTCGACGACAATAGAGTGGGTAATGGCAGAACTAATGAAAAATCCAACTGTGATGAAAAGGGCGCAAGCTGAGGTAAGAGAGGTATTTCGAGGAAGAGGAAACGTGGATGAAGCAGGTATACAAGAGTTGAAGTACTTGAAGTTGGTGATCAAAGAAACTTTTAGGTTACACCCACCTCTTGCAATAATGCCAAGACAATGCACGGAAAGCTGCAAAGTCAATGGTTATGACATACCAGAGGGAACTAGAATCCTTGTTAATCTTTGGGCAATTGGAAGAGATCCAAGGCACTGGAAGGAAGCGGATAGATTTTCTCCAGAGAGGTTTCTTAACAGTTCTGTTGACTACAAAGGAATGGATTTTGAGTTCATCCCATTTGGCTCTGGCAGGAGGATGTGTCCTGGGATGTTATTTGGTCTAGCAAGCATTGAGCTGCCGATTGCTCAGTTGCTTTACCACTTTGATTGGGAACTCCCTGTTGGAATGACACCTGAGGACTTCGACATGACAGAGGCCATTGGCTCTGCTACAAGAATTGAGAAAGAGCTAATCTTGGTTCCCTTAGCTTATCAGCCTCAAGCCGAACCTAATATCGACTGAAATCCCATGGTTCTTGGGACCTTTTTTATTTCCTTATCTTTGTACTGAAATAAGAATAAATAAATTATACATATCTTGTTGTCCACATTGATTATAAAAAAAAAACTTAGTTTGTTTTATTTAGTCATTAGGAATATTAATCAACTCTTAAACCTTGTTATTGAAAATAAGAAAAAAAAACTATATAATCAGTGATTAGGGCAATAGCAGTATAAAAAATAAAAATAATTTTTATTCGACATGTAATTAATCTCTAGAATGACGTTTTAAGCTGTACTTTATGAAAAGGCTAAAATATTAATGACTTTAATTGGAAGAGAGCCAGTTTTGATATATAAAGCAACTAGACAAACAAAAGAAGTTATTTCAGGCAGCAGGAAAGGCCAGGTCTGCTTTACTTCATGTGTTGGATAATTGTTTGTTTTGTAAAATTTATGGAAGGTGTTGAACTGGAACCTTAATAATTTTGCATAGGACAGCGGAAAACAAAGGAACTTTTCAAGTTGTGACTTGCAATTATTAGTAGGTTCCACTTATTAAAGAAAGTTTGTACATCCGCAGGGACACGATTCAGGATAGTGTTATCAAGAACTCGATATTTTAATTGAGTAGAGCAACATACTACTATTTATTTCTTGTTGTTCTAATAAGCAAGATGCATGCAAACAAAAAAAAGCTAAAAGTATCAATCTAGTTGACGCTTTCAACTCTATTATGGATTAGCTAGAGAAGTGAAGAACATGAAATAAAGTATCTGTGAAATATTGAAGAATAACAAAGAAGTGAGCGGTATGAGATGCAGTAATAAATTAATTGGTAATATGAATAACATAAGCAATTGAGGAGAATGACATTAATTAGATAAGTTTGCGAACCAATTGATTGATAGATCGAGTACTATCACTAAGAAAAGTCTTTTCAGTAACTAAAAGATAAACATTGAGTTCTAACATAGTGTTAACCATCTTAATGTTAGTAATACCAACATAAGAGATAATATTAGTCGTATATTTAGATTGTGATGTATCATAACCAGAGAAAGCTTCAAGACCCGATTGACTTTGATTACTTAAAAATTTCATCTCAAATTGTACATGAAAAATAGATTTTAAAGATAACTTGAGTATTGTTGCTAGTAATTATCATGTCATCAACATAATTAAGAAAAAGATTGTACCTTGATCGAGACATGATCATAAGAGTTGGATTGAAAGCCAAGGTGGAAAATGGTAGAGCTAAATTTGATAAAATATGAATGAGGAGCTTGTTTTGGTTTATATAAGGTTTTGTGAAGATGATAAATCTTTTTGAGTGGATGATCACAATCAGATGGGGTTGCATATATACTTCATCTATAAGATTGCTATTGAGAAGTACATTCTTGACATCTATGTAGAATAATTACTAAAACTTACTATCAATAATTATAATGAGACTACATACTAAGGTTAAATAAGCTACAAGAGAAAATGTTTCCTTGTAATAAATACTATACTCTTAAGCAAAGCTATTGACAGGTCGAACTTTATATCTTTACTGATCCATCAGCTCGAGTCTTAATTTTATAGATTCACTTACAACCAACAACAGGCTTATTTGGAAGTAAATCAACCATGTCCCTTGCATTTGTTCTTGTAAGTGTCTATAATAATTCTACCATTTCCTTTTACGATAAAACTTGGATATTTGCCTCAGAAATGATTGTAAGGTTCATATAGAGAAACGATAGTAAAATAAGCATGAAAATTATCAAAAACAAACAGAAAGGTAACTTAATAAATGCGACAAGGAGTTGGTGAAGGAGTAGGAGGTTCTAATAAGTAATAACTAAGCATATGAAGAAGGATCATGTGGAGGATTTGTGGATCCACAGTTGAAGAACATATAATGAGATCAAATGTCAGTTGGGCAAAACTACTAGAATTGTTACATGGTAAAATTACAAAAGAAATATAATAGACAAAGATATGGATGGATTAGAGAGAATCAACGGCAAGGTTCACTAACTCAAAATTTTGAAAGAGTTAAATCATCTTATATTTCTAAAAGATCACATGACGAGAGATACAGGGTATTTAAGATAAAGGATTCCAAGAATATAACCTTTATGTTGTATAACATATCCTAGGAAGCAATATAATAATGTTTTTGGTTCTAGTTTGATGCATTCATATGGTTGACGAAAAAGAATAAAGACAGCATTACCAAAGATCTTAAAAGTTTGGTTGTTAGGAGCATGATTAAAGAAGCATTCTTCGAGAGAGATATCACCTATGAAAGAAGTAGGGATACGGTTCATAATTTGAGTAGTTTCTCCTTAAAAGGCATTTAGACGAGAGAACGAGATGAGGAGAGCTTGGATAATATATAGAATGTACCTATGTTTTCGTTTCACACAACCATTTTATTGAGAAGTATCTGAATAAGATCTTTGAATGATGGTTCTTTGTTGATCAAGAAAACAGGATGAAGGATTTGTCTTTATATTTTATAGCATTATCTGTGGGAAACATTTTGGTTTATGTGAAAACTAACCTTGAATCATATTTACAAAGTGAGAATAAATAAAGAATAGTTCAAGCCTATGATGTAAGAAATAGATCCACGTAAATCTTGAAAAATAATCAATAAAAATAATGAAATATCACAAGCTGCCAATAGAGTCATTAGGAGCAGGTCCCAAATATCATAAAGAATCAATTCAAAATGTATTATAGAAATAGAATCACTGTTAATGAAAGATAATATATGACTTCTAGAAAGTTTACATGAAACATAATCAAAGTATTCAAACTTAACCTAAACTCAAAGAATTACTAGAAATTAAAGATTATAAAATAACCAAGACGAGAGTGCCAAAGATGAGAAGTAATCACCGACAATAAGTTTAAATAGAAGGTAAAGAGAGAAGTAAGTTCAAACAGTCAATCAACCTTACACCTATCATAAGGATGTCACCCGTTTGTGGATCTTACACAGTAAAACCAAGATTCAACAAAAATAAATTGAAACCAAGTTCACATAATTGACCAATATAAATGAGATTCAAAGAAATTTTAGGAACAAAAGGTATTAGACAAGGATAATTTAGATGTTTGAACGATACCTATACTTTAAATACGTATAATAGAAATTATAATATAAGAATGGTTGGTGAATCAAATATAAAGGAATTAGAGGTTACGTGGCTGCAACAAGGAAAATAAAAGTACCACAAAGAGGAAGTATGTGATGTGAGTATGTGACGGATATAACAGGAGAGGAAATAACATCAAAATTTGGTTGAAGTTAATTTAGAAGAGCTCGAAGAACATTTATGGAGAATTTGGGAAATACTCTCTATTGAGCCCAGAATTGGAAAAACAACAATAGTAGTAGTCTGAGCCTAAGAAGACTTGACAGAGATAACATGTCCAAAACTTTTCCTTGATGATTTTCTATATTTAAAGATGTGATAGCTACTCTTTTGTAGTAGTTGCAAAATCTGCTATGAAACTTCTTAAGTTATGAGGAGTATGAGTGTAATAGTAAGGGCTATGGGTAGCAAGAACATTAATGGATGTTGCAGACTATATTCTATGTGAAGGGTGTTTATTAGTTAGACTCTTATATGATTAATTCTTTGATCATAGTATCAAGTTTAACTAGAGAACCTTGATGAAGAAGAGAGCTATATATCGACTCAAAATCATGTTTGCGAGTCATCAATACGTGCCATATGTACTCAAAATCAGTAAAAAGTTACTAAACCAGTCTGTCAAACTACCGGTCATTGGGTTTAAACAAAACCATCTAAACCAAACTCGACTGCTAGCATGGCAAGACACATGGCATTTGATTAGATGACACATGACGATGACTTATAGCTAATGGCATGTGGTATATGATGTTGAGTGGACTTAATGATATGCTTGGAATAAAATGATATCATTTTAATTTAGGACATATAAATGACATCATTTAGGTTGTCTTCTTCCTCTAGACAATAGAAAATTAACAGAACTCAATAATAGTATTTTCACAGCGCCATGACGGTGTCTGTGGCAGAGTTTTAGAACATAGTTTGGGCCATTGTAATCACTTTAGGGAGTTGAAGAGTCTAGTATATACCAAGTAATTAGTAGAAGACGAGATTATCTTTAAAAATTTAGAAAAGAAGACGCGACTTCCTATCCTTTCTACAAAAGAAGCTTTCATACTATAAAGGGACAAAAGAATTTTACGAGAAAATGTTCTTTATGTACTGAGCTCTTTACAAAAGTGTATTTGTATTGGTTAGGACCTACACAAATATGGAAACAAGATCAATTACATGATATCATTTTAATTTAGGACATATAAATGACATCATTTAGGTTGTCTTCTTCCTCTAGACAATAGAAAATTAACAGAACTCAATAATAGTATTTTCACAGTGCCATGACGCTGTCTGTGGCAGAGTTTTAGAACATAGTTTGCGCCATTGTAATCACTTTAGAGAGTTGAAGAGTCTAGTATATACCAAGTAATTAGTAGAAGACCAGATTATCTTTAAAAAGTTAGAAAAGAAGGTGTAGCTTCCTATCCTTTGTACAAAAGAAGCTTTCATACTATAAAGGGACAAAAGAACTTTACGAGAAAATGTTCTTTATGTACTGAGCTCTTTACAAAAGTGTATTTGTATTGGTTAGGACCTACACAAATATGGAAACAAGATCAATTACATGATAACTAGTTACGAAATATCAGCATTTCAATATGCTATATATTATATATGCTAACAATTAATAAATCAATAAAATCTGAGCCATGCATTTTCTTATTTCAAATCCAGTATTGGCTTAGCGGTCGATAGACTTGTATATGGATTAGGTTGAATCTGGTATAACTAACGTTGGGCTTAAAAGTTATGAAGCCCATACTCAACCCAGTCTACAAAATGTTTCTAATTTAAAAATCAAAATTGACCTATTATAAAAATTTCATATCTTTTAACAATTATATAAAATATAATTGCGACAAACAAGTATTGATTTATGTCTTAACATATGAAATGAAATCACGTGGAATTTGGACAAAAGCACTTAATCATTTTTCAAATGAAAATAACGATAATCTAATCGTAAAATAAAAATATAATTTCTTACAAAATTCATATTATCAATATATATTTTGATAATAGGTAAATAATAAAATATTTATTTAAATATTAATTAAGTTAGAATAATTTACTATAATCATCTTTTTTCTGTCATCATCAGTCAAAGAAGAATCATCACCTTTTATTATCAAAAATAACTAAAATAGAATAAGCAATTTGAAAATGTAATAAATAAATAGTATCAATTCAATTTAATAATTGAAATGTATTTATTAAAAATAAATATTAGTTTATAGAAAAATATACTTATTTGATTATTTTATAAATGGTAATAAAATTTTTAATTTTTTTAGCAAATACTGGAAAATAAAATTATTTATTTAGTTAAATTTTAAAATTAATTTATCTCCAAACTCTATCTAACGTTTAATTATTATCAATAATAAAATTTATATTTACATTAACAAAAAATATTTTTTATTTTAAAAATAAAAAGATAAAAACAATAAAAATATAAGTTTAAGAAATTAAAAGTAAAACTTTAAGACAGTAGAAATTGGCCCTATTACCAAAATTAATATAAGAAAATAATGCATAAAAAAACAGTGCGGTTACGTATGATAAAAAATAAGCAAATAAATGCATATTTTTAAGAAATATTCAATTGATATTAATTCAAGATATATGTTTGTTAGCTTGATATTTGTAGAGTTTCAATAAAAATCTGACTACAATTAAAATTAATTCATACCAATAGAAATACAGTTAACGACTACTAACTCTTTATTATGGAACAAATGATTTGCAAGACACCTGGCTGGACCGTTCAATTCTTCAATAATGAATATTTGGATATCGCATATTTTTACGGTTGCAGTTCAGTTTTCTCATTTAAATCATAATAATATTTTTATGATATTGATACCCAGAAATTTCATTTACACTAATACATTCTTCACTGATGTTGGGAATCCAGAGAATAAAAGGATAAGTTGTCTAAGCTCTGTTTTCAAATTTATTTTCAGATCACATGCAAACCACGTACGTTTGTAGAATTAAAACTTAAAAAGAATAAATCTATTTCCAGTATTGTAGTCCTCTGTCTGTAGTTTTCTATTCATGTTAATAAAATAAAACACTTTTTTCCTTTTTTTTATTGCGGGAAAGCGAAGTTTTAAGTTTCAATAGCTTTAAAATTTAGAAAGAACTCATTCTAACTATCAAACTCAACAAATAGTTTATCGCAATTAGATTAATTAATTTTACGACATATATAAAATTTTTAACGAGAAAAAAATTATGGCAATTGCCATTTATTAAAATCAACAAATAATTACAGATTTGTTGTTTTAATTAGTAGTAGATTATTTTAGGATTATTAAATATATGTATTTATTGAATAAAACCTACAATCATCTACATCAATGAATTCAATATACATACACGGTTGAATTCAATAAGACCTATTTATTTTTGTAATCAATTTAGAATCAAGGTTTCAATATAATCTTAATAAAAAAATTTTAGTTACAATCTATTAAAATAAAGAACACATGAAATTTTTGTTTGGATAATCAAAGAACACATGAAAAATATTATTCAAAGGAATTTTTAATCTTGCAAAAAAAATATAGGATAGCGAGAAGAGCGTTATTCTCCTCTCGAAAGCAAAAGGTCTCCCCAAAAGGAAAATAGCACATGCCGTCCTCTTGCCAAGTGAGCCACCGCCTAAGTATATTCTTCCAAAAACCTATGTACTTAACCAGTAGCTGCTTTTTTTTTTGCGTTATTTTAAAAGTCACCTTCTATGATGTCTCTTTTAGGATGGTAATAGGTTGGGCTGAGTTTGAGTTAGCCCGGACTCGGTTATGGGGAGTTGCGCGTTAGGATGGGCCAACTTATGGCTCACCCTATAGTCGGCCGGGCCATAGACAGGCCCAACTTTACTAATTTTTTTTAAAAAATCAAAACGACATTATTTTAAATAAAATTATCAGCCCAAGTAGACCATGATCCACTTATGGCTCAGCCAATTCAGGCTAACTACGGGTTGAGCTGGGCAAGGATTACTATGCCTTGTCTCTTTACTCCTCTCTACGTCTGCGTTTCATTCTCTTCTATGCTCTGCTGTTTTTTCATGCTTTGGATGTTGCATTTTTTGTCCTGGCCATCTGCGCTTTCAACTCCTGCCCAATGTCTTGGTGCTGTGTCGTTTTCTTCTTTTGTTAATTGGCCCACATTTGCATGAAACGCAAACGTCTGCTGCGTTTTCTTCTTCCCGGTGGTGCTATGCATTACGCTTTTATCCTTCAGCATTTTCTCTTCTGCTAGCTATTCTTCTTTTCCTTTGCTGCGTCGTTTTTGTCTTATTGCTGCTAGCATTTATCTTCTGCTGATAAACACTGCATTTTGTGCTTTTATTTCTCCTATGTACTGTCGTTTTATTCTTCCGTTGGTCTTCTCTACTGTCATTCTCCCTTGTTTCTTCCTCCTTTGCTAGGTCGTTTTGCTGTGGACTGGTACTTTGCATTTTCTCCTTTTGGTGCCTACGTTTTTACTCGTGTCTTATCTATGTTTCGGGCTATTCTTTCCTCCTGCATGTTTTTGTTTTTGTTTTTGTTTTTTTTCCCAAAATAGCTCCACTTCTCCCCACCTCCAAATAACGTAAAAATAACATAATCAGCATAATATTCATCCAATATGCTTTAAAAAATACATCAAATTGATATGTAAATTAATAATTTATCTATCGTGTATGATGACTCTTAATTGTGGACTTAAGTAAACTAAGAAACTAATAACATTGATTAAAATTGAAGAATGAAGGATTGTTAAATTAAATTTGGTAATTAGGATTTCAATAACAATGTTGAATAAAACTAGTTAATAGAAACAAAATAATGATATGCACTACAAATTGGATTGTATAATCAAATAAAATAGATTAGTCTATAGTTGAATTACATGATTACATAAAATAGGTTGTAAACTTATGGTTGTAAATTATGATTGAAATTGAATAGGTTATAGTTGTGAGTGCATATCTCTATGGATGAATGATATAATCATATAAAATGAGTTATATATGATGTATATGTGTAATTATATATGTTAAATTGTTGGTTATTAACTTATTGGTGATTTGTACCGAATGAAATTGAATTGGATATATATGTTGACTCTTGATTATGTAGCTAATTTGAGTAAAAAAACTAAGAATGTTAATTAAAATTGGTAAATGAAAGATTGTTAAATTAAAGCTGAAATAGCTAAGAAAATAAAATAATGATAAGCATTACAAATCGAATTGTATCAGCAAACAAAATATATTAGTTTATAATTGAATTATGTGATAACATAAAATAGGCTCTAAACTTATAGTTGTGAGTTATGGTTGAAATTGTATAGGTTATAGTTGTGATTCTATGTTTTCATTCCACAGTGTCTTACTATCTAGAGAAGTGGCTCATAATGTGAATATGGAAATAGCTAGATGGTGATAGATTCCTACCTAACAAGAAGGAATTGTCTTATTATTATCAACTTATGGTATATGTTATTGTCTCATATGGTCCAGGATACAAAGCTCATTCAATTGATAACTATAGATGTAAACTTCTGGGTAACTCTATTTATGAAATAAAAAGTTATTGGATAAAAGAAAAATGACTTGTACTACTTATGAGTATTCAATCTTTTATGATGATTTGACAAATAGAAAACATGGACTTATTACTAATTTTTTGGTTTATTATGTAAAGGGGACAAATTTTTTTAAGTCTATTTTTGAATCTAGCCTTGTTAGGAATGATGCTACTTTGTTTCAAATATTTGATAAATTTGTTAATAAAGTTGGTCAAAAAATATTATTCAATTCATTACTGATAATGATTTTGCTAATAAAGCAGTTGGAAGAAGATTACAAAAACAAGTATAATTCTTTTTATTAGGCTCCTTAAACTTTTCATTAACCTAATGTTGAAAAATATAGTAGATACTAGGTATTTTCCTGTTATTTATAAGACTATGTAGAAAGAAAAAAAGATGACTATGTTCATCTACAATCATGCATGAGTCCTGAATTTAATAAAAAAGGATTTCACTAATGGTAGAAATTTGTATCTTCCTACTATTACAAGATTTGCAGCTAATTTCTTATCACTTTGGTGTTTTTTTAAAAAAAAAAGGATAGGAAAAGCAACTTTATTCTCAGTTGCTTATAGTTGAGGCATTTTTTAATCCTAGTGCCCATTTTAAACTAAGTTTTACAAAGAAAGTTGAAGTTAATAAGGGAATGTTATTAATTATTACAAAGCAACTTTATTCTGAGTTGCTTATAGTTGAGGCATTTTTTAATCCTAGTGCCCATTTCAGGCTAAGTTTTACAAAGAAAGCTGAAGTTAATAGGGGAATGCTATTAATTATTACAAAAATGTTTCTCATAAGATGATGCAAGATCTCTTAAGCTCATAAATGAAGATTTATAAATATGTTTCTCGTGATTTTGAGATGTCAATTACTATTCGTCAAAGAGACAAACTTAATCCAAGCATTTTTTTTCTTTTGTTATATGTTAAAAATTAATCATCACTTTATTTTGTTTACAATGTTACTTTTATTATCTAACAATTGCTTGATGAGGCCAATTCAGAAGTGTTGTTTCAAAACTGCAAAGGTTTACAATTCGAATTTTGAGTTAATGTGTGAGTACAACAGGGTTTGAAAGGAATTGAAGCACATTTGAATTAAACCATTCCAAGAAAATGAATAAATTAGAGCAAAAAACGATTGAAAGTCTTAATCTTTGTTTGATACAATTAAAGCGTCGATAAAAGTATGTTGTTATCATTATTAAGTTAGATATAATTTCTTGTAAACCTTTAATTATTTAATTTAATTTTGTACCTGGACTCTTAATAGAACAAATAGTTTTGTAAATCCAATTTGCCTTAACCACATCAATGTTTTGATAAATTGGGTTTTTGAGGAACTAGGTTTGATAGATGAGAGTAACTTCAAAGATAATTTTGGATGGGAAAGTATTGATATGCCATTTGGTACAATGAATTTGAATGATGGGGCTGATGAGGCTCCTTTTAGTTATGACAATTTTTTCCCAAATGAGAATTGAAGTCAATACAATTTAAGTGGATATTAGATTGAATGAAATTTCAGGTTTTGTTCCTCCTTTTTTTTTAATTTCACTTATATTTAATGTATAAGTTAAATTCTATATATGCAATATAAATATAATTGTAAATCTTATTATTTTATGTTTCACTTCTAGTTAGTTATTTCCTCGACATGAACCCTTGTTGTAAATTATAATTGTAGTGCCCCACTTCCACCGAGCACATATCCGTACATCCTGAGGATATTCAGACATACATCCTGTGAAAGCGGTGCACTAGAACAATCAAACAGAGCTCATTGCAAATTTTTTTAAAACAATTTCAAATACTAGTATTACATATGATCAAAACTGCAGTAATCATTTGGGCCCTTTTCAAAGTTAAAACTTTTTCAGTCATAAAGTCATTACAATCAGAATTATTCACAAATGATGGTACCAAAACTAAATCAAATATCAGTACCAGTGCGGTATTTATAAGTTTGGTTAAAATGGTTGTTTCGATGTTGTTTAAAGGGTCTTTTAGTTTTTTTAGATAAACTTTCTAAATTTTAAACTTAATAAAAAAGACTTTTCCAACTTTTAATTTTTATAGAAATTTTCATTCTTAATTATTTTTTTTCAAATTTATTTTCAGTCAACATGTAAACTTCATACGTTTATAGAATTAAAAGAATAAATATATTTCTGGTATTGTCTTTGTAGTCCACTGTTTGTAGTTTTCTATAGATGTTAATAAAATAGAAGAGAGTGAGCCTTGGAATAAATGGTAAAGATGCTCTTATGTGACCATAAGGTCACAGGTATAAGTGGTATAAGTCACAAAAATAATCTCTTTATAAAAATACAATGAAACGAATGTTTATATCATGACCCTCCTTAGTTTCAAGTTATAAGTTGATGATGGGAAATTGTGTTCTTATGGATTATCCAATTTTATGGTCTCACAAAGAGAAATTTATGGCAATCGTAAATGCAATTCATGGATGATAAGGATAAATAAATAATTCAATATTATCCTTTGAATTAGTTTTAGTTTGTTGTAAACTTTGTTATAATAACTCCTATTAGCTAGCTTATTAGTTTAGCTTCTCCTTGTATTTATTTAATTGTGTAACTCTCATTTATGAGATAACAATCAACACAAATAACAAACTCCATCATTCCTCTCTATTAATCTAATCCTTTTTATGGTATCAGAGCTGCTTTAACCTTAACAACATATTTTTCGATCATTTCCGTGCATTCTCCGAGGCACAAAGACACATAAAATCCCACTCGTAGAAATCAATTCCGTGCACGCAAGTTCATTCACTGTCCTACTCGTGCACACGACGACAATAAGCAAAGCTCAACCTCTAACACGCTCATGGCACCATATGCAATAACAATTGCCGACAGAAACTCCGACATCGTAGTCCTAAACATGCGGTCTAGTGTCAAGCCAATAGGAGCAAACTTTTCCGCCTGGAAGGTCCAGATTTCCTTGCTGCTCATTGGATATGATTTAATGGGTTTGTCGACGGTAGTTTGTCATGTCCAACTGAAACCGAGCCCACATAAAAATGGTGGGTACGTCAGGACAAACTCATTCTCCATGTGATCACTGCTTCAGCTGATGAAACGATCATCGATATGCTTAGTTCGATGACTTCCTCCAATCAAGCTTGGCCTTCCCTATCCCGAATGTATGCAAATAAGTCAAAGTTGTGTGGGCCAAATACATTTTAAAGCCCCTGTACTATGTGTGTTTTTCACATAAGGCCCCTCGTTATACTACATGCAATGTTAAGCCCCTGTACAACGGACGTGCACAACACGCGGCCCTTATTTAACGATCCAAACGGCGCG